>VZRS01007713.1:0-43389 GCA_013398055.1 Ifrita kowaldi | reverse complement strand
GGGGCCGGCCCCGGCCCTGACCCCGGCCGTGTGCCCGTCCATGGCCCTGCCTCACCGCCCGGGCTGCCGCCACCCGCGTCCCCTCCCGGGAGAGTCCCACGCGCGAGCCCCTGGAGCCCTTCGCCGCGGCTCCCCGGGCCGGAGGCGGGCGGTGGCCGCGCTGAGGGTGGCGGAGTGCCCGGGTGGCTCTCGCCGGGTTTCCCGTCCCTTCCCGGGCAGTGCCGGCAGCGGGGGAGGCGGCCCGGAGCGGGCCGGCGGGAGGGTTGGCAAAAACAGAATCACAGGATTGTTTAGGTTGGAAAAGACCTCCAGGATCATCCAGTCCAAGTTATGACCGAACACCACCTTGTCCATCAGACCGCGGCGCTGAGTGCCACCCACGTCCAGTGTTTCCTTAGACACATCCAGGGATGGGGACTCCACCACGTCCCTGAGCAGCCCGTTCCAATGTCTAATCACCCCTTCTGTGAAGAAATCCTTCCTGATGTCGGACCTGACCCTCTGCTGGTGCAGCTTAGGTCATTTCCCCTCGCCCTGTTGCTTATTCCCTGGGAACAGAGCCCAGTTCCCACCTGGGTGCACCCTCGGGTCAGGGAGTTGTAGGGAGCAGTAACATCACCCTTGAGCCTCCTTTTGTGCAGGCTAAACACCCTCAGCTCCCTGAGCCATTCCTCATAGGGCTTGTCCTCCAGACCCTTCCCCAGCTTTGTTGCCTTTCTTTGGGCACAAACACATCAGGCACCCGGTGGGCTGTCGGCCCTGTGGTGTTTCCTCAGCCAAGCCCTGGCCACGTACCCGAGCACCTGTGCCTCCTTATCCAAGCCTCACTGAGGTTCAGCGCTCCAGCACGAGAGGATATAGTCTCAAGTTGCACCAGGGGAGGTTCAGGTTGGACATTAGGAAGAATTTCTTCACTGGAAGGGTGATTAGACATTGGAGCAGTCTGCCCATGGAGGTGTTGGAGTCCCCATCCGTGGAGGTGCCCAAGGAAGGCTGGAATGTGACAGTCAGTGTTCTGAGTGACAAGGTGGGCATCGGTCTTGGGTTGGACTCGATCATCTTGGAGGTCCTTTCCAGCCTAAATCATACTATGATAACGAAATCTCATCATTCTGGCATCACCAGGATCTATCACGGCCCAGCCCTGCTGTTCCTGACAGCACAGATCATTTAGGGGAGTTTAAACCTTCAGGTTACTTCACCACTCCAGGCAGTGGCCAGGGCAAGAAGCATGCAGGCTTTTTGTATTCAAGCAAGATGCCCCAATTTTTTCCTCTGCTGAGAAGTGTAGGCTGCAGTGGAGTCCCCCCAAAGCCTTATGCAGTGCTCTCTGCCACCACGGTGTGACTGGTCAGCCTTTGCTGTGAGAACACCACTAGAGATCAAAGCAGGTGGTGGGAAGCAGGCACCAGCTCTGTTTTCTCCAAGGAATGTGCTTTTCTCACATCTGGCTACATCTTTAACAGCTGGCAAAGGCCAGGGCCTTTCCCAATTCTCACCCGCCCCACAAACCCTTCTGCACAAATACCAGTTTCAAAGACGTGTGTAGAGAGTATTCTGAGGATGGGTCAGGCTGGAAGGGACCACAGTGGATCAGCTGGTCCCACCTCCCTGCTCAAGGAGGGCCATCCCAGGGCACAGGGATGTATCTAGAAGGCTCTGGAGCATCTCCAGTGAGGGAGACTCCACACCCTCTCTGGACAATCTGTTCAGTGCTCGGCCACTGCCCAGGGAAGAAACTCTTCCTCAGGTTCAGGTGGAACTTCTGTGCATCAGTTCCTGCCCGTTTCTCTTGTCCTGTTGCAGAGCCTGGATCCATCCTCTGGGCATCTCCCCTTTTTAGATATTTATACACATCAATGAGGTCCCTTCTCAGTTGTTTCTTCTTTAGACTGAACAGCCCCAGCTCCCTCAGCCTCTCCTCACAGCAGAGATGCTCCAGTCCCTTACTTCATCACCCTCTGCCAGTCCTGCTCCAGGAGCTCCCTGGCCCTGCTGTGCTGAGGAGCCAGAGCTGGACACAGCACCCCAGAGGTGCCCCCAGGGCTGGGCAGAGGGGCAGGATCCCTCCCTGACCTGCTGGGAATGCTCTTCCTGATGTACCCTAGGGCACCATTCATGGCCATGCTGTGGCTGTCTTACCAGGTGCTTGGGGAAAATGAAACAATGCAGCATTTGAATTTTGGAAATATTGTACTTGGCAAAACAGTGTTAATTTCAGCACGGGGAACCATTTCTTCTTTCAAAATGACTCGTCAGCAGTTTTAAATGACTACAGGAGTAGTAAGGGGAGTTTTTTCAAGGATCTAACTGCATGTACAAATCATTTGCTTTTTCAAGGACTGAAGCTGACTGATAGTTTTTGTATAGTGTGCTTTTACTTATTTCCCTGTATATTTCAGTGCATACTCCCATGGACTTCTGCCTGGTTTTCTCCAGCATCCAGCACACCAGAGTGGTTTATCCTACTTGCAGTGCATTCACTTTGTCAGAGTAAGTATAAGTTAATTCAGAATAGTTATCTGTATTTGCACAATGCATGAGTGCCTGGATCCTGCAACTCCAAAATTGGGGTTTTTTTCAGTATTAACATCAGACTGTGAAGTTGCATCTTATGCCAGGCTCACCTGAGTACAGAGATGAATAACTGAAGATCCTTTACATTTATTAAGAATGATGAACTGGAGGGAAGAGTATGGTGCCACACTTGGAGCTACATCCATTCCTGCTCTCCCTCTGACAGGTCTTGTCACTTTTGCTAACCTACAGGAATGGCATCACACAAGGTAAAAAACCTCACCCAGATTAGAGCAGGAGGGAAAAGGATGAAGGTTTGTTAATAGGAGACTATCAGGAAATTTGAGCTAAGCACTTCAAGAGTATGAAATAAACAGGCATGTAAATGTGGGCAGTAACTCCCAGTAAGGGAATGTAACATTTCCTTGTAAAAGAGGGTACAGCCCTCAGCTTTGGAAGGGAAATAGAAACAACATTGTGGCTATTTTCATGTGAATGCCTTTTATTTGTTTTGTTGGGTTTTTTTGTTGTGGTGGTTTTAATGTTGGGGTTGGCTTTTTTCCCCTCAGTCTGGTAGGGCTTTGTGGCAGCACTGATTTGTACCATAACCTTTTCAATAAAATCATCACAAAAGAACCTAATTCCCAGGCTGTGCTCATTTAGTACTGGTATCTTCTCCATAGGATCCAGGCCCTAACACTCCTTCCCCTTTGCCCCCTAATTCAGGATATTACAACATAACTGAGAGAAAAAAATAATGAGTAACCACAATGAGCTCCACAATTCCTTCTGCCATTAGATTCCCACCCAATCCATGTTTCAGGTGATTTCTCAAGCAACAAGGGGCTATACCTGATAGGCTAGGGTTATCAGGAACAACCCACAGTGCCAGCCCAGCATAGGTGTAGAACTCTGCCCCTGAACAAACAGGTAAATAAATGGTCTGTGTTGAGCAACAGGTCAAATTAGTGAAGGAGAATGGAAAACCATCTGTTACACCTGGGTATGTAGGACAGCACACCACACAGAGACAACTGGCTTTTATTGTATGTACAGCAGGAGTTACTTCTTTAAAAAATCCTCTTAGGTTTTTGTAGCAAGATAATAAATCTGTACATCATAGATTTCATAACTGCACCAACTTAGGTTTATGTATGCACAGAAAGAAAAACACACCACAGAAGAAGTGACTATGACAGTTGATGCTAGAAAAAAATGTTTTACCCCACCTGGAATAATACAGAGCATAATACATCACTGGGAAATACAGAGTTATAGTACTGGAAAGACCTCAGATCCATCCTTCCCAGCTATTTTCACACCATGCCAGCACCTTGCATAGCAGCAGTTTGGATATCCTGAGTGAAGTGGTGTTACTCACCCTTAACTTAAAGTAATCACCCTTGTTATATAATTAATCTGGAGTAGTTTGTCACCACGGCTGAGGCTTAGCAATGTGCAGAAGCATATGCTGACTTTAAACACATGAATAAATCCACTTAGGTCCTGTGGAGGTCAAAGCATGAGGTCAGCTGTTCCCACTCACAACAGGAATGTCTTAGCCCCGAGCTATGGCACAGTTAATTCTGCACCAGGATAAGCACTTGTCTCAAACCTCAGCTCTCCAGTTCAAAGCCTGCAATAAACTCAACTGAAAAATACAGGCAGCTCTCACCTTGCTCTTTGTAATACCCAGAGCTACCAGACCTAAAAAAGAGTGTTAAAACAAAAGCAAGATTCTTATTTTGCTTCCCCATCCACATTTGGTTGCATTTTATGCTTTCAATTTGGTTTTTTCCTAGGACATTTTGCACATCAAGAACACCAAAACTCTGCAAGAAATACACAGCAGAAAGTTTTCACTTGAGAAACACCTAGAACCAGCAAGGAGATGCAGTACCAGGAAATGCTGTAAAATTCCACTGATGCCCAGAACTGGTGTAATTACCACGCAACTTCATCAAAAAAGCAGCACTGGAAGTCCAGTCCTTTCAAAAGCAAGACAGATACAAGGTCTGTATGGCCTGGAGCCCCAATCTGTCTCACAAAGAAAGAGCAGGGAAAAAGAAAATCTGTCAGAAAGCCTAAGAATAAAACCCAGTATTTATGCCTGAACAGTGTATGACCTGTCCATTAAGTTGAAGAAGTTTTGCAAAGGTATTTCGCTTTCAAAATGAACTTTTTCCCACCCTGGCATTCCTTCTGCCTCAGATTCACAAGTTCCATCCATTGTTAGGAGTGAGATGACTGTAATTTCTTCCTGGGGCAAATAGGATATGAAATACCAGTGACCTAGGGATAAAGTCCTCCCCTCCTTTTTAAAGTGACTTTGGAAGTGATCTCCATCACTTTAAGGAAGTTACTTATCTTGTATTCCCACTGGAGATATTAGGTAGTTTTATTGCTTTTATCTACAGAGAGCTATTTAGTTCTTGCACTATTTACTCAGTCAAAATTCACACTAAAGCCAAGGCAAATCTTGGTTAGGTGAGGCTAAGGGTTGTCTCCATCAAGGCAAATTTAAAGTTTAAACACCATGAAGCAAAACAAATTACAAACACAGATTAAGAAGTGGCAGCTATGGGCAGAAAAATTCTTTAGAAAGGAAAAGCAAGCCTTCATCTCTAAGTCCTCATGAAATAAATACCATTACTTCTTTGCTGAACAGAACACCCAGAAACAGAAAAGTGTGAGAAAAGGGACAAAAAGGAATTAATATGTCACAGGTTGTTTCCAATCTACTGTTCTGACATAATTAAATTGCAAGGCAGTAAATAAGAAGTATTCAGTGTAATAGTATCATGTAAAGATTTTATCTATGGGTCAAGTGGGTAGTTATTAAAATTCTTTATAATTTTAATAACCAGACATTTGAACAATGGATCAAATCACAAAACACAGAAGATGATTCCCTCTGGCATCCTTCACAAAACTGCACAGGACACATCACGGTGTTGTTTGTGCCAGCTGACAAATCCAGTCTTTCTGACCCAAACCTGCAGCATGGATCCTGCAGGTTGTGAGGATCCAGCTCACACTGACCCAAATACACGAAAAATGTACATCCTCAGATCTCCTGATCTTAAATGACAACCCAAGGAGGGAATGGGATTCAGTATTGTGGATCTTTGGGGCTGTCACGACTGAGCAAATCAATTCTCCCTTTGTGTTTAGTGCCTGAGCTTGTTTTTACAGCAGGACATAAATTATTTGCAGAGCAGTAAGAAGAAGTGAGGAACACACCAGCCAGATAGAGAGATCCAACATCAAACCAAACAATGTTTATTTTCCTGAGGAGTGACGGCAAGTAAAAAACAAAATTCCCTTTTTACACCAAATGCCTTGCTCTCCTCATCTGAAGAATTCATTCTCTCTCAACACATGTGAGCCCAAACCTTCACACAGTTTGCAGTAAAGAATGTTCTTCATTCCAACCATCAAGACAAGCATTCAAGTGATCATCAAGACCTTAAGATGAACCCAAACCCCACTTTTTTCATGTGTATCCATCCTCTGGGGTAAGTTACAAGCAAACCCTACTCCTGTATCCTGCAAGTTACTCGGTGTTACTTCACCCCATTCTACAGCACGTGCTAAAGCTTCTGTAAATTAAAATCCCAGCTCAGTAATTTAAGAAGACTTCAAGTAGGTTATGTGCTGCCTCTACATTCCCAGTTCCACAGCTCTTTGTTTTTAGTGTATGGATGTGCTACCCATGGAGCACAGTTTCACTTGGATTTCTTGAACTCGGTGATCAGTTGTGGTTTTGTCCTTCAGCAACAAAGACTGAGCATTTAAAAATGGCAGGGACTTGATCCCTACCCTGCCCCAAAACACAGAGAGTTCCTGGTAAAATCAAGAGAAGAAGTGTCTGCTGAGGGAACATGACCTCAGGGGTTTTAATGCTCACATCATGAACCACTGTAGAACAAATGAAGAAACAAAACTACTTTGTATTAAATCAGAAATAAACAAAACTGTTCAGGCACATTCAAGCTGGACAAACCTGTGTTACTGAACTGGGATTTGTAAGCACATTACAGCTCCAAAAGATTCATATGTAACCAATTTTCAAAATAAGGAACATTAAAATGCCTTCAAAGTGTTTCCATAACAAGCAGCATGCTTAAACATACAACTGTTTGATAGTCTGGTCTACTGTACTACCACAGTGATCTTAGGAGGTTACACATAAACAGTATTTTTAAACAGTTAAAAGATTTTGACAGTTCAGTTCAAATATTTTCTTGGTAAAAAAGAAACCAAAGCCCCTCTACTCTGATATTGATTTACCAGGGAACCTTGAGTCCGTCAGAAGTTTGAAATGTATTTCTATTCTTCAGTGACTTTCTAGTTTTGATGAATGCTGTAAGTTGAAAGCCCAAATATCTGCCAAAGTGTTGGATAGCTTAAAGGGAGGAAAGGGGCCAGGGAAAAAATCACTGTTGGCAAAGTAGGCACAAGGTCTATCATCCATTCACATCAGTAATTTAGTTGGAAAGAATGGATGTTTTTCTTGGCTGAAAGCAACAGGCTTGGTCCTTTGTCCTCAGCAGGAATGTAGATGATGGAAAAGTACAGGTAAAGCATGAAAGATGGTCCCTGTGAAATACTGACATTTTACTCTTCTTAACAGCCAAAATGATAACAGCCAAATGCCTTTACTTCCATCAGTTTTTCATTTTAGACTAAAGGAGCCAGCTGCAATATTTAGCAAGGGAAAAAAGGTTAAAAAACTCATCTGACCAAACACTCAGCACATGACAACACTGGTAGATCTAGAAACTGAACTAAGGGAATTACTATTTTTTCAAAAGCTTTCTTCACAATTTTGTTTTTTAAGATCTCAGTAAGTGTTTGGCAAGTAAGACAAGCTATCCAATGAAAAGCACTGTAGGGTTAACTATGCTCTAGTCACCATTTATTGCTCCTAGCTTTGCATTTGATATGAAGGTTTATGTACTTGTCTAACAAGCACTTGGGAGAAGGAATTAGAGCCCCTAAGATGAGTTTTTGCATCAGCAATACAGTTTCTCACACAGGGAAGAAAAGCTACGTGTAAGACTTTGCAAATATTTTGTTTGCAAGTAGACTCAAGTAGATTTAAAAAAAAAAAAGTTCTGTTTTTTTTAAGCCTAACTTTTTTTAAGCAGCACATTGAACAATATGCTAGTATTGGTATTTGCATAATTTATTGATTTATGGCTAATATCAAAGGCATCTCTCCACCTACATGGGCCGAGCAGTGATTACAGCAGGCTACAGTTATTACAGTAGGGTATCTGAGTCAGCGTTTTCCTTCTGCTTCTGAACACTTACCCGCTTCCAAATTACAACATGAACTGGATCTGGGCCCCTTTTTGTTTTCCCTTTCAGACTGACTAGAAAAATCAGTTGCTACTGTTGCAGGCTGCAGTGAGGGAGCACAGTGGTGTCTTCTCTCTCTGTCGTGGTTCAGTCACACAAAGCAGGTGTGATGTTTCAGTTCTGAGCTCCTCGTTGATGAAAACCAGCTGATCACGTTTGGGTCCTCCCCACAGGATCAGTCGGGCTGGAAGNGCTCTTCCCAGTGCACCCCAGGACACCAGGTGCCATCCTGGTCCCCACCTGCACCATTCCCCATCCTCCCTCCTCTTCCACAAGAAACCACACACTCCTCCAAAAGCTGTCGGGACACATTCAGCACTGCTCGTATTTGGAGGAGCGACTTCATCATCAGAGAGAAAAAGCGTTTTGGAAAAATAAACCAAAAAGACCACTGTTAATAGTGAACATCCTTTTATGCAAGTCATCAGCCATATTTGTATTCTCTAGTACTGCTGTGTAAACAAGTGCTCAACTGGTGAGCAAGGATCCCATCGGAGAGGGTTCGGGTTTATAGGTACGGCTCTCCCGAAGCACCGTTCAGTTTGCTCTTGCTCTTGTTCCTGGAAAGGAGCTTCTTGCTCAGAATCCGTGAGAGTGTCCCCCCCTTCTTGCGGCTCTCCTCTGACAGAGGCTGCTGCAGGTACACCAGGTCGTTGTGGGACTGGCTCATTCCCGGGTCCTTCTGGTGATGCTGCCGGCGGAAAAACAGCTTCGCGCTTTTCTTCAAAATCCCACCTGTGGAAGGAAGGAAGTGCAGGACACTTTAGACAGAACAGGCTGCTGTCCTCCTGAAGCTCAGCTTTAGCTGCAGCATGACTGAGGAAAGTTGATCCTCTGATTTAAGCCAATCTTGTGGAAGTCTCCTTCCTTACACTTACTTCCAAATGCTTTTCTGGAGGCCACGCTAGTGGTCATACACACATGCACAGCGAGTGGTGTGGGTTGTACCCTGGGCTCTCACGTGTCAAAGAGGCACATCCAATCTTTCCAACCAATAAAGTAGAAAGGATTTTATAAAAAGGATGAAAGAGAGGAAATAATGTTACTCTTTGTTGTTTCAGAGATCAAAGGAGGTGAAGATCAGCCCGTGAGGCACCACATGAAGGAGGCATTTTAATTTGAGGTGCAGGACAACAGTACCTGGCAGTAAACGTGTGTGCAGTGGTTCTGTACAAGCCAGGCAGCAGGTGTTCTGTACAAATTCGGCAGCACCACCCAGAGTAACACTCACAAAGCATTTGCTATTTTAAAATCCTATTAGGAATAGCAGTGCACTTCAAGCAGATTCAAAATAATATTACATCTGCTTCCAACAGGTTCAGAAGTCTGCCCAAATCCCTCCTGCGGTAAATTAAGTTGCTTTATTTTGCTGTGTTCCTTCCCCTGACCCCATGTCAAACCCAGCATGCAGCCAAGGCAATTGCAGCTGTCATCTCACCAGGGACTCATGTTGCCAACAGCAGCTATCACTACTCCTCTCTTTGCAAGCTTGGGTTGTTTTTGCAGCCATTCTGCCAAATTCCACCCTCCCTTTCCATGTGTGCCCATGTGCCTGGTGTGCAGCTGGCAGGAACACTGCTCCAGGCTACCAGCACTGCTCAGCCTGGTGTAGGGACATCAGCTCTGTGTTAAAACAGCATCAGTTTTGTATGGAATTGGGCAGGGGTGCTGTCCCAGGTGGCAGGAGCCCGTTTGAATGGAGGAGGACCCAGGTGACAATCCAGCACAGGAGCTGCGGGCAGTCAGACTCGTATGTGGGGACAATCACCTCCCTGGCAAAGCTTCCACACCTCCTCCCTGCACCACTATCAGGTTTCCTGATCCTTTCTCAGTTCAGCTATTAATTCCTGTCATAGCATGGTCTCGATTCTGCTTTTCCTCCCATTGCAAATGGACACAAAAAGCAGCACACAGAGCAGTTCTTTCACAGGACACTGCCACTAGCGAGAATTAAATGTTTGTCCCCTGAGGACCTGACAAGGCCTGTGTGTCACTTTGCACAGTGACAGCTGCAGAACAGGTATTTCATGGCAGCCAGATGCTGCTTTGTGCACACCAAAGCAGTCATAGACATGTACTTGGGTTTATTACTTTGTACTTTCAGGGCTAAGCACTCACCACCTGGGAGGATATTCCAGCATGTTTGTTCTGGCATCTGCTGAGACTCTCCTCACAGGGCACAATGGGATGGGAAGCAGAAATCAGCTGAAAGCAACCAGAGCTCATGGATTTCAATCTTGACTGCTCTCCCATCAGCCTCTGATTGATCTTTTTGGCAAGGCAGTACCACTTCAAGCTGTTGTCAGCAGCATAAAGGACACAGTGTTCCAGCCCAGGACACTGACAGTTGTTGATGTGCAGAGGCTGGGGGGATGCAGAGGCCTCGCTGCTGTGCAGCTCCTGTTTGAGCAGGCAGCTGTTCTGCCCAGCAGCCCTGGCAGCTGCAGCTGAAGCCGTGCCAGCAGCAGTAGGACACAAGGGTTTATCCCTAAGCAGGTTCTTAGTCCCATCCATTCAGTCATTCAGACTGATTTGCCACACCAGGAAACAGCATCCAACTAAGAATGCCCCAAAAATTGTGCCGGTGGCCTGGGACACCTCCCTGCAGCTGAAACATCGCGGGCAGCGCTTCCCTGAGAGCAGCACAGGCTCAGCACAAGCAGCAGCCCCCCGACACGAGAGCTCCCTGGTGTTCAGGCACTGCTGCCTGGAAGCTTGCCACATGCCCATCAGTCTGGAGCCAGTTTGGAGCGTGCTGCCTGGCAGTGGCTCCGGCTGCTGTGGAGACATGCAGCCCTGGGAGGGAGGCAGGGCAGGGCAGAGCAGCAGCCTGGCAATGCTCATGCTGGTTTATGTGCTGGTTTATGTGCTGGTTTATGTGCTGTTTGCATGCTGATGCCTCCAGTTCAACAGGATCCGTGTGCCAGCCCTGCCCCCAGCACCAGGAGATGAGCAGAGAGCACTGTACGAACTCACTGCACTAATGTAGGGTGTTCTGAAAATGCTTGTGGGGATGGGATCACTTCTGAATCTCATTTGTGCTAAAGGAGAAAGATTTCCTTCCACATCTACAAGGATATGAATAGAGATCGCTTTCCATTCCTTCCCAACTTCCACAACAGTTTTTACACAGGTGGTTTTGTAAATACCTGCTGATTTTGTCAATACCTGAGATCCTGGCAGCTCTACAAGTTAGGCTAGAAAAGCTTCACCTAGAAAACTGTAAGCAGCAGGTTTTTGAATTAATTTTGTGCATATTTATATCCAGTTATGGGTTTGCATGAGCAGAATTTGATTGATTACCAGATACTATAGCAATGAGCATGATGGAGAGAGATTAGGAATGTAGAGCATCCCTCCAAGCCGTCCTTGCTGCCCTCTCTGTGTGACCCTCCTGGACAGCACAACCACCAGAAGGATGATTTGTCACAGCAGACTGGTCTGCTAAGACACCTGAGCACAGGAAGGTAATTCTGGAAGGAGAAAAGGAATGGATGGGGGAAGAGGAAAATGGGTGCCAAACTAATTTTTGCTTCAGTTTTTACAATGAGTATCTCATTGTAAAGCTACATTTTCTTAGGGATAAAAAAAAAAAAAAGACAAAAATAACTTACTGTGTAGGTAATTAATTCTGGCTGGCATAGCAGTCATCTTAAGTTTATAAAAAGTAAGACCGAGTAAGAAAGAGGAAGTCAGAAAGGTAAAAAACCAACCAACCAAAAATATGCAAGAGTTAAAAAAAAAAGTGCTAACTTTAAGACATTAATACACACAAAAGGCTTTTCAAAGCAGAAGGGGTTTTGTTTGGGTTTTTTGCTGTGTTTGGGTTTTTTGTTGTTGCATTTGCGGTTTTATTTGTGGAGGGGGTTTTTTGTTGTTTGGGGTTTTGTTTGTTTTTTTAAGGGAAAGCATTTAACAAACAGAAACCTTGAACTATTCACAGCTCACTGAAGGCAGCGGGGTTGAAATGTTTTCCTATCTTACTCCATAAAAGCTACTCAGCTGTGACAAAGCAGAGATTCGAGGCTTCCACAAAGACATCTGTGTATAATGAAAGGGATTGGAGTTTTTTTCAAGTATTTTTTCAAGATGGTACAACTCTCTCAAATTAGAGATATTTTGCAGTTTTTAGCAGTCTTACACTGAATTGTGTGAAAAGGATCTTTAGAAGTCTGATCTCTTTGCACAGGGAAACCCAAAACTAGACAATAACTCACATACAAACTTCCACTTGCTTGTTTTAGAATAACATATTGAAGAGTCCAGAGGTTTTGGAGTTTCTCATGCAGCTTCCTGAACTTTTCCAGGCTCCAAAATGAGACAAATCCCTTGAAAACTAACCCACTCCCCTCACCCCAAACACACCCAAGACTTTCCAGTGCCTGAGCATGTGTGTGACAGGGATTGTTGCTGTACCCTCCTGATCTCTCATGTGCAGCAGCACAGCTGTGGGAAGGCCAGAGAACTCGATGCTCTAAGGGAGGGTCCTGACAAAGAGTTCCAGTGTCTGCCCTGTGTGTGGGGGGGTGATAATCCACTAAAATAGGGAGGTTTTGTAATGAGCCACTTCCAGGATTTCTGGGTCAGGAAACGATAGAAAATAATAAAGCAAAAGAGGGGTGGATATGGGTGAAAAACACAGTGTTTTTGCAACTTTAAGGTGCAATCTGTGTGCCTGTTTGGGGCACAGTCCACTGCACTGGCCCCTTTGTAATAGCCCCTGTGTTTACCACACAGCCACAAACCACTGCTCAGAGGTTACTGGATTTATCAAGTAAACACAAAGAACCCTCAGACATTTTCATACTGCAGCTATTCAGGTGTGTAACTACCTAAGCAAAATGATCTGATGCCTTATTTACTTATTAAATTACCTTTTATTCCTTTTTCTTCAGCAAATTATGGGAGAATCTGCTCAGCAGGCAGTTTCTGCTTCAGCTGTGGTGCTTCCTGAACACACTTTAGTGAGGGCAGGGGAGCCTTGTGCTCAGGGATGTGAAGGAGGAGGAGGAATGCATTGGAAAGCAACTGTGGGTCCCTGCCTTTTTCACCTTGGTAATGGAGCTGCTAATATAGGGCAAGTCCTGGGTTACAGGGACACAGTTTTCCTTGAGGAATTGATAACGTGACTAGTTATTTCTCTCCTAAATAACTGAGTTGGGCATAGTGAGCTGCCAGCTTCTAAGGATGAGCTGTTTCCTCATGGAGGGCAGGTTAAGAAAGCCTGAGCTGGCTCAGACCTGCAAGTGAAAGAGCTTCAACCAACACCACAATCACAAGGAGTTTGAAGGACAAAAAAATCAATAAGAAAGGATGAACTATTGCAGCCAATTACGTAGAGAAAGCAGTCACTGAAGTGGAAGTGAGGATGATGTACCTTTAGACTTTTTCATGCTCCCAGTTTCTGAAACACTTAATGAGCTCCCAGATATTTCTTCAGAGGTCTGGTCTAAGAGTGTGCTGGTGTCCCACTGCTGGCTGCCATTCTCCAAACCCCAGGCCTCATGGGTGCTTTGCTGTGGGTCGGTATCAGGGACTCTTTCTGAAGCACCCAGTGACTGCTTTTCATCAGAGGTGATTTTTGCAACAGCTTCCTCCACAGTGGGTGGATCTGCTTCCCTGCAGGAGCTGTCCATGGCTGCAGCATAGTCCATCATCAGTGAAGCTTCACTGTCCTGAGATAAAGAGGTCTGCCCAGTGGAAGAAATGAGAGACAACACTGACACAAGTCATCCTGCTGGAGAAGAACAAGCCTACCCACAGGAGTTATTTTAACTCTTTACACTTGCATTGCTCAGGACCACCAGCAAACCCCTCGAAGCTTCCTTAGCTCTACTAAAGGAGAGGAGCATTTATCAAAGTTTTAATCATGTTGTAAAGGCCAAAGGAGGGATAAAAAGAATTTAGTAAATGCCTTCCACCTACCCCTGGCCCCACTACAAATAACAGGACTCCCCTGTATGTGCTGCTGTAATGAAGTGTCAGCATACACAGAGAATCTTTTGGTCCTTTTAAGAAAATAAACATCACAGCATTTAATCTTGTCTCCTTGTCTGCCCTCCCTCTGGAACAGAGACCGGAAAACCAGAGGTTTTTCAAAGGGTTTTAATAGCTTCGAAAAAAAAATAGAAAAATCTTTCATACTTCTTCTGTGCATTTTCACTACATGGGTGAAACACAGAGAACTGATTATGCTCTCTTCTCACCTAAACTGATTTTCCCAAATCCCTAACACCATTCCTATCCAAGGACACCGTGCATTTTAGTCAGGCTGTCAAATCTAACAATCAGAACCCAACACCCTGATTTGGCTTAACTTGAAACAAGTTACAGAAATAACCTGGCACACACCACTGGATTCTGCAGAGACAGCAGAAACCATGTTAATGTTGCAGTCAGTACAGAAAAGGCTTTACAGAACTAAGCATTAACTCTAAGTGTTGTTTTCTGCTCTACCTTGGACACCCCTGATATGATAATGGTGCTTTTCTTTCGAGGAGACTTCAGCTTCTGCTTTGCAGACTCGCTCAACTGCCGAATGGCTGCTTCTGCCACAGGGTCGGTGCCATTCAGTACCAGCAGCTCTGAGAAGAAAGGATTATTTCAGAGGGGAGAAGGAAAAACAGGAAAACACACAGCAGAGACAGGCAGAGTTTGTCCTTGACCTAAAATTCACAGAAATGCCATAAACACCATAAACATCTTCCAGTTCACCACCCAGCCATCAGGGTTTGTCTTTCCCTCCTGTCACCCATTTTTGGAGAAAAGGTCCTGAGGTGGCACTTACAACCCCTTTCCACAAGAACAAAGGAGGTTCTGGAAGCCTGGACAGAACACCCCATTATTTCAATGCACTGCTATCCTGTAGGGACAGTGGGGACATCATGAGTTACCAGGTAATGAAGAACCACAGTTCTAACGTGGCACAAGGCTGGCACGTGACACTACTTCCTCAGGTAGTTTTTTTGTTCTTTGGCTCCTTTTCCAGACATCCCCCCTCAGCATTTCCAGATTTGCTCTGGCAGTGTGATAGGATGGGGAAGGCAAAGTGGCTGCCTCCAAACCCTGTAAATTCCACCCCCTTTTCCCCTCCAACCACTGCACAGGAATATAAAATCTTGTGTATAAAATGCTCTTTAGTGACAAATACAAGTTTATTTTTAAGCATGGCCCTTTCTGGCATCTAGGACACAAGTGCTTTGGGCACAGCAAATACACACTGATCAAATTCATCAAGCCCAGGAACAAACAAGGCTAAGAAAGTCAACAAGACAAAAATCCCCATGTTCAATTGCCTGAGGTGGACTTTTCTGGCAAGAGTTTCAACAACAACAAAAGAACAGAGGCAGGAATAGCACCAGTGTTAACTAAATTGAGCAGTGCCTTTTGTTACTGGGACATTAATGCAATAAAAATGAGGCCTGGAATTTAGGAGTATGTGTGCACAAGGGGTGTGCATGTCTGCAGACTCATCTCAAACCCTGACTTCTTCCATCTCCTCAGCTCCTGCATTAATTCTTATTGCTGTCATCACTCAGAACTATGGCACAGACACAGCATATTTCCAGAGTGCTTGCTGCTATTTTGCCATGATGTTTGTAATAACTTTTACCCAAGTTACTGCCACACCAAAAGCTTCTTTTTATTTCTTTCATTTGGCTTTTGTTCTAATGAGTAATTCTTCCTGCAATAAACACTTCACAGAAATCCCCCTGCACTCCCAATAAAAACATTGTCTGTAACAATATGGAATAAGCTGTCTCCAGATGAGTTTTCCAGTAAGTGTTTTGTGTCTTTAGTACCATGAACACTCATGAGAGTCAACTCAGAAGTCTTGCAGTATCTTAACACTTCCCAAATTGATGTAGTAATACCACACTGCTTCATGGTATCTGAGTATTTCTTACCCTACAGATAGGAAGAGATCAAAGTGCTGTTACAGCTATTCATGGTTACTGCTCCTTGCCCATCCCCACATTTGTTGGCCAATACATTCCTGTCTCTCAGAAACCTCCTGACTGTGCCAGGAGCAGTCCAGATCATCTCCAGATTGTCCCATCCCCACTCAGATCTGTACACAGCCAACTGAACTCCACCCCAGGTGCCCCTGGCAGCCACACTGGGTCACATCTGTCACTGCTGCTGCCCACAGAGCTACTGAAAGGTTCAGTGGTGCTCACACACAGGTCTGAAAAATATGCTGAAGATTTAGAGTTGTAACTTGAAAAGGTAAATTCCCCAGAGTCAAAATCAGGTTTTATATACAATTCCAA
The DNA here is from genome assembly GCA_013398055.1 of Ifrita kowaldi. Lineage (NCBI taxonomy): Eukaryota > Metazoa > Chordata > Aves > Passeriformes > Cinclosomatidae > Ifrita > Ifrita kowaldi. The sequence goes on along the minus strand of VZRS01007713.1, from coordinate 27,232 downwards.
GTGAATTTATAATGAAAGTTACTGTCAATGTCACCTGACACTCTGAAGGCAGTCCAGCTGTATCCAGCTGACTTAGGAAGGTGGACAAATGGACACAGCAACCCCAAAAAAGCCCAGTGGCAGGGCTAGGAAGAGAATTGAGTCTTCCTTACATCAGTCCAGCCTCTGCCTTCACTTCAGACACAGGGGACTTACAGGTACATGTCACAGAGTTTTAATTTAGTGCAGCATCCCCATGCCTTTATGAAAGGAGGCATCTTTCATCCAAAAGTAAGAGAAAAGACTTCCTTTTGGCTTTTCTGCAGTCACCTCCCTGCTCCAAACCACAGCTCATTGTTATTTATTCACAACCAGTCATTTAAATTGCCAATTAAAACCAGACTTCTACTGCAAGGCTGCCCTACCCCAAACCACAGTGCTTTGTGACATAAACACCTCAGTGCTGCTGACAGGCAGCAGCCATATGGGTTGGCTGTTACTTTAACAGGATCCCATTAATCCCACGTGCAGAACAGAGAAATGTTCTCCTTAGCACCTTCAAACATTTTCATTACCTGTATCTGAAGATGACAAAGTTTTGCTGACTGGAGCACCATGAGAATGGAGGGCTTCAACAGTGAAATCCTTTTCAGTCACCTTGACTTTAACTGGAGTTTTCACAGGAGAATCTGAGGACCAAGTTTTTTGGTTATTTGAACTGGTCAAGACATTTTTTATTACATTAATAAGAACTTATTGTACCAGCTATGCCTGTTCAAATCATAAGTGTTTGAGAAAACTGTTTAACAGAAATTCTCAACACATGTTCTGTGGTAAACCTGACCCCAAAAGGCCATTGAAGTGTAGGAACTTCCTGTTTTTTAAATTTCCTACTGTAATACGTTAGACAACACCCACTTAAGTAGAAGATTTGCTTTAACAACTTAAAAGAACACAGATCTTTGTGAGACTTCACACCAAGACTGTTCACAGGTTTTACTTTAGTAATTTTCCCAAGAAAAACTGGAAAATCTGCTCCTGGAGGACACGCTGAGAAGTATTTTATCACCAGGTAACACCGATCTTCACCAGAGATGATAATACAGATCAGGGTTAGAAGGCACAGGATGGTCTGTCATCAGCAAACCTCTGAGAGTGATGTATTTGTCATGTGAAAAACCACCCACCAAAATCCAGGCCTTCTGCATTATCACACCATGGTGAAGATTTACAGGTGTATTAAAAGAAGCACTAACTGTTTCTCTTGTAAGAAACAAGTTTTCAAGAAAATTAAAAACCTGACTCTGGAGAACACGAACAACAACCCCACTCCAACACAGCAGAGAACTCTGGAAAACAGCGCCTTGCTGACATCCCACTCCCCAGGGCTTCTCCTGGTGCCCATGGATAACCCTGTGAGGGAACACAGGAAGATGTGGACGTGCTGACCTGTGCTCAGAGGGGATGATCTCCCTTCCAGACGAGGTTTGGTTCTCACAGCAGTGACAGTGGTGACCACAGTCCCACAGGGCATCACAGTGCGATCCTTTTCGATCTTGGTGGCCAGCACTGGAGAGGAGACCTGCCGTGCCTTCAGCTCGCTGGGTTCTATAAAAGAGAACTGAGGAGACAGAAAAGCACCACCTCAGAAGCCCAGTCAAGCAAGAAGGACACTATTTCTAGCTGGTGTTCCTTTAAGCTTTTTGCTGAGCCAAACTCAAGAGTTAATTCTTTTGATAAGACACAAATATCCTGCAAGCAGAACAGGCTGCTCTGACTCAGCCACAAGTCCACAAGATGAGCATTCCCAAGCACTTCCTGAAGGAAAAGATCCATCCCAAACCCCCAAACCCAGCAGTACCTCTGCATTAATGGATCCCAGGCCGGGCCCTGGCTCCGAGCTGCTCTCCCTGGCCCCGCTGTGCAGTGCAAAGCTGTGCTGGCCAGAGGGTTGTTTCCTGAACAGGTCTAGAGGTACAGTCACCTTCCCAGATAAAGGACCTGGAAGAATAAAACCAGCAAGGTCAGCCCACATCTAAGCTGTCAGGATGTGTAAGGGAGACAATATGGGAAGGGAGGAGGAAAATTCAGGCAGATAATTGCAAGAACTGGTTCTACAACATGGGGCAGACAAATGACATTTCACAGCTTTCTTCCCATTTTATGACTATTGCTCAGCCTGGCCTAACACTGTGCAACAGGAAAGAATGGAGCAATGAAATATTACTTATTTACTGTTGTTTCTGGCCATTATTTTTCCCTTTACATGCAGAATGTTTAGGGGAAAAAAGGAAACAACTCTTAGGTTCTTGGACAACCTCCATAACCAGTTTCTGCACCTTTCATTTCAGAGGATGATCTGGATTCCTGGTAAACTGGTACATCACAACAATAGTGTTTCTTAATTTGAACTTTATGTTGGGGTTTTGGGGAGTTCCCCTTCTGTTTTGTTCTTTTTTCTCTCTTAGAGAATTTTCCCCATACTGTTGCCAGGACAATAAATTGCCAGTGCTTAAGCCACACAAAGGGACCTTGCCACAGAGGGTGGGGGGTCGCTGGGACTACTGGTCTTTCACCTGGTTTTGGGTACGGTCAGTGCTGTTGGTGCTAGCCGGGCTCGGACGCAGTTCGTCAGAACCTTTCTGCTTTTCGGCCGTTTTCTTCCTTCTACCTGAGAAACCCCGGGATTCCTGCTGCAGCTCCTGATACATCTTGTCTGCCACCTGGGATCTGTGCTCGCCTCTGCTGTTCCAGCTTGCTGTTCCCGAGGGTCCGGCCGGACACCTGGGATCAGCTACCCGGAGGGTCTGTGAAGCTCTTTCATCCATTTCCCCTCCCCGGGACCCCGGGCCTGCCGGCTGTGAGCGCAACTGCACCAGAGGGGAAAGTGCCCACGGCCTGCGGCTGAGAGAGACTGGTATTGGGTCTGTGGTTCTGTCTCCTGCTGCTGCCGGAGCTACTGTTGTTGGTTTGCCTTGTTATATGTATTAGTAAAGAACTGTTATTCCTAACCCTATCTTTGCCTGAAAGCCCCTTAATTTCAAAATTATAATAATTCGGAGGGAAGGGGGTTGCATTTTTCCATTCCAGGGGAGGCTCCTGCCCTCCTGCACAGACACCTGTCTTTTCAAACCCAGACACTTTAGTAGAACTTCAGCAGTTCTCTTGCTCCTCTCCTCTGACTTTATCAGCTCCACTAGACTGGAGCAAGCCATTAGGAAAAGGTACTGTACCACTTCAGGGATGAAATCCTAGTTTTCTCTGAAAAGTAGAATGTTTAAAAACAACAAATTCCTACACTACACTGGCCTTCTCAGGGTCAGCTTACCACAGAATATGTGCTGAGAATTTGTATTAAACAATTTTCTCAAACACTTACAATTTGAACAAGCATAACAGGTATAATAAATTCTTGTATGTACCTGTATTACACAAGTAGGGATCTACATTATATTCACAGAACTCAGCTCTCTGCTTACTAATGTGATTCTGAGTCTTCTATTTAAATTTCTGGGAGAAGAATAGCTAAATCTGTATGGAGGGGCAGAGGGGGAGGAAGAGAATTGTCAGTGCAATCCACTGGGACCTTTTTCTTCAGGAAACCAGGCTGAAAGTTACACTCTCAGTAGGATGTAGAACAATCTTGGTGTTTGATAGACTAAAGATGCTGAGGTACAGTCAAGATTAAACTTTGTGCAAGAAACAATACAAATTTCCTGACTCCATATAGATTCCACATTATTATTATTAAAAATAAAAAACAGCATCCATATCAGAGGAATTTTTAAAGCTTTTGCCTACATTTGACTTTCCAACCCCTCCATTAACCACAGATCATATGCTAGGTCTTGCACAACTTTGTATATCTAGATTATTAAAAATAATTCTAAAACAACAGAATCAAGTTGTAAAACTGTTTGAGCCCCTATGTTTTATATTTAATCCAACATAATCAGAATTGGAGTGTTTTACACCTGATTGTGATTTTTATACCTGAATTGTTAGGCAGTCTCTGGGACTTGAAAAGGAAAGATTTAGGATTAACCCCCATTATTCCCCTTCAGCCAGAGAAAGAACCCAAAAGCTTAACTTGAAACCAAAAAAGGTTCACAGTGGATCTGTTAGATGCTTGGAAGGGTGAAAAGTACAGGATATCAGCACCTGGAAGACTCAGTATGCTGACAATATTGAAAGAAACTCCAAGATTCTCTGTAACCTTAACCCAGAGCACGACAGAGGCACCTGATCAGTGTATTCTCCTTCCATCCGTGACTACTGATGGATCTGACAGTTTCTCTGTGGCCATCCAGAAATAAAGGAGGACTTACACCAACACTCAGCAAAGCTCACATGCTGATCATGCAAAATAATTCAGCCTGAATACTTACTATCCAACTTTCCATCTTCTGCTATTTGCAGTTGCAATGCTTTTGATTTGGCACTTAGTTCACTGTGAAGGAAACAAAACCATGTTAGGTCTTTGTGGGCCAAGCAGATTTTCCTTCCCATGCAGGTTTTCCCCTTCTCCCAGCTTTTCTCAGCCCTCTCCAAGCCAAACACTGCACCTTGCAGGGGGGTAAGACTGACTAAACAGATCAGAAAATCGTGGCCTGCTTGTTCCCTCACTCTTGCACAGGTTCAATTTGTTAAATTTCAGAGGCTTTTCTTCTCCTCAGCAGCTGACAAACACTGCCCTCCAAGCTGAAGAAGGTTCCTAGTCTGACTGCTACACCACAACACTAAAAAGCTTCATTTCTCCTGGCAGGATCAAGTTTGTAAGTCAGGATGCTGGAACAGGTTCAATCAACATCCCTGTCAAAGCAGGAAAGTGTCCTGCAAAATCAGGACAGACGCAAGGAAACAAAAGTAGTTACAGCTTTAAAGGAGAAGAGTCAGCATCACTTTTCCAAAGTAAGACTCAAGGATGCTGCAAGCCAACAAGAAGGAGTTTCTGTGTGACCAAACCCAGGTGAACTGCTCTCAGAATTACAGATGTGGTACATCCTGAGATGGACTAGACAACAGATACAAAACCTTTCCTCTCCCAGAGAGAGTGAAGCAAACTGGGTACCTACTGAGGAACCCTCCAGTAAAACTTTATTTTATAACCTCCTCAGCAGGTGTTCTGCCAAAAACCCTGAGGGCATGCCAACATGTATTTCATTTTGCTATGTCTCTATTTCAGGCTGGTGTGATCCTGGCTGCAGACACCCCACCTCCATTAGATGCTGTGGGACATCATCTATGCAGCAGATTTTAAGTTTTTCCCTGCCACTCCCACCCTTCCTGCACCCCAAAAGTTGGAAAGGAGCACCTTGATGGTACTACTGCTGCTTTGCCATGAGGCTAAAGCAGAGCCTGACATGGTGGTCAGTACAGTGGTGTTCAGAGGGAAGGATATTTTTGCCTCTGAAGAAAGAAAAGGGCAGAGGTGTGTGTGTGTGAACTTGAAGGAAGTTCAAAAAACCCTGCCAAAATCCTAATCATTTGTCTGTAAAAGCCCCCAAGCTTACCTCACGCACTTCTGAAAAGCAGTGTGGAAACCCCAGCGTTATTCCTAGTGTCAAGACCAAATTCCAGTCAAGTTAATCACATCCTGCCTGCCCTCTCTCAGCCCTTTCAGTTGGAAAAGGGTATTATTCTTACAAACTTCCTGTCCAAAACTGCTGGGAACTTGTCTGCTCTGAAACACTGAACAGAGGTGCTGTTCCACCAACAGATGGCTGAAGTGAATCACGGACCCACTGGCTGAAGTGTTTTGTGATACTTCAGGAAAGAAAATTCATCAGTGACTACTCCCCCCCCTTCCTAAACTCATGCACCACAGAAGCCATTGTTGCTCTGCTGCTAGAAAGTGAAAATGAAAATAGTTTTAGAACTGCTCACTTTTGACCTTATTTACAGCAGCTGTGTGAATCATAAATACCGTGTAGGCTGCCCAAAAGTCCCTTTTTCTGTTCTACAGGAGAAAGAAAATCTAGTTAAGTTTTACACTCCCTTTTTAGTTATAGCCACCATTCTTTTAGATGGTCGATTGTTTTTGCACATTTGCTTCTCCCACTCAGGGGAGGGAATGGAGACACATTAGATTCCCTTCAATGCAGTTTTCACAGTAAAGTGACTTCAAAACCCTGCTAACACTTCTTTTTTGGCACTGTAGGAAAGCATGAGGTGCTTTATTATGCCTGTGACTGCTGTCGTCTACTGGAATCACGTATCTACCATGGAACATCTAGAGACCTGTATCTCATATCCATGCAGAGGGTAATCAGATATCCTGAAGTTCCAACCAGCTCCAGATTTCTCTGAGGCCACACAGAGAAAGGCCAAGAATGGACCTGTTTCAAAATGCCATTCCTCTCTCATGCAGTTCAAGTAAAAAAAAGGTGCTTTAGTGTAAAAGTGTTGTCAGTAGGGAAGTTACTTACAAGATAAACTCTTCCTTCCAAAAGGGATGTGCAGCATTTTTGGCTACAGAGCTGGAAAACTTCTGCATAGGGTCATTCAACTGAACTATACACACAAGGTTTGTGCTGCCTGTAAGGGCAAGAAAAATCAATATCCAGTTATTCATGCTCCACCACCAAGAGGCCATTTACTGAAAAGAAATCCCCTTCCTTGCACACTGCACTTCTGAACAGGCTTTTGCAGACACTTTCTCACCCTCCCACAGAACAAATGCCCTCCCCTGGTTTGCACACTGAGAACATTCATGGCAAAGGTCAATATTGCATCACTGTTGTCTTATGAACTGTCCTACACACTGTGAAACATGACAGCCCAATTTAAATCCTGCCATGAAGCAACCAAGTGCAACCATAAAACAATCCAAAAAGATGAGGAGACAAAGAAACAGTGAGCAGGTGATGTTGTGGGTGTGAGGCAGGGAGGGAGTAAAGTTGCTTTCAGCTGTTTTAAAAAAACAGAAGTTTTCTAAGTTCCTCCTGGCCACAGTCACAGTGGTTTATTTGGACACGAAAATGAGCTTTTTCTGCTGGCAAGTGACTGATGACAGCACTGCTAATTCACAATGGTTTGTGCACTGTGGTTTTTCACAAGTTTTAAAGCACTGCTGCAGACTTATCTCTGCCTTGATCTTGGAATTTGAGTGTTGCAAATTGGCATATTAGGAGTAGTTATATTGCTGCTCCAAGGGGAAATAGTTTGCCAGATCTGTTCCTCTTAAAACGGTTTCTTTAATATGGCTTTCACAGCATCAGAAATAATTCAGACCCAGGCTTCCAAAAGATCAAGGAAAGCAACAAAAAACTCACTACTGACTGTGTGCAAAGCAAACAAAAGATGCTGCCCCCAGTACTCCAGAAGAATGTGGGTTTGTATTTGCTATCAGCAGCTCTCAGTTGTCCTCTGGAGATGCTTTGGGGCCGTGGCTCAGCCCTGTCTCAGGCACAGAGGCAGCCCGGGCCTGGCAAGGTGATTAGAGGAGACAAAGCACTGTGTACACACAGCTTATTTGGGATCCAAGCTGACCCCAGAGTAAGCAGCTGAGCTGCTTTCACAGCAGGCTGAGCTCATGAACCCGGGCTGGTTTCTGCTCACCCAGCCATGTGTCTCTGCAGCCTGGTCCTGCTGCCAGGCCCCCAGCCCAGGGCAGGGACCCTGCACAGCCCTGCCTGGAACTACACCTGAGCCACAGACTGACTCTACCCAACAGGGTATTGCAACTTTTCTGCCCTGGACACCCTGCTGAAAACAATTAACTACTTCTTCCTTACCAGCAGAAATCACTTTTGCCCTAAACGATTCCCTGTACACCCCGTAGTACAAAATCTAGGGTGATCTTTGTTTACATACATAAACTAAGGAGATACAAACAGGCACAGCCCATAAGCAGAGACCAGTTCTGCTACTGGGTGTTCACGAGCTGATCTAGGGCATCTACAGGAGAGCCACGAGCTCCTATAAAGCCTGTCAGCATCCATCCATCAGCCATGGTTTCATCAGCACAGACAGGCTGCCCCTCCCCAGCCCCCTGTGTACCTGTGCAGGTTAGCCTGCAATACTGCACACCCTCATGGAGCCTGAGTTCCAGCAGGGAAATTCATTATTGCAAGGGAGGGCCAGGAAAAGGGAAGGGAATATTAATTAAAAGTCAGCAAGTTACACCCAGAAGCCAGCACCTTCCCAGATGTGCAGGATTCCCACTGGATTTCAAGTGTACCAGTTAAATCCCATTATGAAGCTTTATTTCTCATACTCACTTCCAAATATTTATACTCCAGGAGCTGCTGGGGAACCAGCAAAATTCCCTCCATCTCCTGTTAGAATAGCAAATGGGGATTTTGCCTCCCAACATCTGTGTTCCCAGAGCAGAGCACATGAATTGTCTCTTACTCCTCTCAGTTTTAGGCAAGGTGCAGAGGTTCTCAGAAGGTGAATCTTCTGTTCTATGCACCATATGCACTTAAAGGTACCTCATCTCATGACTTTTAAAGGCAGGCAAAATGACCCAATCTTCTGGAAAGTTTAGTTTGCACTATAAAACTGTAGAGTAATAACAAATCATAGAATGGTTTGGGTTGGAAGGGACCTTAAAGATAATTTCGTTCCAAATCCCCTGCCGTGGGCTGAGACACTTTCCACTAGACTGGGCTGCAGTTGCCAGCATAGTTTTATTTATATAGGACATTTCACAGCCAAGAGTTCCAGAATTGCTTTAAAAATAATTTGTTTTCTTCTTAAAAAAAAAAGCTCTGCAGAGATTTTTAGGGGAATCACTTCCAACCAGGAGGAGCGAAGCAGCATTATGCAAGACTCGAGGGCAGAAACCTATTACATCTAACTGAAAAAAGGAGAACAGCAAGTAGGATATATTTATCCAAAACTAGTGCCTTGCCCAATTTAGCAGCCACAAGCTTCCATTAAAAATACTGTTAGGGAATTGTTTAGTGGCCATAAATAACAGAGCCTCCAGTCTGTATCTCCGCTGACCGAACCTGAAATGTGCCTGCTCACACCTCAGTCAGTGACAGAGACGTGCCTGCACTTGGAGAAGTCTGAATACTTGCAAGACAGGCCTGGTGCTGCTTTCCAAACCCAACACTAACATCACGAGGCAGTGACCTCTTTTTTGGCTTCATTCTCCACTTGCAAGAGGTACTTTCTTCCTTTACCTGCAGAGGAAACACCCCTGACAACCAAAGATCACCTCTGAGGAGTTTCTAATACAGGAGGAGAGTTTCAGATAAATCTGAAGATCACTCAAATGTAAAGAAAAATGCCTGTAAAAATAAGGTAACACTGAATCAAGCCAATGTCATTGCCAGCAGCTAATGGAGAGTTGGATTTGAGCCCCTCATCTTGGGTACAGCCAAAGGGAGAACTTTCAGAAATTAAGACAAAAACCCAGAAAATAATCAGCCAACTTTATACATGTGGTCATTTCAATCTGTTTTTAGCAATGATGGATTTCTGTACGAAAAGAACAAGATGTTTAAATACTCAAATAAACTAAAATATACATTAAGTCAGCACTGGCACAGGGTGCCCAGAGAAGCTGTGGCTGCCCCATCCTTGGGAGTGCTCAAGGCCAGGATGGATGGGGCTTGGAGCAACCTGGGATAGGGGAAGGTGTCCCTGCCCATGGCAGGGGGGGGAATGAGATGAGCTTTAAGGTCCCTTCCAACCCAAACCACTCCATGATTCTATGACTTTATGAAGTCCCTTTCTCAGAATACAGCAATTTCTTAAACCTTCTTTTGAGAGTAGGCTGTAACCCAGAACTTCCACATTATCCCACCTGAAAGGGAAGTAAACAAACCCACCCCAGCCCTGCCTGGAACAGAGCAGCACCAGCTGGGCAGCGTTACCTGCAGCACAGAGATCACTCAGCTTCACCGCGATGTTCCTCACCAGCAGCTTGAGGTCGTGAGCCCTTGGAGGTTTGGGAGGACTTGTGCCCTGAGGGAGAAGGCTCGTGTTCTGTACATTCTGCAAAAGGCAACCAGGACAAGGGGCACTGTGCACATGCAAACACCAAATCCTCCTGTCACACTGGACCCAGGAAGCAGAGCTGGGCTGTAATGCCAACAAGGAGCCACACGGGAGGTGTGACCACAGAGCCTCCACTGCCACGGGCTACGCTGTTCTAAACACGTGTCCCAGTTGTTTCTTGTCACTGAACACTGCTAAACTTACTCATTTGTGAGTCATGAATATATAATAAAAGCACTAAGCAGAAGGACATTTCTCTAAAGATTTTGGAAGGAATGAGAGTTACCTGAACCTCCTTTGTATCTGCAGGCCTCACACTCAACACTACAGATGGAGAAGCTGAGCTGAAGAGGTTCTTCAAGACATCTCTGAGCGTTTCAGATATTGCACATGTCCCTGCTGTCTGTCCCTATGAGGAAACAATCAATCAGGCTTCTCAAAACTCAGAAGAAGTTGAGGCAAAAATTAATTTGGTATATATCTAAACCACCAAAGCCATCAAACATCAGCTTTGTCCGAGAGAGACACGTGGTTTCTGTTGCCAACAACACAATTTAACAGATCATGCAAAGAATTACTTAAATTTCTCCATTATGCATTAAAGGAAAGCTAGAATTAAACACTGAAAAAGTCATGCTGTTCTGAGAGGGCAAGGAGTTAGGAAGGCACAGCTGTTATCCACAAAACCAGAAGTTTCATTAACAGTTTTTATCTTATGATGGTGATTTAAAGATTCTGCACTGCCCTGCACTCCCCTGAGAGAGCAGATCAGGTCATCAGATAAGCAGATCGGCACCGTTCCACTGATTTAATGGGAGTTATGCCAGCTTGCAACAGCTGAGAAGAAACTAATCCTGTGCTGCACTGAAAAAAAAATATTACAGCATCTCCTGGAGGTCTTCAATCTTGCTGGAAAATGCAGTGTATGGACAGAGAGCCCTGCTGCTCTGCAGCACTGAGTTGTAGTTTGCCCATCTGAAACTCTCACAGCCATCTCTGCTTAGCACCACAACCTCTGAGGGGTCAGCACACACCATAGATTTTGTTCACACACACATAGCTTCACATGATTAATTCCAAGGTGTATGAAGAGAGTGACTGTCCCTGCCCTCTCTGTGCTCCTGGAGAATGCCTGCTTCCCACAGCATGCTCCTCAGGAATTTTCTTCTGCTCAGTTACCTACAGGGCACAGATTTTTAAATCAAGCTGTCCCAGAAAGGACAGTCTGACACCCAACAGCTCTGAGGGCAGCACAGGAGAAATCTCAGTGAGGTTTCTTTTTTAAAGAAAAGACTGAAGTAGGAGACAAAGATCTGACCTAAAAACAGAGGACCCATCCATCTTTTCTCATCTGATACCACACCCAGAGACTTCACCGATGTGCACCTTGCACAACAGCCCAAACAGATTGGGAGTAACAGCCCTTTCCCAACTACCCAGGTGTTACAGAAGCATTTAAGGTCTTTCACAAAAAATCCCAGGAATGCTGTGTACAGAAATCCTGTTTTACTGCCTTCTTACCTAACTGGCCTCTGATGACAGGTTCAAAATACAACAGCATTGGCCAGTCCCACAAAAATTCTGCTGTATTTACACCATGTGCCCTCAAATAACCACCAAGGAAACAGATAATACTCATTCACTTTAATAAAGATCAAAGTAAATTAGGCTTTTTAAAGCCTCAGTAACAGCATTTCATTACTTAGGTTACTTAAATAAGCAGATAAATTGTGGTTAGTCTTCACTGTTTTGGAGGTAATTTCCCTCCCCTGCTCTTACCTAAATTGTAAAATCCCAGTTGCCTCTCATGCTTTGCCATCAGCTTAATGTGACATCTGTTATTTAACAGTAACAACAGCAACCACAGTCACTGGACTTCTGCTCATAGGTATTTTCTGTTGTTTCCATAGTTATTTGGAATGAGATTGATTAAAGAGCCTCCTGTCAGCTCAGCCTCATTTTTAGCCATCCTTTTTTTGGAAAGCTACTCTCCACCACAACACCCTCGACAAGACAGCCCATAATGGCTTAACTGCCACTCCAAAATGATAAAGACAGCAGGTTTCACTTTGGGTTTGACTTGGGCTAGGGGTGTACACCACAGCCAGCCTGGGGCACATCAGCACATAAAGTCACTCGGTGTAAATCCAAACCCTACCAGTCAGACAGGTTGCACAACACAACTCAGGTTCACCCAGCCATTACCAAGAGAAAATGGGTTATTATACCCAGCTTCTGTGATGACAGAACCACCGTGGAGATAATCACAAGTAATTAAAGGTATTTATTTGTACACACAGCGTTGCTTCCGAGAGAGGAAAAAAACAAGACACAAAAGCTGACATTTAAGTTTAGGAGCTGGAGCAATTTCTGAGGTGTAGCTTGCTCACAGGTTTTAGCCCTTTGTTTATTGCCTCTCCTCCTCCACAAGTGCTAACAGAAACTTCAAAGTGAAAATAAAGCCCACTAACTATTAAAGAACTTAACAGGCTCATTCTAAAAATGCAGGCAAAGCATAACAGGTGCAACTCTGCAATGCTGGGCTTGGGCACCTCTCACAAAGCTGACTGTGAAGTCCAGTGACTGCACCAGAGTCATCTGTGTTTGTCAGTAGGGATTTAACATTTAAGGACTGCTCAAATGTGGATAATCAACATGCCACCCCAGCATATGAAGGTCATTCACATGCTACGTGTGCATGGTAAAACCTACATTAAAACACACTTCAAAAGGCTTGTCTGTCTTTAGTTATGAGTTTCACATTTTTATGGACAAAAGCTGCGGTCATAAATTATTATGATTGCAGCTCACTCAGTACAGGTCCTTGAAGCACCTCTACAATAAACTTATTTTTTAACAAGGCCTTCAGTCAAGAAAACAACTTCACAAAACACAAGCAAGCCTTCCCCCAGAGTTGTAAGAAATAGTTAAATCACCACATTTGTGCCAAAAAAAAAAAAAACAACCAACAAAATTGTGAAGGGTCAGAGGCATAAGAGAATCCCAGTCAAGACAAAACTCTTTTAGGGGATGTCTCAGTAAAACAATCCCCAGTGAATCAGTGCTTATATACAAAGATAAAGTGCAGTTCCAAAAGCATCAAAATATTTCTAGATCATCCATTATTTCCTTAAATAACTGTATTTTTCACAGCTGTTTCTGATCCATTGTTGCCAGATTCCAAAACTGATTTAAATTAGGGAAGGAGCAATGATGTAATTGCTTTGATAGGAATACCACTACAACTGGGGGAGGAGGGGGGTATTATTTTAGAAGAGTTCTAAGAGAAAATAATTAAGAACAGACATTTTTCACACCTTAAATTTGGATGACAGATGTTTGCAAAGTCATTTGTCTGCCAAATACAGACTTGTCTCAGTAATCTTGAGAGATGATGTTGGATTTCAGAGATGCAGGTGTTTGATGGATGACCCATTTTGGACCAAGGGGATGGAGACCCATCTGCTCTACCATTACAACAAATAAAACTTACTGACTGACCTCCTGCACTGCTGGCTGGATTTCAAAGTTGATTTCATTGGTGTTAATGAGGAACCACTCAACTCTGACATCTTCTCCTTTGTCTTTCACATAGAGCTGAAGCTGTGGACAGGAAAAGAGTTATTGGAGAGTGTTCTGGTGTCCTGTTAAGGAAACTGCAGGTCAAACTCCATACTAAGGCTTGGCACAGGAAGAATGATACCAATTTTTGAGTAACTTCAAAGAGACACTCCAAGAAGGCAGAAGTTGCTTAAGCTTTGAGAGTGCATGCCAGTAAAAAAAGGGAATTGTTCTACACACCCAAGTAGTCTACCCAATGTGTTACTTATCCCCAGTCTCCTGAAGAGACAGCTTAATTTCTGTATTTACCACTTGCCCCAGAGGGAAACAAAAGGAAGAGAAGAGAAAACAACACTTAAGACTTTACCTGCAGGTGGACTGGGGACAGCTTCACAAAATACGACTGAGCTTCGGCAGCCGTGGGTGGAGAGGCTGAGACAGCGATGAGGAATTTAACAGAATCTCCCACAACATTGCAAGAAACCACCTGGAGAAAGGAAAAGGAAGAGGGGAAATGAAGGGAAATATAAATTAGTCTTCAGAAGCGTTGGTGAAGGCAAGAAAGAAAGTAAGAAAGGAATTTAAGCTAGCAGAATTATGCTAAGTTGCACAGGTGGGAAATTTCTGAGCAATTTCATTCATGTCCCTACCTCCCTCTGTACATTCTTCTAACAGCACAGACTTCAAGTGTTCAAATCTGTGTGTGAAATTTAATACCTGCAAATTATAGCATTTCTCTAAATTTCTTTTGCATTGTTACCTAATTCAAGAGTAACTCCTTGCCTGACAAAGACATCTTTCCATTTCACAGATCTATGTATTAAAAACTCAAACAGGGCAATTTTGCAAAAGGGAGACAAACATGTTTGTTCTTCCACCTCTTCTGCTCTAAGTAGCCTACATCAGGACAGCTGATTTACCAAACAATCTTTAGTTTAGTGGTATCCTACAAATGTGAAACTTTGGTATGAACCTGCTGTTGCTACAGCAGAGGATTTTGTCTGTATAATCGCAGTTCTCAGGGGGATAAGAAGGAGCAGAAGCCTTTAAGAATTTATTCAAGCCTTTGACCAAACCAAGAAAGGCCCTGAAATGTGGTGACAAAGCTGAATGTCTGGGAAAAGCCTGAGTGCCACTTGACTGCAATGCACTTTTACAAGCAGTAATTTAACTTGTTATCACACTGAGTTTGTAAACACTGGACAGCTTTTCCTCCCTCCCCTCTGCAAACTGAGCTGCTGGAGCTGCCATGCAAAATTCCTGGAGTGTGCAGAAATTCCTGGAGTGTTCCTGGCAGCACAGGAAAGCCCATGGGGTGGAAGTCAGAAATTATTCATCACGTCACAGAGACATGTTTATTTTGCAAACAGATGTGCTGGTTGAGGAGAGCTGCTTGTCACTGTCCCTCTGTGGTTACTGTCCCCACAGCTCCACTGTGGCAAGGACAGCTGGGCCCTCCTTACACTGACTCAGGCAGAGGGAACCAGGTCAATGCAATGCACAGACAAATAATTCCCTGCAAGGTTTGTCTGACGAAAACTCTGCATGGTGCTATTAAATTGTGTTTGTGCACTTACTGCTCCACTTAGGGGCACTGGAATTGAAGCTGAAAGCCCTGAAAGGAATCATGTACCTCCTGGAAGATCCTTATCAGGCTCTCCTTAAATACATTTCATCTCCCTGGGCTCTCTGGGGTGCACTTTAACGATGGCCAGGGCTTTATCAAGGGCCTGAGTACATCCATTAAGGTAGAGACTTAATTACAAAGGAGCAGGGGGTGGGGAGGTGGATATGACAAATAAAAATCCTAACCACACCCACAAGCAATAAGATTTGCCTTTTTAGGTATGTCTTCTGCAAATTACACCTTAGAAGTGGACAAGTGAGTTTTCCTCACTTCTCCCCTTTCCCAAAGTCCAAATTCCTTCAGAAGTGATTTCTGACCTTAATCCTACACAATCAACACCAACACCCAGTATTATGGTAAAATATAAAGGATTTTTAATAGCTAACAAGAACAAAGAGCCCAGCTGCTTGTTTTAGTTGTAGCTGAGTTGAAACAGAGAATCATTCCTTTCATTCAAAGTAATGGATTGACACAGTGACTCTTTAAAGACTTTGAAAATGAAAGGGTTCTTCCCTCTTTTTTGAGGGAAGAGGAAGAAAAAGGACAGGTCTGATGCAAAAACTGCTGACACTTCTATATCCCAAATGCAGTGTTTTATCATCCATACGTGTTTTTTCCACACATCCATAGGAAGTTCAGGGCATCCAGAACAAGTTGGACTTGCTGCACATGTGATGCAGAGCCATTCATCTGGAGTTTCTGGATGTCCAAGAGCCAAGGTTGCCAGGTATGTGGTTGATCAATGCTTTAAAAAAAAATAAATGTGGCCAGAGAGCTGGCAGATGAGTTCATGTGCCACTTGTTTCCTAACCGTGTTTAATTCCAAGTTGGGGATGGAAACAGACACTGCAGGTGGTGGAACTTTCATTTTACTTTCTGCATCTTGTCAAGAGATGCTAAATCAGTTTTTTAGGTACATTTTAACCTTTCATTTCAAAGCCCAGACTAGTGGAGTTTGGACTTTTAGTCTCCTTGATTAATTTATTTTCTGCCAACAACATCTACTAAGCCCTACTCCCCTTCTGCCCCCACTTTTACTAAAATAACTGTGGTATTCAGGTACAGACGCCGGCCAATTTTTAATCCAGTCATCAAAAGGAGTGGTTCCATGTTTGTAAATGGAAAATAATATGTCTTTATGTCAGGTGAATCCCTTTGTTCTGGGAGCAGGATGGATGATGGAATCAGAATACGGAGAGAAGCAGAATTCCGGGCTAGAATTTGAAGAGAAAGTGGCTTTGTTTTCATCTCCAGCGCTGCCACAAGTGGTGAGAAGGTGATTAAAGACACTGCAGCTGCTGCTTCCCTTGCTGAGTGACATTCCTTTAGAAGTGTAGCAGGTGATTTTGATAGACCAGAGCAGAAATATGTAGGCCATTTCCCCCATGGCAGTTACACAAAGAAAAACACTGAAGCTTCCCTTGCTCTGCTCCTTTCCCCCTGCCTCGTTCCAACCGGCTTCCTCCAATCCATTTTCTCTGCACAGATGAAGAGCTGGAGAAGGGAGGGCCAGGCAAAGCACCCCTTTCTGGTTGGCAGGAGGGAGAGAGGAAGGATAGGTGTCCACAAGAAAACAAAGGAACCTGGACTGATGGGAACAGAGTTCCCCTTTAATTTCATTTATGTTCCTCATTCTCTCTCTCACTCCCCTCACCAGAGACATCCCCAGCCATCAACACTTCTGTGATTTAGAGTCTAGAAAATCTGTCACTTTTATAACAAACTGCTCTTTAAAAAATCAAGCCCTGCACATCAGCTGGGACCAGCTGATTCTGGACTCCCAGAGGGGTCACCTCCCAGCTCTCTTTTGTGATCTCACATCTGGACAAGACACGTCTCCTAAATTAGCAGAAATAGGGTGAGGTGAAATAGCAGCACAAAGAAACCAAGACCAAGGTGTTTTCTCCCTTCAGCACCTCCCTTGGCACAAACACCCTTCTCTCCATGTGCTGTGGGGATCTCCCATGGAAGGGGTTCCCAGCCCTTCCTCAGGTACCTCAGTCCTCTGCCATCCCTCCCCACACACAGCTGGAACTTAATCACCCCAATGCCAGGGTGCTCTTCCTGCTATTTCCAGCCCCTCCTCTTCATCCCTGACCACTCCAGCCCATGATGGGATGAGCTGCAGTGGCCAAAACTCCCAGACCTGCCTGGGCTCAGCTCCCCACGTGCCCAATGCTGGCACCCAGCTCCCCTGAGCTGCAGATGCTGCAACACAACTTGCTCACATGTATCTAAAATTGTGAGTACAATTATCCTAAAGACAATTCTCTTCCAGATAAACAACTGCAGGAACAAAGGAGACTGAAAAGGCACTGCACTTTGAGAAAGACTATTTATCTGAGAAAGTCAAGCGTCCAAACTTGAGTACTTGAAGCTATTAAAACCCTTCCCCTTGCTTTGCCCTCCCCCTCTATATCCAGACTTTCCCCTTTGCAGTTCCTCTGGACAGAGCTGCAAAATTTCTGTTTTTTCCTTCCTGAAGTAGCAGCAGAAGCTGCTTAATCTCAAGAAGCACCATGGTGCCCCTGCTCCTCACACACGGTGTCCTCTTGCCTTGAGGTTTCAGTTTTGGCACTGACACCCCATTAATTTGTGCATTACACCTTCCCTTTTCTTTACTCTTCCCTCCCCTCCCCAAGTGCAGCAGCAGGTTCCCTCCCCGAGCTGAAGGGCTGTGACTTCAGGGGGAAGTTCTGACAGCCCTGGTGGGGAAGATTTTCTGCACCTTCCCCAGGCCCTGACCACACCATGTGTGTGTAAAACCCCCAGCAGTACAAGCCTTGATTGCCTTTTTTGTTTGCTTTCTGGAAGGAAACTAGTTTTACTGCACTTGGTATTTACTTCCAGAAAGAGCAGGTTATTTGAGGTTGCTCAGTAGTATGTAAGTAATACAAATATTTAACATTTTCACAAGAAAATTACAATTCACCATGAGGCAACCACACAGTGAAAGTTGCCTTGATCTCACTGTAAGATTTAGGACCCTTGTGATTTCCCATATGTCTCCCAGATACTACTATGAGAAGGCTCTTTTTTTTGGCATGGAAAACTTATCTTGTCAGTGGTCACACAGACAGTCTGTGTGTTTGGATTAAAACCTCACCACAAGAAAATTTTTCAAGTAAAAAACTTTTTCCTTTTGACAGTCATTAACACTCAGCTGTTCAGAAGAATTACATGATCTTCTTGGTCCATTCCTTAATTATTTGAGGGGATTTCTCCAGCTTCTTCTCCACTCCCTCTTTACCCAAACAATTGACCAAGTGACCAGAGCAAACGAAGGGGTGATGAGAAATACAATGTCTAACCCAGGCACAGGTAGGTGTGGATTTTTAGGAGCCAGTATCAAACTGAATTTGCCTGTAAATACAGTGAAAACCTCAACCAGCTTTCCAAATGGTGGTAAACACCACGGTAAAGGCAGGGTGAGTGATGGACTCAGTGCAGGAGAGAGTTTCCATGTCAGCAACAGAAACAAAGCAGAAGTTGATAGAACATGTGAATTTATCCACTCCTTTGAGGCCAACACATTCAAATTCAAATAGGTGGGAAAAAAGGGCAGGGAGGGAAAAAAACAAACAAGCAGGGAGTAGGAGGAGACAGGACAGGAAGAATTTTCAATCCACCTAACAAGTTCAGTGAACATCGAACAGTGCAAGGACAGGAAGCAGTACTTACATTTCAGAAGGGGGAAAATAAATCAACACCAGAAATAGAATTGCTAGTTTGGCCTCACTATTGTGCAAGTCTTTTCAATCCATCTGAGACAGAGCACAGCTGAAGACACACAGACCAAGAGGAGACAGTAAAGCCCAGGAGAGGTGTGCCAGTTTGTGCTGCGGTAGCTTGGAGAGCGATTCACTGCAGAGAGAGTTTCCCTGTGTCAGGGTGCTGAGGCTTCCCTGATCCCTGTGCTAACCTGGCAGACATGGCACAAGCCTATAGGAGGCCCACACATCTGCAGAAGCAGCTGGAAGACAGACAGTGCCAAACTCAGGCTCATCTCCAGTGAAGCAAACAAACCCCCACCCGATGCCTTCCTTTGACAAGGCACTCCGTTCTGGAGAGGGTTAGATCATAATGTTGTCTTGTTTACTTTTGTAGGCTTGCCCCACTAATAATTAAGCTTGTACTCCATCATTCCCCCATTAAGGTGGACTGGGATGTTTGAAAGGGAGAGGACAGTACAGTGAGCAGGGAGGTGAAAGCTGGAAACAGGTCACGAAAGTCTTTCAGGCACCGACCCTACGGCACAGTTCAAAGTCCAACATACCTCAGGAGAAACCTGAAAGAAAACGTGATGCTCAGGAAAGCAAGCTGGGAAGCAGCAACATAAAGGAAGATTAGGTCATCACACAGGAAAGCTGAAAGACCTTGAAACGTAGGAGAGGAATGCAATACAAAATACGCAGTGTGTGTGTGTGTGTGTGTGTGTAAGAATTAACAACTACTGCTCATACAAAGGACAGCTTATCACCGGGAGAGCACCACAGGGAGGGAGACCTTGATGCAACGAGGCACTCACAGCATGAAGCAGCCACAGGAGAGGCAGACTGGAGACTAAAACCCCTCAGGGAAGTATTTTCAGAGACCAAAAGAAGCCATCTCCTTGCATAGTGAGAGCTCACCTGTAGGGCTGTGTGTCCCTTCAGCCACCAAGTTTAAGAACATGGATTTAATTGGAGCTGCTGCTGAGAAAGGGTGCATAGGAGAGACTTAGGAGCCAGGACAGCATCGTAAAAGGAGACTTAAGGAGCAACTTCTGTAGGCAAGCTAAACAAAAGCTGGAAGGAAATACAATCCCTTCATAATACATTTACTGACAGCAAGCACCATGGAAGAAGAGTAAACACATTAAGAAAAAAGGATTATATTAGTGAAAAAAGTAAAAAAAGCCAAGGACAAAATCTCCACGGGCCATAATTCCATCTAGGCTTGTAAAAAAAACCCCAGTCATTAAAACAACAAAGCTCTGGGATGGCTTTTGAAGCAAAATGGGGAGTTAAAAGACAACAGGAACTGTGCATCACGGTCAGGGTAGTTCGCCCCACCAAAAATAATCGGAAATAAACACATGTCCATAACTAGGAATGATCCCAGTTAGGAGTGCAGCAGAGACATTACAGGAATGGCAGTCTGAAGGAATTTTACCCCTTTCCATTTGAGCACGAAGCAGAAAAAGAAGAGAGACTTCTGTCATAGCCTGCTCCATCCAAACCCTCCGTGCCAAGTCCCCAGCAAGAGAATCCTCTTTTTTGTTGCTGTTTCTGTTGTGAAGTTCAAGTCCTCTGGAAACAGACTGCACTAATGGAAAGGCTGGCAGAAAAAGCTAAGACTAAGAATATTTCTAATATTTACTTTATTAAAACAAAACAACCAATACCACACAATGAAAACAGGCCACTTCATTCTATATATTTAGGCTCTGGCCCAAAATTGGAGTGAAGGCAACACATAAATAGAGGCTTTATCAAGGAGCAGTGTGGTGTAACCTTCAGCCACAGAGCAGCTCTGTTCCTATCGCCACAGCTTTGGCCAAGCTGAGAACCAGCAGCATTCCAACCATGTCTGCAGCACTGCACTGTGCAGCACACACCAATTTCTGTCACGAGTTTGAGTTTGGGCAAGCTGCAGAGAGAGATTTCGATTTCACAGGCAAACGTTAAGAGTTTGAAGAGCAAGAGAGGAAAAGAAAACACAAAAAAATCCCCCCAAAAAACCAAACACCACCTTGGGATCTTTGATATTACCTGAGGAATATGTAAGAGACAATTACCATATAAGAGAACTCCTGAGGTGTTTAGGGAAAGGTATGCATTTAAAGAACAAGGAAAAGTAGCTACCAAACTGCCACTCTAAGGTTATTATACCCTGTAATCCAAATAAATATTCGAGTTGTACCTTAACTGAAGGAGTAAGAACGATTCAGAGAACTTTTTCCAGCAGCTGTGCACAAGATTATGGAAATGGGTTTTGGCACAGTTCAGAAGAACCCAGTGTATGAAAGCAAACCTGTTTTATTCCAATAAATTTTAAAATGTGCTCCTATTGGTTTAAGCTATTTTGAAACCACGTCAGATTCTTGTCTGCAGTGTAACAGCTCGATTAAGATGCTGAAATGGCTCAACCCAGCCCTGCCTGTCCCTTCCAGCAACATTTTAGACACTGCACTGCAAGACACCAGTTTTTTGTGCTGTTGTTTGCCAGCTTTTATTTGCAGCAGCTCTCCCTCGGGTCCTGGCTTCACACATGACACAGCACATCACTTTCAGACCTAGCAGTGCCCTCTCCTTACAATTTCCCATCGTGGCATCTTCCAGTGGCACACAGTAACACTTGTGCCAACCCTACAGCCCTACCAAGTCCAGTCTCTCCACCCCCACTGCTGGGGCAGGGACCACTGGNGGTTGCCATTACTCCTGAACATAATGCAAAATAAAAAAAAAAAGAAAGAGAGAAAATAAGTACACAAACAGCTTTACATGTTAATAATCCCCAGCTGCCACCAGTCAGGGTGTGCCTCTAAGTTGTGTATCAGGCAGATAAGCATGCATAGTTTTCAAAGGAATCATAGTAGAGCTGCTTAGCATCTAAATCAGACGAGCAAAGCAAAATAACAAAGCAAAAGTAAAAGAAGAGCATTAGGCTAATTTGATGCAGGTGCCTAAAGCTGAGCACAAGTTCAGATGTAACCAGTACTTAGTCACTAGGACAAAAATGCAGAAGCTATCATTGCTAATAAACATATATAATTCTTCCCCCCTTTTAATGCATTTTTACTGTTCCAAGAGCCATGTTCTGCCTTATTTTAATTTCACATGCACTGAACCACCTCCCAGTGGGAGAGGAGGAAAGAATTCACTTGCTCCTCACTGAACACAGGGTCCAGCAGAGTCAAGACTTCACCCTCAGGACTTTGCACCTGCTTCACTGGTCTTTACTCAGCTCCCACTTAGGAAGCAAACCTGTCATCAGCCACACAAACAGCAAGAGGCAGACAAAGATGTTTGCCTGTCCCAGAAGAGAAATTTCTTTCTTCTCTATCCCCACTGCACATTTCAGCAACAGGATGGGGAATCATCATCAGGACTGTGGAGGTGGGGGAGAGGGCTGCTCCATGAGCTCACTGAGGGCGTAGCTATAGACTTGGCATAACCCTGGTTATTGTGCATTTGGTGGAAGCCCTGGAGCACATTCTGCTCATGACTTGCAAAAGAAGTGAATCAATGCAGAAAGTTTGCACAGGTTCATTAGAGAGGCAGCCTCTTACCTGCCTCGACAAACACAGGTCAAGGGAACAGATCTATTGACAAATAAAACTTCCACTGATGCTAATAAAACGTTTCCTGACCCAAAGTACACTGAAAGGCAACAAATCCAAAGTTTACCTTCTCTCCAGCTGACTTTACAATACTAGTAACTTCTTTAACTGCTAGCTCAAGTGGTTCTGCTGGGTCATCTTCCTCAAACGTGAGCAACTGAGAATCCTAAGAAAGAAGAAAAAAAAGAAGCATCATTAGGTGACGAACCCATCACTTGAAAACAAGTGATAAAAATGCACTGCCAGTCAAGTTCCTGGAATTGCAAATGTATGTCCAAACTTCCATGTATTAATTGCATGACACCTCGCTACATAATACAGGGTAGAGCCTGAAAACATATACTTAGGACATAACTATGGGCCTAATCATAACTCATCTTTCCCTGTAGCAGAATACCAAGGTACACAGTGCAGAGCCAAGTCCGTGAACAGCAACAGGGTTCAGTGGAACTGCTGTTCTTCAGCAAAGATTTATCAGTGCTGTAGTTTGAAAATGTCTGTTTGGTTTGGCCTAACAGTACGGCTGCAGTAGGCTATGCCAAAACTAAGAAACCCCAAATATCATCTTGCACAGGTGAGGAAAGAAGCCTTCCCGTGCCCAGCCCTCCTCATCAGTGACAGCAGACAGTGATGACAGCCACTCAGTCTTCACACAGACAGTAAGGAGAAGGCAGCCTTTGGGCACTGAGGTCATACTTTCAGAAGCATCAGCACTGCATTCTCCACCTGCTACCCACACTGAGCACTCAGCCCCACTTCCCTCATCACCCGAGGTTGTTTTGCACACAGGAATTTCATTAGCTCCGTGCTGCTGACATTGTTTTGGGAGGCTGACAGCGGGAGCAACGCCACGCTGCAGTGCCAGGCGCTCAACTCCTGGCTCCAGCTGCTCACCCAGGCAGGGAGGCTGTGCGTGCCCCTGTCCAAGGGGCTTTGCCCTCTGGTCAGGGACAGGAAGCTGCCACTCGTGTCTGGTTACTTTCAGTTCCCAGCACCTGGGCCCAAGCTGTCTGGACCCTTCTCTTCCACAAGTGCAGGGCAAACCTTCATTCCTTAGCACAACCCACTCTTTTCTCCACTGCACCATGCAATTTGAAAGGGCGGACAAAATATTTTCTTTCCGTTGCCCAACTTACAATGATATTTGGAAAGTGTTAATTTTTATTTCTTATCTTTCACACACACATGTTGCCCCACTCTTCCTTCTTCCCCAGCCTGCTCTCTGACACGTAAGAAGGAACCTCTTAGGTCTAAAAGGCACGCAAATTCAGAGACCTGGGGACATGCCACTTCCTAGGCAGTTTATCCTCAGCATTTTGCACTGACATGACAAGGGTTCAGTCCTCAGGACAAGGAAATCAGCTTGCCACAGCCTCACCTAACCTCCTGACCTCTTAGACCGGGGCATACCATTACACACCAACGAGCAGGATGCCACACTGCACCTTTTTCAGGAAGGGCAGGTTGGGATGAGAAGGAATGCCACGTTTTGTGCATCCTCCCTGACCCGGGTTACAGGCAAACTGACTAAACCCTGAGCATCCCACCATCCATCCAGCGGGCTCGGAGGACACCAGCCCTCGGAGTTACACACGCGGGTTCAGCAGGGCCTGAGGCATCACGGGGGAAGCCCAGCTCCGGGAATTATTTGCCGAAGGACGGGCCGCAGGCCCAGGCCAGGAAGTTTCCATTGTTTCCTCCTCCCCACGCCCGAACAATGTTATCGGCAGAGCGAACCCCGGTCAGGGGGCTGCGGGGGTCGGGGTTTTCCTTCTTCCCCATCCTTCCCTGCTCCCACGCGTGCGCCCACTCCGTGTCCCTGGCCAGCTTCCTCCTGCAAATCCCTGCCAAGCAGCCACCAAACGCACACGTGTAAATATACAAACGCACACACGGAGGGGCAGGAACACACCCGGTATATCCCTGCAGCAAGTCCCGGCGTCCCTACAGCCGCTCCCGGCAGAGGGGAGCGCCCGGAGCCGCGTCCCGGCGCGATGCCCCACGGCCGGGAGGCGCCGGCCCCATCCCGGCGGGCGCGGGGGAGCCGCCGCCGGGCATCCCCCGTCCCTTCCCTCCCTCCCGCCGCCCATCCATCACCTGCATCCCGGCACTCACCGCCCGCTCCGCCGCCNAGGGACCGGCGCTGCCCTGGGACGCGCCGCGCTGCCCCGCCCGCCCACGGCGCAGTCCCCGCCCCGGGGCGGCGGACGAGGGGGCCCGGCCCCGGACCACAGGCACGGTCCTGGCTACAGGCACGGCCCCGGACTACAAGCACGGCCCCGGCGACAGCTGTGGCTCCTGCCCAGTGCTGCCGGCGCGGGGGCGGTTGCCAGGCGGCAAACGGGGCTTGCGGCGTTGCTCGGCCCGCGCTGCCCTGCGCCTGGTGCCCCGGGGGCAGAAAGGGGTAGACGGGCTTGGGGTGGGCACCTGGTACCCGCAGGGGTCAGAGGGGTTTGGGATGAGCGTCTGGTGCCCGTGGGGATTACGACAAGCTCATGATGGGCTCCTAGTACTCTCGGGTAAAGGGGATAGAGAGGCTCGGAATGGGCACCTGGTACCATGGGGTAGAGAGAGTAAAGGGGCCCAGGGTGAGCTCCTTGTGCTGCTGAAGGTAGAGGAGTTCAGGGTGGGCGCCCGGTGCCCCCGGGGTAAAACGACTGGGGATGGGCGCTTGGTGCCCGGGGCTGGAAGGGCTTGGAGTGCGTGTCCGATGCCTCGGAGGGTAGGGGGGACACGGAGGGGGCATCCAGCTCCCCGGGGGCAGAGGGGTTCGGTGTGGGTATGGGGCAGGTGCCTGCTCTGTTTCTTTCCCAGTGTCTTTCTTTACCCGTGGCAGCTCTCAGCCAAAGACCCTCCCCTGATTTTTTTCCCAGTCCATGTGCTAAAACAACCCTTGACTAAGTTACGAAGGCTGGTCGTGAAATGTCATTGTAAGATCTTGCTCCACTTGGCTTTTGGCCCCTTCAGGACTTTGTCTAAAGGGCAGGAACATCTTTTCCTTGCTGGAAACTGGAATTCCAGACCATTGCAGTGTGTGCCATGGAGCACAGAGGGCAGTTCCTGAGGCTCCCAGGGCGCGGTTTCTGCCGTGCCTCGCGAGGGAGCTGTGCAGGTGCAGGTGACAAGGTCCCGAAGCCGAGTGGGCTCCCAGAGCAAACAGCAAAGGCTTCTTTGCTGGACATTTTCAAGCACGTTTCCAGCTCGAAGCAGAGGGAAGAAGAAAAGGGAAGTGAGGAGCTGACAGAATCCTGGAATGCTTGTGGCTGGAAGGGACCCTGCCCAGGTGTGAGGATCCCATGAGGGAGAGATGCCTCTGCCCGAATGAGGGTGCAAAGGAGACCACATGAGGACAACATACGGATTTTATTTAACATGGATTTTATTTACCAAGAAAGGGGAGGTAGAGAGATAGAAAGAAATAGGAAAGAGGTCTCAGAGAGAGAGAGAGCAGAAGATAACTAGTTGGAACTAGAGGACCGTAAGGTCCTTCCCTTCATTCTGTGATTCTAGATGTGTGGATGTGTATTTTAATTTGGTATTATTATTTACTACTACAACTATTTCATATTATTATTATTATTATTTACTACTACTGTTTTTCTTCTCATAATTCTTATTCAACTTATTATTGTTTCTTTTCCTATTCTTGTTCTTATTTACTACTATTATTTCTTCATCTTATTCTTCATCTTATTCTTGTTTTTGTTTTTGTTTTGGGGGGGTTTTTTGTTTGTTTTTTGAGAGTGGGGATGTTGTGGTCTTTTTTCTTACTACTGGTGTTTCTTAAATTCAACCTTCACTGTTTTGGAAGAATCATTTGAGTCACAGTCCTGCAATGACATCTCTAGAGAAACACCTCCCATCTGTACCCATTCCTTGTGGATACAATCCCAAAGGACCAACATGTAATCCTTTGAGGATGAGAAGAAACCCTTCCATTCCACCGGGGGAGGTTCAGATTAAATGTTAGAACAAGTTGTCCCTGACACAGTGGTCAGGTATTGGAAGAAGTTGCCCTGGGAGGTGGTGGAGTCGCTGTCTCTGGAAGTGTTGAAGTCGTCCAGATGGGCCTTCTGGGGACATGGTTTCAGGGTGATGATGGTGGTGCTGGGGTGCCAGTGGGGCTGCATGACCATCAAGGTCTCTTTCCACCTTGATGATTCTCTGGGATTCACCCCTGAGCCACCCGGCACCAACTGTCCCCCGTGGGTGCTGCTTTGGGGCTGGCCACACTGGTAACTTTTGGTCTTGGGGAGATGCCCTT
Organism: Ifrita kowaldi; assembly: GCA_013398055.1. Taxonomy (NCBI): domain Eukaryota; kingdom Metazoa; phylum Chordata; class Aves; order Passeriformes; family Cinclosomatidae; genus Ifrita; species Ifrita kowaldi. Next base: position 523 of record VZRS01007713.1, on the reverse strand, counting down.
GGGATGATGCAAAGCAGCTGGGGATTGCTGAGCCTGGATGGGCACATCCAGGCAAAGGCAGCCCGTGTGGCTCCCTCAGGACACCGGGCAGGCTCCGGGCCAGCCGCCACCTGCAGGGCCTGGCCTGGCGTGGGCAGCGGGCGCTGATTGTCCGGCTGTGCCCTCAGGCAGCAGAACAGCCCCCGCAGCGCCCGCAGCGCCCGCCTGAAGCGGGACGGACGTTCCTTGGGGGCAGCCGGCTGCTGCTCGAGGGCCTGGGCTCCCGGCTGGGAAAAGCACAGAAAGCAGCTGAACGAGGCAGGCACTGGGCTCTCTGTCCCTGCCTCTGGCACCTGCTCCTTGGAGGCGGGAGAAGCTGTGTGTCCTCTGAGGAGGTTTTGGGCTGCCAGGTGGGGAGGCAAGGCCCAAAGTGGCACTTGGTGGCACAGTTCAGGTGCCCCACGCTCAACCCAGGCCTCCTGAAGGACAGGCACTGGGAACCCATCTTCTGCAAAAACTCCCAGTCTTTGCTCCCTGTCTTCTT
>VZRS01007712.1:198155-223325 GCA_013398055.1 Ifrita kowaldi | reverse complement strand
GGGACATCGGGCCCAGGGAGAGCGGGGGAGGGGGGGGCGAGGAAATACCGAGCCCGAGGGGTGACCGGGTGGATGGAAGGGACGCCGGGCCCGGTGGGACACAAGGACCGGGAGGATACTGGGTGTGTACTGGGGGCCGCCAGATCGGGGGGAGCTGGGCGGGGGAACCAGGGGACACCAGGCCTGGGATGGGCAGAGCACCCCCGGGTGAGGAGCCCCTCCCCAGCTCCCTCCTCAAGGAGCAGCTGTGGTCGAGCAGCCCCTCACTGAGGTCTTGGTCCCTCCCCAGGTGTGCTGGCTGTCCCCTGAGCAGACAGCAGGGAAGCAGAAGCCCTACATGTACACACAGGGCCAGGCCGTCCTCAACAGGTCCTTCTTCCCCTGCTTCGACACCCCCTCAGTCAAGTTCACGTACTCAGCTACTGTGAAGGTAAGCGGAGCCCCAGGAGCTGCCCCAGCCATTCCCTCATACCCAGTGGGTGCAAAACCCTCCATGAGTACCAAGTTTGCTGGGAAAGAAAGTCCAGAGGCCATGGAGGTGATCCAAGGGCTGGAGCACCTCTGCTCTGGAGCCAGGCTGGAAGAGCTGGGGGTGTCCAGCCTGGAGAAGAGGAGGCTCCGAGGAGACCTGTGAGCTCCCTTCAGTGCTTAAAGGGGCTCCAAGAGAGGTGGAGAGGGACTTTGGACAAGGATCTGGAGTGACAGGACAAGGAGCAATGGCTTTCCACTGCCAGAGGGCAGGGATAGATGGGATATTGGGAAGGAATTCTTCCCTGTGAGGGTGGGGAGGCCCTGGCACAGGGTGCCCAGAGAAACTGTGGCTGCCCCACCCCTGGCAGTGTCCAAGGCCAGGTTGGACGGGGCTTGGAGCACCCTGGGATAGTGGAAGGTGTCCCTGCCCATGGCAGGGGGTGAGACAAGATGATCTTCAATGTCCCTTCCAGCTTAAACTGTTCTGTGGTTCTGAGCTGTCGGGTCCCTTGCAGGGAATGTGCCAAAGTGCTGGGGCATTACAGCAGGGACCCTGCTTCAAACCCTCCACCTCAGGCTCCAGCTGAGAAATCACTCATCTGTATTTGGCTGATTTTTCTCTTACATGCCCTTTTAAATGAAGACAAGCAGCCCCAGGGTGCTCCTGCCTCTCCCCAGCTGCAGTGCTGGTGCATGCGCCGGCCTGGCCGTCCCGCCCAGAGCTCCTGGCATTTGTAGCAGGAGGAGCTGAGTTCGGGGGGAAACAGCTGGAGGAGGGTGGTGATGCTGGGCCGTGCTGGGTCCTGGTGGCAGTTCTGGGGATGCCAAACTTCCAGGAAGGAGCAGCTGCTGATCCCCAAAGATGGCACTAAATAATCCAGATTCCTCCCTTGTCTGCGTGTGGGCACATGGTGACACTGGCACTGGCGGTGTGCCAGCCTGCTGTGGGCAAGGGGAGCTGCTTACTGGTGTGACACCAAGCCAGTGCCAATGGCACGTGGTGGCATCAGCTGGTGATGCCAGGATTGATTTATTTTGCTTTCCTAGGGCAGAGCCCCTCTGGCACCACAGGGTGAGCGTGGGATGGGGCTGTTACTGAGCTCTGGGGTGATGCTCTGTACCAAGGAAACTGTATTCCCCGTGGCACCACGGGGCTCACCCCGTTTTTGGGGTAGGGGACACTGGATCAGTCTCTCTGGGCTCAGCCCAGGCTGGTGGATTGGCCATGGGTTCAACGTTGGCTTGGGAACTGGAAAAATGAGTTGTTGTGCAAGAATTGGCAGGGGAGCCAGCAGCTGAGGATCTGCATCCTCTGCCCTTCCACACCTGCAGCTCCAGCATTTCCTTATCTCCTGGTAGCTCCAGGAGCACCTGGGGCAGCTCCAGGTATCCTTGTATTGCAGGGATGCAGCTGGGATCCCGAGTGGGAGCTGGGGGTGTTCCTGCTCTGCTCTGCTCCCCACAGCCTGCAGTGCCCACGGCCTCGGCACCTTCAGGCTGGGACGCATTTGCCATCAGACACTGTGGCATCCCAGCTGGCTGAGCTGGCCTCCCATCGTGTACACCATGGATCTAATGGATGTTTTTATCTACATGTTCAGGTCCCTGAGGGCTTCACAGCTGTGATGAGTGCCACGAGCTGGGAGAAGCAGAAGGACAACACCTTTGTATTCAAGATGTCCCAGCCAATCCCCTCCTACCTGATTGCTCTGGTTGTTGGGGACATTGTGTCTGCTGATGTTGGCCCAAGGTAAGGGGCTCAGGAGAATTCCAGAGCTGTGGGAGCTGCATGGTGAAGCTCCTGTGGCAGCCACCTCCTGCCTCTCCCTGCTCCACAGGGCTCTGGAGAGCAGAGACACTGGCACAGTCAGTTCCTGTCTGTGTCACCAGGTTGTGGGCTCATGGGATGAGGGTCCTTCTCAAACTGGAGAGTGAGAAGGAGCCTTGGTGCTGTGTCCCCTCACCTTCAGGAGGGTCCCTGGCTCTGCTCATGTCACCCCTCATGTGAATGAGAGCAGTGGGTCCCTGTGCATGGAGGGTCCCACATTTCCTCACAGGCTGGTGCTTTCTTGAGTTCTTGGCTGCCGCTGCAGCCATATAAAAGCCCTTTGACATTCAGACAAAGAAAGAAATCACAGAAGTTTGCACTATTGGCCTCTTTAGATGCTTTTATCAGCAGGGTTTTATTTTACTGTGGAATAAACCTGTGCAATTTCTGTCTGATGAGGCAACAAGGTGAAAGTCCCCTAATGGTTAAACTTCCTCTTTTCTGCACTTGGCCAGGAGCCGTGTCTGGGCCGAGCCCTGCCTGATCGAGGCTGCCAAGAAGGAGTACGACGGGGTGATTGAGGAGTTCCTGGTGGTTGGAGAGAAACTCTTTGGACCTTATGTTTGGGGCAGGTATGGCTGGAAGGTTCCTGAAGGATCCGGTTCCCCAGGGACAGGGAGAGAGTTTCCTTCCGTCCCCAGCCCCATCTGCCGGAGGAGTGGGGTCTGAGCCCAGCCTTCCCTGGCAGGTACGACATCCTGTTCATGCCGCCCTCCTTCCCCTTTGGCGGCATGGAGAACCCCTGCCTCACCTTTGTCACGCCGTGCCTGCTGGCTGGGGACCGCTCCTTGGTGGACGTCATCATCCACGAGATCTCGCACAGCTGGTTTGGCAACTTGGTCACCAACGCCACGTGGGGCGAGTTCTGGCTCAACGAGGGCTTCACCATGTACGCCCAGAGGCGCATCTCCACCGAGGTCTATGGTGCGTGGCCGTGCCTGGCTGTGGGGTGCTGAGCCCTTGCACAGGTGCTGAGCCCTCTGTGGGTCTGGGGTCTGTGTCCCACAGCTCAACGCGCCCCTCCGAGTACCTGTGGGGATGGAGCCGGTGCTGCATCTCAGAAGAGGTGAAGGGCAGCAGCTGCAAGGCTCTGTGGGGTTCTGTAAATGAAAAAGAGTAGGTTTAGATTAGATACTGTGAGTTTGGGGAGGCACTGGCACAGGCTGCCCAGAGAAGCTGTGGCTGCCCCATCCCTGGAAGTGTCCAAGGCCAGGTTGGACAGGGCTTGGAGCAACCTGGGCTAGCGGAAGGTGTCCCTGCCCATGGCAGAGGGTGGAACAGGATGATATTTAATTTTCCTTCCAGCCCAAACCAGTCTGTGATTTCTGGTAGCCTTTGCTCTGAGACAGACAGATCCCTGCAACCCCTGCCAGGAATGTGGGCACTGTGTCCTTGGCCAGCCTCATCTTCCTCATTCTTCTGCAACTCCCATGCGGAGCTGATACCAGCTGTCCTGAGCTCCCCCCTGGACACACAGTCCTGTCCAGAAGCTCGTGTTCTCCCAGCACCATTTGCTGCATCCATACGAACTGAAGTGGCTCTAAAAACCTCTCGCTGCCCAGGGCTGGGTTGCCTGTGCCTCCCTGCAGCTCTGCCATCCCGACTCCGCGTGTGTCGGTTTCCTGCTGTCCCAGCTGATGCTGTTCATCTCCCGTCGCAGCGCCCGCTGTGCCCGCAGCGTGCAGGGGTCTGGCCGGGTTCTCCGAACGCTTCCGCTTGTCTCTGCCCAGGTTTGCCCTACACCTGCCTGGAGGCTGCCACGGGAAGGGCCCTCCTGCGCCAGCACATGGACGCCACAGGGGAGGACCATCCGCTCAACAAGCTGCGGGTGGTGATCGAGCCAGGTCCGTGGGGTGTCCCTGGGCTCCGGGGCAGCGGGACAGTGACGGGCGGGCTGGGGGGAGGGGGGCTGTTCCATGGCTGGCAGTAACACCAGCACGGGTGATGGACCCGGGAGAGACGATGGCTGCAGGAGGGATGGGACAGGCTGCGCCCGGCACAGAGGGGGGAATCTCGGTGCACGCGAGGGCTGTGCTGTTTTACAGGTGGGCAGAGGGTTTCTGAGGGTTTTGCCTTTTTCTAGGTGTCAATCCAGATGACACGTACAATGAAACACCCTACGAGAAGGGGTACTGCTTTGTTAGCTACTTGGCCCATCTTGTGGGCAACCAGAGCAAGTTTGATGCCTTCCTCCAGGTGAGTGTGAGCTGCACAGTTATCCAAAATGCCATGGCAGGAGGCAAGGGCACAGCAGGACCCTGGGAAGGACAGGCTGAGAGGGTGGCTGGGGAGAGGAAGAAGAGGTGGGAAACGGGAATGTTAATAGGGGAATAAGATGAGGGCAGAGCATGGCCTTGTGCTAGCAGCAGGTGCTGGGAATGTTGAGGGGTATCCCTGGGGATGCAGGAGGCTGGGCAGCCCCTGTAGGGAACAGGGGCTGGAATGGATTCCCCCATGAGGTGGAGCACACAGAGGGCTGGGCAGCACTGCTGGGGTGAGAGCATCTGGCACCAGCCTCTTCTGTCCCCACAGGCCTACGTGAACAGGTTCAAGTTCCAGAGCATCACTGCAGATGACACCCTCGGGTTCTTCCTGGAGTACTTCCCGGAGCTGAAGGAGAAAGGCGTGGACTCCATCCCAGGTCAGCACAGCACCATCCTGGCCAGGGAACAGGGGCTGCCACTTCACAGCCCCGCACCCACAGGTGTCAGAGCCACCCATTTTCCCCGGAGCGTTTGCACGTTGGTTTGTGTATTTTACTGGAGATGCTGCTGCTGCCGGCCCGGCTCTGTTGGAGGAGGCACAGCACTGGCCAGCTGGGATCAGGCCCAGGCTTGGGCACGTGCTGGCTCAGCCTGATTTTTTCCCGTCCAAACCCAGTCCCTGCTCTGCACTTGGGTGCTGTTTCATAGGGTGTCCATGACTCAGCCTGGTGAGTCTGGTGAGCACTGGGATCAGGCCCAGCCAGCACTCTGGGCTTGGCCCAGCCTTGCAGGAGATCCAGGCTTGGCAGGAGCTTTCCGTGCTGGAGCCAGCTCATCCCGCTGGTGGCGGTGGGGCTGCTGCCCACAAGCACACCCTGAGCCCATGTATCTGAATGGCCTCACGCCATTAGTTTGTGGTGGTCACCCACGTCCTTGGGCAGGTTTGGTGGCACTGGGAGAAGGCAGTGGGAGGTCTGGGCAGCAGCACCTGGTGTGGGGCTCGGGGATCTGCCCCCAGCTCTCCCTCCTGCCTCGCTGCAGGGTTTGAGTTTGACCGCTGGCTGAACACGCCGGGCTGGCCGCCCTACCTGCCTGACCTGTCGCCGGGGCAGCAGCTGATGAGACCAGCGGATGAGCTGGCAGAGCTCTGGGCAGCCGACGGCTTGAACATGGAGGCGATCGAAGCTGTGGACATCACGGGCTGGAGGACGTACCAGCTGGTCTATTTCCTGGATCAGGTCCTGCAGAAATCCCCTCTGCCTGAAGGTGAGTGCCAGGTCACTCCCAGGGCTCCGGTGCCCGAAGGAGACACAGGAGACATTCCCCAGTCCAGCCAGTTGGCCGGGGACGTGAGGACACACGGGTGTGTGGCCATCAGCCCCTGTCCAACTGCTCTGTGGGTCTTGGTGCCAGGGAAGCCTCGGTCAGTGTAGTGGGGATGGAGAGCCAGGGGAAGCATGTCCCTGGATTTATGGGGACATGTGCAGTCCTGCTGTCCCCAGGCTGGCTCCACTGGGCTGTCGTGTCCCCTTGTCACTGCAACTCTCCTTGCCCTCTTTGCTGAGGAATCTCCCCCCACTTTGCGCTGGCACCACAAGCCACCAGCACATGGCCCTGCAGGGCTACCCAGCCTGGAAGGCCCAACACAGGCACCATTCTGCCCAGAGCCAGCAAGTGCCTGGGGTGCTCCAGAGCTGGGGGTGGGGGGCGCTTGGGCAGGGGCCAGGGCTGACCCAAGGCTGGGAGGATCCCAGAGAATTTGCAGCACAGCTGGGATGGACTCACAGGGTTCTCTGGGAGCAGGGGCTGGGTGACAGCCCCGTGGGGGATGGTGACCGCTCCCCTCTCACAGGCAATGTGAAAAGGCTGAGCAAGATGTACCCCAAGATCTCCACATCCCAGAACGCTGAGCTGCGACTGCGCTGGTGCCAGATCGTCCTCAAGAACAACCTGGAGGCCGAGTACAGCAAAGTCAAGGAATTCCTGCACAGTCAGGTTTGTCCCTGGGCAGTGGTGGCTGTGCCCAGCAGCGTGCCAGTGGGGAGAGAAGGACATGGGGCACAGGGCCTTCAGTGCCAGAGAGACAGGGGTTGGCTCTTGCTTTTGATAGTCCCACAGGATGGTTTGGGTTGGAAGGGACCTTAAAGCTCATCTTATTCCACCCCCTGCTATGGGCAGGGACACCTTCCACTAGACCAGGTTGCTCCAAGCCTCACCACCCTCACAGGGAAGAATTTCTTAATATCCCATCTAACCCTGCCCTCTGGCAGTGGGAAGCCATTCCCCCTTGTCCTGTCACTCCAAAGCCCCTCTCCAGCTCTCTTGGCACTGGAAGGGGCTCTAAGGTCTCCTTGGAGCCTTCTCTTCTCCAGTTGCACATCCCCATCTCTCCCAGCCTGGCTTCAGAGCAGAGAGGCTCCAGCCCTTGGAGCATTTCCATGGACTCCTCTGGACTTGCTCTGTCCATGTGTGTCTTGTGCTGGAGCTCCTCGAGCTGGATGCAGTGCTCCAGTGTTGGGGTCTTATGAGAGCAGAGGAGAGGGCAGTATCTCCCCCTCACCTGCTGCCCCCGCTGCTGGGGATGAGCCTAGGACACAGCTGGCTTTCCAGGCTGGGAAAGCACATGGCCAGGTCACTTCCAATTTGTCACCTAAGTCCTTCTCTGAAGGGCTGCTCTCCATCCCTCCATCCATCCTGTACTGACCCTGGTGCAGGACCCTGCACTTGGCCTTGTTGAACTTCATGAACTTACCAGGATCTGCTCCTTCCCCAAGGTTCAGGTGTTCTCCCCTCGCCGGGTGCTGCGGTGCCAAGGGCTGCCCACGGCAACATTCTGCAGCCTGTGCCATTCCCATGTGCTCTGTGCCTGGCTAAGAGCAGGGCGATGCTGGAGGCATCGTGCTGGGGGCAGGGGGAATGGGGGCGTCACCGCTGGGGCCGGGCAGAGTCTGGGCCGTAACGGCGCTGTGTCCCCGCAGGGCAAGCAGAAGTACACGCTGCCCCTGTACCGCGCCATGTGGGGCGGCTCCGAGGCCACGCGGGCCCTGGCCATGGAGACCTTCTCTGCCACGGCCCCCCAGCTCCACGTCAACGTCCAGAACTACGTCAAGAAGATCCTGGACTTGGGGGGAGCTGAGGCCTGAGGCAGCCTGGGCTCTGCTCCCTCCGCCGGTGTTCCTGCTGGCAGGATCTCAGTGCCTCCCTCTCACTGCACATTTCCTTATTAAAATGTGTAATTTTTTCTCTGTGTTTTTCCTGTTCCCAGTGAGCCACGGGCCACCTTAGAGTGACTCCCTGCCCCACTGCCACCCGTGCTCTGAGCACTCTGGGTGCTGCTGGCTTCTCCTGGTGCTGGCACTGCAGGGATGGGCTTGGCCTTAGTGCCTGCAGGGCTGGAGCAACTCCTGGCCCTGATCCACACTGCTCCTTGCTAGGCTCCTGCCCAGCTGCTGCAGGTCCCGTGTGGCAGTGGGGACATGGGGCGCTGGTGCAGTGTGGCATAGCTGGAACCTCCTGGCTCCAGTGCCCTGAGCTGCTGCTCCAGAGGAGCTGGGGATTGCTTCTCCACCTTGCTTTTTGTCACCACGCTGGGACTCACGCTGGGTTGGAGGAAGGGGGTGCTCCTGCTCTCCCACCAGCAGTCCCAAGGACTTTAAAGAGCCAGTGGGGCCTGCATGTGGCAGAGACTGTAGGAATAAGACAAAGCTGGACAGCCACAATGTTCCTTATTCCTTATCAAATGCAGGGATATGACTGCACAAATTCCAGTACAAAACTGCCCAAGGCTGCAGGAACATCAGTAACCTGTGAGGCTGCTGGCCATAATGATAACAGGTTGTTGATAACAAGAACACCTAACTGCCCTGGGAAGCTCTCATGTACCCCACAGTGTGTGAGGCCCCTACAACACCTCCCAGCCTGTGATCTGGGAAACTCAGGGGTGTCCTCTCAGAGAGGTGCACGGTCCTGGCACTCTGCACTACAGCAGCCCAGAAGGAAATCACAATGGGCTACAAGTTTTCACACACTAAATCTCTGACCCAGCACTGTGGTCTCTACAACCGTGACTGAGCCCAAACCACCCCCAAAGCCAAGAACCCGCAGTGCCCACTCAGAGGGTGCGGAGGTCATGCATTTCCTTTCAAGTGGGCTCAGGATTTAAAGAGCCCACCTGTGAGTTATTTCTGGCTGTGGCATGGTTGAAACTAACCTGTTCAGCCTGAGAGGATGAGGCTTCCCTGGGCAATGGGTGTCCTCTAGTGGATCAGCATTACTGGAAATAAACCGTAGTGTTGTTACAAGTTGCAGTATAGAACCTTTCTCCAGCTGCCCAGTCTGGTTTCCCAGGGAACACACAGCCTGTCAGTACAATTAACATGACCTCTGCTAAGAGACTCCACTATCTATGAGGCATCTGGAAACAATCCCTCTGGTTTAAAAGGTGCCCTTGGCTCTGAGAAGCACCTGTCACCTCTGGTCTGACTCACCTGAGCAAGCCACCAGGGAGACAGACAGGGTGGTCCCTCGAGCACTTCCCTTGGATCAAATACGTGACACGTTCTCCATTGCACAGACTGCAATACCCCTGGCACACGGGAGCACAGGGAGGTGGGTCAGGCTATGGGATGCTGACGAGGAGCTCACAGCTGCTGTTCCAGGAACACTTCACTGAATGCAAATCATGGCTGCAAGGGTGGGGATGTAAGGGCTGGGAGCTGCATGTCTCGGCTGGGGTCCTGCACCACTCCAGCTCCAGACAAGCGGGGAGCAGCCCCTGCAGCTGGAGCAGGACAAGGATTTGATTCCCAGCTTCTCACTCCCTCCCAGGGCAGCCCCAAGGGCTCTGGGCAGCGCTGGGACAGTTCCACCACCAGACACTGTACCAACACCACATTTCTGGTGCTCTCCAACCAACACCATCCAGCTGCGGGGAGAGGTGAAGCTCCTCTCCTCTCCTCTCCACTCTGCAACGTGGGAAGCATCCAGCATAGAGCTGGGGGCTGCAAGGGGAGGGAACAGCAGCTGCTCCTGCACGGGCTGGGAAGGGCACTCTGCCTTCATTCACCTTCCTGCAAAGGCAAGGGCTCACAGAGACACTTCAATATAAAATTAGTAACAAGATGTAACACACTTATTTTTAACAATGTGACCTTCATCAAGCACAGAACGTTTTTTGCTAAATTTTTTTCCAAAACGAAATCCAAGTCAGTCATGAAATGCCAGGAGAAGATGTTAATTCTTTATTAATAAATAGATTTAGAAAGGCTTAGCAAGGCAGGATTAATGGATTTGATGGTCAGAGAGGACTGCTGTAATCTTCCAGTCTGACCTGCTGCAGAGCATAGGTCTGGATTCCCACAACCCACCAATCCAGGCAGTTGCACAGGGGCTTATCTGTCAATCCACACCATGGAGTCTCTGAAAAGTCACTGTATTCTGGTCCAAGGGCCAGTCCCCCTGTGAACACCACGTGCTCTTGTTCCCAGTTTTGTTCTGACTTCCCCTTACAGCCCCTGGGCTCGGTCAGCTGAAGCTCTTTAAATAGTATTCTTTAAATATTGTGTTTCAAAGGATTAGTGACTCTTACTCATGACTGCTTGATTTTACAGTATGAAAGTAATAATGGGCTTAATTATTAACGTAGTAACTCCCCAAACCATGTGGAATTAATTCATGCCTGCAACGATTTCAAGTCTCCATTTGGGTAACAAATGTAACAAAGTCCAAACGCTGCACAAAGGTACAAACCCAGCAAATCCAGAGAGAGCACCTCAGCTGTCCCTATTCCTCCAGGGCTGCTGCAGAGTGCAGACACTGAGCTGCTCAATACGTAACAGTAAACCAGAGAGCCAGCTCTACAGTGCCAGTGTTTTTGAGGAACAAATGAGAAGGTGGATTACCAAGGCATGTCATATGTCTGCGCTCAGCTCCGCGCACTGCTTGTCTGAGATGTGGGTAGCTAAAGAATCTATGATGTCAAGGAGGAGGAGCTGACTGAGCGAGCGGAGATTTGGCAACTTGGAGACCTTCAAGGAAAACAAAACAGAAGAAACAGGAAGAAATTAAAACCCTCCCAAAATCACAGCTCATGTATTACCCTTTTACCCTTGGGCACCCCACAGCAAGTCAGGCTGGGCACAGATGGTGCAAGATCCCAGCTGTGGGGCTGGGCTGCAGGGAACAGACCACGGGGCTCCAGTCAGGGCTTAGAACCAAATTCAGATTGCTGGGAGTGGACAGCAGCAGGAATCTGCCCCCAGAGCTGCCCCTCTGTTGGTACTGACAGCCCCACTGCTACAAGACACTGACTGAGCACTCTCCTAAGAGCAATGCTGGGCACCAGCATAGCCTGAACTCTGAGATCTGTGTTTTTGCACTGAAAATGTGACTCAGGGCCAGATCTCTTTGCTCCTGTGCTCCTGAGGAAAAGCTCTTCTCAGTGTCCATGCTGGTTCTGCTGGCATTCCTCCTGCAGTCAAAGCAGGTCACTGGAGCACTTGCCAACAAAAATCTCCACCACATCAGATAGATGAGAATCTACAACAAACTGCATGCTTTCGGACTGTTCAGAAGCTCAACTGTTAGCAAAAAGGAGCTCTACACATTTCTCCCTTCTCCACGACCTCATGGTAAGGAGCCAGTAATCCCTCTGTCTAGAGGCACTAACACACACCCAGCCTCCAGGCAGACTGTGCCTGAGCACTCACCCACCCACCTCACCTGAACTGAGATTATCACCTGGCTCTAGGGAGCTGCACTGGGATAAAGAATAAAGATGTCCTGAGCAACCTTTGAAGGCCAGGAAGGAAATGGCTGAGGATGCTTTCAGAAAGGGCTCAGGACGTGCTTGTAGCAATATTCCCAGTCTAAGGACCTGCCAGGACTGGCAGGGAGGGAGAGAGACCCCCTTAGCACTGGTGGGACCCTGCCCCCACCCCAGGCACGCACTGCGGAACAGATCAGGGTGTCACTACAAACACGTCACAACAGCAGGTTTATTAGGGCTTTTGCACAACACTGACACACAAGAGCCTAAAAACACATTGGCCAAAGCTGTGAACCTCTAGGAAACAGCTCTTTAGTAATGTTCCTGCTGTGAGGAAAACTCCTTAACAGTCCAAATCCAGAACAGCATTAAGTTACTGGAAGAACAGCAGATCCCACAGCCAGAGACCTGGCCTGCCTGAGCCCCAATGACCCACCAGGCTTGAGCCCGAGAACAAATCCCCCTCAGAGCCCGTGGCTGGCCCAGGAGCAGAGCAGAGAGTGTCCGTGCCCAGCCACACTGAGTCACCCAGCCCAGGCCAAGAATCACACACTGAGGCCTCTCAGTCCAAGGAAAAACATTGCATAATTGAGATTTCTCCGTGCACATCTGCTTGACAGTCTTCCAGCCACGTTTTGATGAACACTGTTCTACCAGTCAACAGTTTAAACATAAAACATTTCCCCACATCCTGGTGAGGAAGTACAGCTGAGGAACGCCCTCCAGCTCCCAACGCTGCCTCCCAGTGTTGCAACGTCCATTTCCCCCTGTGCCTTCTGGGGAGAATCTTTGTCTTCCTGTGGTCTCCACTGGGGAGTGATACTGTGATTTCAGCCCTCAGTGGCTGCAAGGCACTGACCCCAACCCCAGGGATGTCCTGTACCCTGCAGTGGGACCATTCCCCCTCCCTGCTGAACTGGGCTGCTCCACAGGACTCATGGGGCCAGAAGAAAACAGATAGGATGAAGGCAGGGGCTGCAACCTCATGCTGTGGACTCTCCTCTGGGAGTGATTCCTGGATGCTGGCTCCCCTCTCAATGCTTTTTATGCATTTTCAGTTATTTCTGAATGCAAAATGCGTCACGCTCCAGCAACTTTGGCATTTAATGAAGAGCCTGAACACCGTCCTGTCTCCTCTCCAGACACTAATGGGACGTAGCAGTGCTCTTCTTCCCCAGGAGGATTGTGAGTTTAAATATACAAAGGAGAGCGAGCTACTTGAATATTAACTAGGGAATTATTATCAGTATGTGTGTAGCATCCAGAAATCCCAATTCTTATGATTTATCTACCTATTTCAGCAATGCTAATGAGTTGAGCAATGAACTGATGACATGCTGGGGAACTCTCATGGAGGGATCACATCTCATAGGAACAATTAAATGACAATATCCCTATTCTCTCAAGTGAAAACAGGAGTATCAGCACATTGGGCTCTTGACCTTTCCTGACACTAATGCATAATACCATCAAAACAGAGCCACAGGATTGTTAAGATTGGAAAAGACCTCTAAGACCATGGAGTCCAAGTGTTGAACATGGAAATCACAGAGAGCCCAGCCAGGACATGGTAATTTGTTTTGGAGCACATGACAATGTAATATGTATGACAGAGAATACTTCAAGGGAAATATGAGGAGCACACTGGTAACTGCTAGTGAGGGAGAGATTTGTGCCCTCAATATACAACAAATTTACCCTGCTATACACACAGGAACCCAACGAGGGCATGGCACAAAATTAACAGTTGGAACAACTGGAAATGGAAGCAATTTTGGGTAACTTCTGGCTTGGAAGGGCTTCACATTTCTAGACTAGCTTGTTCTAGTCTTTCATTTACTCTGCTGTGAGAAGTGTGCCTAGCAGTCCTGTCAGTGAGTATCAGTAACATGTAGCCAGCTCTCAGCTGTCTCACATGAGGAAGAATTGAACTGATTTCTACATTAACATGTCTTTAACCAAGGCAGTGACAGAGGACAGCAGCTCTCAAAAGCCACAGAAAAGATGCAACCAACCTTGGTGAACTGGTGAACAATGATGTGCAGACAGTGCCTCTTCATGTCCAGGGCCTGGGTCTTGTCAGCTGCCTCTAAAATCTAGAGCAGGAGCAAAATGTGATTTCCCTTCTGCACAGCTCAGATGCACAAACAGTCCTGACCCAGGGCAGGTAACTCCTCTTAGCTATGGAAAATATCCTTTTTGCATTACAAACTGAATCTTTTCTGAACTATTCAAAAATAAGCCTTGGATTTAAAATGTATGGAGTCCTCAAGAGCTAATCAGCAGGAATTGCTTCTGCTCGTGCTGCAGATGTTCAGGCTGCCTGCCTGGACGCTGACATTGGCACTGGGGGCTTTCTTACCACACAATATTTTCTGTTAGCTCAAACTCCACTGCCAGATCCCGTCAGCATCACTGATAAAATGAGACTAATGTCTGTCACCTGCAGATCACCATTTGCCCTGGAACAAATGTCTGCCAAAAAGGGTTTACAGTTGAGTGCTGAGCACGTGGTCATCTAAAAAAGACCTTTAGAAACAGTTCTGTGACGGGGGATGAGAGCTCAGGAGGAGCCAGGTGAGCAGCACCTGCGGAACCCTGCAGCACAGGAACAGAAGGGACGCAGTACCAGGTAAGGAACAAAGCTGTTGAAGGCTGGGCTCCCACACAAGTCATCACATAGGGCCACTGCCACTGGAAGGGTCTGGGCAGTCTCTGTGACCTGGCACTGGGGGTACCCACTTGACCAGACCCCCTGGCTTTCCTCTAAGTGACTAATTAAAGTGCTTGGGGACAATTACCTGGAGCACATTCTCCACTGTGACATTCATTTCCAGGTTCTGCTTACAGTAGGCTTGGAGTCTGTTGTTGGAGAAGCCGTAGTAGTAAGGTGCTGCAAAGAGGTATCTGTTCATCCATTGAGGAATAAACCAGAAAGCAAAGGTGAGAGCGCTGATGGCAAACAAATCCACGTGAGGAGTGGAAGCGCAGAGCCTGCTGCTGCCCCCCCGACACACCATCCTCCCAGTCTGTGCCAGGCAAGCCAAAGCAAAAGGAAGGTGACCTGCTGGACATGCACTCAGACAGATCCTTCAACTCCTTCGAATTTAAGGATACAGGGAGTCTTCAGGAGGCATGTTCACTTCTCCATAATAGATGTATCTAAGCATGGACTCGAATGCTTGCTTGCTGGGAACCATTTCACCTATAGAAATGTTCACTTGCCCATCTTCTGGCATGAAGGAACGGAACATGGCTTCAAAGTAACTGGAAAGGGAAATAAAACTGATATAACACATTCTGCAGACAGATGGTTTAACCCAGTATTGTTCAAAGGCTGCTATTCAGAACTGCAGCTTCCAAGCAAACAAATCGGGTGACAACCTGGGCAAAAACACTGCTCATTTACTTTTTTCATGTATGTCTGCCAGTGAAAACTCCAAATATAATTCCCCTAATTACCATCAGAACTACCTGAAATTCGTCTGTTTCTTGAAAATTAGGACACATGGTGCTTTGATTTTTTCTCTAATTTGCATAAGACCCAGTAGAGAGCTTAAAGCATTATGAATTTCTTCGCTATCTGCAGGCTGCCAATCATCAGGGCTGTTTTAAGAGCTGTGAAATGCTTCTGGTAAAATACCACAGTAACTAATACTGAATATTGTTACTGGGTCTGGAAAAAAATTGTGACAATATTTGAAATAGAAATTTTATGTGAACACTTAATGTTTGGTGGAACAAAAGGTGGAGGTCCACAGAACACACAAGTGCAGGACAAATCCACTTCACCCACATCCTGAGGAGGGAGAACAGTCCCACCTTCAGCAGGGCGGACTCCTTTCTCTACATAAAGCATGGGAACACTCTAGTCTCTGTCAGGCACCATTTTTTGTTATGTTTATTCATAACCAGTCTTAAATATCAGAAAGTGAGAAAGAAATTCAAGTTCTACATGATACAATCTGAACTGCTCACAGTCAGAAGGCTCCTTCTGACCTCAGTGGACATCTCTTGCTTTCCACTTCACTGAAACCACCTTACGTTTTCCACCCTTTTTCCCTTCCTGTGATTTTACAGATGCTTTGTCTTGCAGTGCAGCTTCTCACACACCCTCTGGAGAATCTCTGCAGTTCTAATTTCCTGTCTTTCCCTGCTGGGTATCAAATGGAAAAAAAAATTTAATCACTACTGCTTAAAGGCTTATTACACTCATTGAGCAAAGCTGCATCTTAACACTTCATGCAGATTTGAGTTTCTCCCTGTCTTCTAAACCAAGCCAGCTGAGCACAGACTGCCCGGCACTGCATTGTCCTTCCCATACAGTCTTGTTAGGAACAGGGCTCACCTGGAGCGAGCTGCCAGGATGGCTTTGTGGGCTGGCCGTGGGTGCCCATCTAGGAGCAGGATGATATCACAGAATTCAGTCCCAGCTCCTTCCAGGTAAGCCTTCATGTCCTGAATTAAGGATGTTCCTGAAATTAAACATAATGAAATAAAGACATGATAGTTCCAGGTGACCAGGTGCTATCGAACTAATACATGGCCAAGCCAGAGCTCCAGCCCCTCTTTCCTTTGGGACTCGCAGCAGGACTTTGAGTCCAGTCCTTCCTCTTAATCTTGGAGCAAAATGAGCTTCATCCTTCCCCACCACAACTCATTCCCTGCTGCCCATCCCAGAACCAAACCTGTCAGCTCTGCTTTCTGCCACTGACAGCAAACTCCAGCTCTGGCCACACTGACAGGTGCTCTCTAAAGATATGAAAGCTGATTTTTCCCTTCCATTTTCACTATTTCCAACCACAAGGAATATAAAATTTTGTGTCTTAATGAAAAATCTTTCCCAAATCAGCAACAAAGGCTTCTTTTACCCAATATATTAATCAACCTTTGTAAATACACAACTGAGAAATGGAGCACATCCAAGTCTGCTCCAAACTCACTTGTATTTTCAAAGTTCATCTTTCAGTTTTTAATGTTTGGGTCTCTCACACCATTCCAGGTCTGGATACACAACTGGCTGAACCACCTTCCCAGCCAGTGCACCTCTCCTCCCTGGGACAAATGCCAGCCAAGGCCTTTCTACTTGACCTTCCAGGACTAGCTTCCTTCTTTTTATCTACAGTTCCCAATTATTTTTGTGCAGCATTCCACACCAACACTGCCAATGCCTCTGAACTTTGTGACCTTAGAAAATTTCATTATTACATTCCTTGTGTTGTGTGTCAGGGTGTTAAAACGTTGAGTAAGACTAGTCCCACATCAGCCTCTGATGAATTCCATGACAAAACTGTTAACTCACGTCTTTCTCTTCTCCTCCCTACATCCTGTTCCTTTCACACACGCACACAGAGCAGTGCCTTATTCACAAGATCTTCCTCCTTCCTCCTGCTCCTCCTCAGTGAACACCTTCAAGGAGGCTGGTTCCCTGATCAGCTCTGTCACCCTTCAGCCACTTACAGTGACTGTCCACTGCCTTTTATTGGATCATTCTTTACACCCTTCTGCTCCTTCTCTCATCTCTCTGAACAGGATCAGGATGGTTTATTGCAAGAACACAACTATGTTTCCCATGTACTTTGATGGGACACTGTTCTGATTGAAACTCACTGGCAAAAGAACTGTTGTGCTCTGTCTCAGTCTGGGAGAGAGCCTGAGCAGTTATCCCAACTGGGAACCAGTGGGCTGCAGAGGGCTGCTTCCCAGACATCTTCCCAGGCTAAACAAACCACTAGCAATGCCAAACCAGCACAAGGAATTACTCCATGAAGCAGGAAGGTTACCAATGTCGAGCGGCTGGTCAGAGTGTGTTCGGACAGGAGGCTGCTGCTTTCTCCGGACAATCTCCACAATGAGGGATGAAGAAAGATGCTCAAACTCCTTCATCATTATGACTTGATTAAAATGGGATTCCTTCACCACAAAGTTCAGGCAATGTTCCTTAAAAATACACCAATATTAATTAAAAAAGGTATGGTTTAGTGTTTGAAGTCATCTTACAGCATCCCATAAATATTACACATTACATATGCCATCGGTCATCCTTTCCTTTGAACCTCCACATGGATCCTGCAGCTGGAAGTATCAAACAATGATATCCTTATCCTTCCTAAATGACCATTTAGGCTCCTGCCTGAACAGGAAATTCAGGACAATTCTAAGCATCTACAAAAATTTGACTAGAAATACTAACAAGGAAGAGATTAACTGCCCATCGAGCTGCTCCAAAGCTTTCTAGTACAGGAATCTCAGGGGATACTGAAAACTTCACGGAGATAATGAAGATTGGTTGCTATCTCATCATAACTCTTAACATAATTAGATACCAAAAGTTAATTAAAAGGGTGAAGAGATCTTAACTCTTGACACTCTCCACCAAGGGTCCAAAGAGCTTGCAGGATTCCTTATGTGGGTTTTGCCTGAACCTTTTCTGTAAACACAGCAAACAGCTCAAGAGCTCTGGAAGGCTCTTGTGTGATAAACTTCTTACAAAAATCAGTGTGGTGAAAAGGTAACAAATGAACCAGACCTAATGCTAAACAGTTAGAGACAAAAGAAGGGCACTTCATTTCTCAGTATGAACCAAGGCCTTCCCACAAGACATTTTAATAAGCAATAAGTGCAATCTACACCAGCTCACCATAAAGTGGGTACAAGTTCACCCAAAGAATCATTACTGTTGTCTGCTTCCTGCCAGTTTATTTCACCTAGGAGCCAAAGGTATCTGTCAGTACTCACCTGTGAAATGTTTTAAACAATGACTGGGAGGCCACAAAGAGCAGCTTTCCACAGAGGACCCACCCATGAGGACTAAGGAGCACCTGAGCAGACAGATGCCAGCTCAGGGTGATCCTGCCTGACTGGAGCCACGTGCAAGAGCCCCTGGCACTCCAGAGGTGGCCAGGGCAGGTGGGGGCACCAGATCCACCAATGCTTGAGCTTCTGGGCAGCTGATGGCACCATGGTGCCATGCACCAAAGGCTGTGCCAGCATTTACATACTTGCTGCTGACCCTGCTGCTGTCCTCCGGGAGGCCTTTCCTCTCCAAATCCAGTGCACACACAGTGCCTGAGGAAGTGCTGGTACATACTGGTTTCTCCAGCCTCACTGTGCTTGCAGCCACCAGCAATATGGTCACTGGTGTGCACAGGCTGAACAGCATCAGCAGGTACTGCATGGTCCTGCTCTGGCTCTTGGACTGGGGGCAGCAGCTGCTGCCCTGCAGGTTCAGCAGAACTGGCTCTGGGCACTGCGCTGGGATCAGCATGGCCAGCACCTCTTGGGCTGCAGCTGGGGGTCGACCCTACCCTGACTGTCACCAAACACCCAAAAGCCCCTCACCCATCACAGAGACAGAGAATCACCGGCACATTTTGTTTTTCAGCACAAAGGCCTGAGAACAGAGTTCAGTTTTTCCATCTGTCCAGATGAAAGAACCTACCTGCAGTCTCAGTACATATAATGCAGCAAGACCAGGCAATGCACTGGTTCCATCTTGCTGCAGCAAGAGTGAACTGATGAAGAGCCAAAGTCACTCTGCCCTTGACATTCTACAAAGCAGATATGCAAAAATATTGAGCACTTATTGAGAAAAGCCTATATAATATCATAAGCCACTGCAGGACAACCCATGCTAAATATACTCAAGCAACCGTAATTAAAGCTATGATGAATTTGCAAAAGCTGATACCTTCAGCCAAATGTTAATTACATAAATTTTATTTTTAAAAAATTCTTATCAGTTACTTTGTATGCAGAATGTGATTACCTTTAGCTGATCCAGCTGAAGCTTGTTAGCATTCTCACACACAATGAGCACGTTCTGCAGATCTACAGATGCTTCAATATACTGAAGGCAGAGCTGTTCCAGCCGAGAGAGCTTGAAGTTTAAGGCCAGTTTGTACACATCCATAATGAGTAACACATCCTGCACATGACCTGGAATTGCAAGAGGGAAAACTGCTGGATAGCTCACAGAACAAAGAGAGGTACCCTTCTAAATGTATTTTTTATATTAACCAGAGCAACCGGAATAGTAGAACAGGCAGTGACTGGAGTATTTTTATGGAGAAAAAAATTCCTCCTGGTTAGATAAAATCTGAATCAATACTAGAAAAGGAGGTCCAAATTTGAAGCATGCAAAAGCCACCCCAAAGTATCTTTTAGACAAAGATTTTGTGACAATCTGCATCACAATTTTTTGAAACCCTCCAAAGAAAGTGAAGTCTCTAAAATCCCTGACAAGCTCCGGAGCTTGCAGCCCAATTTCCCACAGTGCCCAGCTGCCAACAGCCCTGCCGGAGTCCTTGGGTTTTACACAGTATTAACAATCAGCTCCCTGATTCTGACAGACCCTTACGAAGGTGCTTTCGCTCTGTGTTTCAGCCTGCACAGACCCACAGCTGGTCTACGAGGGCTGAAGTGAGAGAGGGGCAGAGGGGGTCCTTGTAGGCCCCTGCAATGGGGCTACTGGGACACCAACTCGAGGAATAATCCCCCATGGCCTTTGCTTTCCTCACAGGAGATCTCTGCCCATCTGCTCTAACTACTTTTTAATAGAGAAAAGCCCTCTTGCATGTCACGTGCCTTCCCTGTGTCTAATTGGAAAATCCCATTTGATGAGCATGCCCAATTCCATTAGCTCAGCCTCTGGATGGCTCCCCAGGGTGCTGCTCTCTGAACTGAGAGGAGCAGCTAGGAATACAAACAGGCAGGGCAGGGCCCATGGAGGATCCCAGCAGAAAGCGGAGTGCCAGGGAGACCCTCTCATGGGCTGGGGGAAGAGGGGCAGCCTGCCTGGGAAGCCTGTAACAATGGGAAGAGCTCAGGGGTCCAGGCTTTCCCTTGGCCTGAGCCTGTCCTCAGGTGAGGGTACCGAGGATCAGAGAATGGCTGGCCAGGATCTGGCAATGTCAGCAGAATCTAGGGAGCAGTTCCCTCACCCCCATTCAGTGGGATCATTCTCAGATGGGCCTCCTCACAGGGAAAGCCTTGACACAAATGGACACATATCACTTTTTTTCTGAGAACTACCTTTGCAGAAGTTGGAGTGAAGCTGAAGCAAAGTTCAGTGCTAGGGCAGCTGTACCTCACTGTACTTCACTGTGCCCCACGGCTGCAGCTTCCCCAGCCCCAGAAGCTGGAGCTCCTTGCTGTATGCAGCCTCACTCCCATCACCCCACAGCCCTCACCACTCACACAGCCAGGAGCTGGATTCCCTGTGTGGGAGCTGCAAGATCTCTGGCTATTACTTCCCCGCCCACAAGTGTTTTTAACTCAGAGAACTTCAATGAATGCATCAAATGGGTATTTCCTTTCTTGAGGCATTCCTTCAGACTGGATTTTTAACAGGTGATAAATACTGGCTTGCACACCTTTCTGTGTGGGCACAGCTTAAAACGGATCAAAATAATATCAGAAAAAGGAAATAAGCCAAGCCAGGATAAGATACATGATCCTCCCAAACACAAGATGCTGTGATGTTCAAAATACCACAATATTTTTGTTTGTTTGGGGGTTTTTACACCTTTTGGAATGATCAAGAACTTGTTCTTCCTTGATATTTGAAAAGAATTAGGGAAAAAAAAAGCATGAGTAGTATGCTCTGATAAAAATCTGCTTTTTGTTTAATCTCAGGTTAGTAATTAAGTGCTCAGAACAGGACTGATCACCTGCAAATGCTTGATCCTGCTGTTTCAAAACACGTCTGCCCCCCTCCCCTCCCTAATGCCAGTGTCACTTCACCCTGCTGCCCTACCTTTGCGGGGATACTTTATCTTATCCGTGTACAGGAACTGCATGAGCACCTCAAAGGGCTGGGCCTCAGCCTCGCGGATGGGCACTTCCAGCAGCGGCTGCAGCCGGTACAGCTTGACATTCCCTCCAATCCCATCCTTCTGGCATGGGGTATGTCCCTCCTCTTCAATGTCTTGCTTTGATTTCTAATGAAACAGAAAAACCACCCAAACGTGGCACAAGGCTGTGCCAGTGCACACAAGTTACCACCAAACCAGAGGATCCTTCTCCTTACTCTGCATTCTTCAAGACTCAGGATCTCTTTAGCTTCAGGATTACCTTCAAGATAACAAGGAATTCATACGTCTTAGACTTATTGTTCTGTATCCTGGGACACACATGGATCAGAACACAAGTAAGCTCCTGGATACAGGTCAGAAGAAGGATGTCAGAGCAAGGGAGGAATGAACAGCACTGAACTCACATTCCTGCCCACAGCAGGAACAGCCTCACTCTGTGAAGGAGGGACAGGTGGGAGCAGATTCCACAAACCCTGGCTTGCAAAGGCAGAGCTCAAAGTGCTGCACAAAAGTATTTTAAAGCTCTCTGTTACCTCAAGTTTCACTATGACAGCCTTTTCCCACAGCCCTTCCAGTGGCAAAACAATTAACTGGGGGGCAGTGAGGCATCCACATCTTACTGCAGGTTGTGTGCTACCACCTGCCCAAAATCCATTAAATGTTTGCTGCTGAAAACCTGGAAGTAGTTAAAATTAACAGACAATGATCAGAGGCACCAGACTTTCACCTCTGGAAAAAGTAAAAAAATACAAAGGTTAAGGGAACAGAAGCAGCTGAAACCCTTAGCACTGCCTTTCTTCCCTCTAATCTGTCTGATCTTGTGGGCCATCCCAATGACACAGCTCTTACCTCCCCCACGGGGAGGGGTACACACACCTCTCTGGGGCATTTCACAAGATTAGACCTCAGACAGCTATAAGAGCTTCCAAGAACCACACTGTCAAATCCAGATAACTGGATTAACTCTGGCTCCTCCATGTTACACCCCTGATACACATCCAGTAGCCTTCATTGATACTAATGATCCTCTTTATTTAACTTGCTCAAGAGCACCTTAGCATCAGACAGTGCTCCCGTCCTCCAGCTGTCTCAGCAGATATTACTTTTCTCCTGACAACCTTATTCCCAAACCTGGGCAGAATAAGCCTTACCTTGCTACAAGGCTACTTTTCCAAAATACTCACCTGTTTCACCCTCTCCCTGGCCTGCATGATTTTCTTTTTCAGCCACTTGCAGCGAGCAGTGATGATCGCAGTGTGCCCTCGGACTCGCTCCTCCTTCTGCCAAAGGCAAAGGTAGAAACCACATTCAACTTTTATCCCCAATCACATGGTCCTAGCAGATGGCTGAAGTCATAGAAACCTGGGCTGAACCCCAGGTTACAATACATTTCAAGTTAAGACTCAAAGGCAGCCTTACATCTGCTCTGCACACACAGATGAAATTCAACACCTATTTCCCCAGGGGCTAACAGCAAACACCATTTGGGAAAGAGCCTGTGTCACATTCACTGAGTGGAAGCTGCTGTGTCACATACATTGCTTTTTATTCTTGCATCTGATTTTCTGTTTTAATTTTCCCTTTTCAAAATAACACTATGGTTTTTGCTATTGTTTGTCATAATTTATTTCACCTCTTGTTGAGGATCTGTTCTCTGAGCTTTGCAAAACTTTTTCTTTCTCTTTTTGCAAAAGGAATGCAGGTAAGTTCAAATTTCTCATGTTTATCTTCAGAAAACCTGTTCTCCATTAAATTTTTTAACTGTTTCCATTACTAGAGAATCATTCCCCTGTACTACTTTTTCTCATTCTCTTTTGTTTCAGTAATTAAAAACGGCTCTTGAAATGATAATGGGTTTGCAAAACACTGACCTGCCTTCTCAGATGGCAACTGGGACCTGGGAGTACAGAGGTCGTTGGTGTATTTTCATATTGCAACTCTACATAACATGCTTCGATAAATTCAGGCTAAGTCAGTGACCCAGAGATCTTCTCAGTTTGAAAGTTTTTTCTCCTTTGTGGCTTTAAAAATTTATCTGGATAAGTGAAACTTACTAAACCAGGCAGACAGTTCACCAGTGATTCATTCCCAGGGTTTCTGGCACAACCATTGCAGAATTTGCTTTTTCCCAGCAAACACACCACACACACAG
This sequence comes from Ifrita kowaldi, assembly GCA_013398055.1. Classification (NCBI taxonomy): domain Eukaryota; kingdom Metazoa; phylum Chordata; class Aves; order Passeriformes; family Cinclosomatidae; genus Ifrita; species Ifrita kowaldi. The sequence goes on along the minus strand of VZRS01007712.1, from coordinate 200,089 downwards.
TAACACCCCCACTGGCACCTCTCCAAGAAATTCTACTCACCTCTCCCAAAACAAACTCCAAGTCACTGAACTGCCTGTTTTCCCACAGCCTTCCATAGTCTTCATGGAGAGTGCATTTAGGGTAACAAGAAAACTAAAAAAAAAACCAAAAAACCCCACAGAAGACAGAATTAATTTCAGTGGCTGTATAAACTTCAAATCTCAAATCACCCTGGAGCAGAGGAGCTTGAGGTCAGATCTCCTCAGGGTCTGCAGCTTCCTCCTGAGGGGCAGCAGAGGGACAGCTTCAATCTCTGCTCTCTGTGAGCAGGGACAGGAGCCAGGGAAGGGCTGGAGCTGTGCCAGGGCAGGGTCAGGCTGGAGATCAGGGAAAGGTTCTTCCCCCAGAGGCTGCTGGGCACTGCCCAGGCTCCCCAGGGAATGAATGGGCACGGCCCCAAGGCTGCCAGAGCTCCAGGAGCGTTTGGACAAGGCTGTCCGGGATGCCCAGGGTGGGATTGTTGGGGTGTCTGTGCAGGGCCAGGGACTGGACTTGATGATCCCTGTGGGTCAATTCCAGCTCAGGATATTCCTGATTCTATGATTCTATAACCAAAAGTGCCGAGGTTACATCTAATATCACTGGATTTTCTTATTAACTCAGCCTCAGTGTGGAACATAAAGTAGAATGTAACAAGCAAACCAAACACATGCAAGGACTTCCTCCATGGTGAGGATGAGGACAGATAACACAGCACAACATGGAAGAATTGTGTCTCATCACAACTTCCAGATATGAGGATTCAGAGGCTGGGAGTCTCACCTGCTCTCAGGACTTGTCTGAAGGTGCCATGCAATAAAAATAAGCTTGAGTGTAGGTGGGATTTAATCTGGTGTGAGTATCCTGAATTTAAAATTTCCCATTCCCATAGTTCTGTGGGATGGGAGTGGGAGAGATGCATGGAGATAAAATCTCAATACAAAACACTCTGCCCCAGAGCCCTGAACAGGAGAGCACTGAAGAGCAACAGCCAATTTTAATGAAATAACATGGCAAATCCCATCTGCTACACTTTCCAATGATTTGTCAAAGTTGTCATGATCTCTGTAGAACTTCAGAAGGCACTAGAGGGCTTGACCTTACCAAAATGTCTGTCCAAATAACGTTTCTCAAAAGATTTTAAAGACACACATTGACCTTTGAAAGCTGAATCTGAAATACAGAGGCTGCCTGTAGGAAAGCCACAGAATAAAAGCCATGGAGCTCATGATGAGCTAAACCAGACACTCCACAGCCAAAGCCAGAGCCAGGACTCATGTGGAACTGGTGTGGAAGTGAGTATGTTTATCAGCAAATTACCTGGAACCTGTACATCTCTCCACTTCTGATGTTATTGTCCACTGTGCCACCAAAGATGTACATAGCATCCGAGATAACCGCCGCTGCGTGGAAGAGTCTCCCACTGGGTAACTGGGGAAAGAAAATAGGGAATAAACAAAATGAAAAGGACAAAAAAGGCAAGGTAATAAATAAAAGCCTATTCTTCTGCCAAGAAAAAAGATCTGCTATTAACAGATCAACAGTGAAAGAGGAAGATCACAGAATCACAGAATACTTGAGTTGGATGGAACACATGGGGATTGTCAAGTCCAACTCTTGAGTGACTGGCCCATACGGGGATCGAACCCGCGACCTTGGCATTACGAGCACTGCACTCTGCCCAAACCGATGCAGCCTGAGGCCACACACACAGAGACACACACAGACACACAGACAGACAGACACACAGAGACACACAGAGACACACACAGACAGACACACAGTCACACAGAGACACACACAGACAGACACACAGACAGACACAGACACACACACACAGACACAGAGAGACACACAGAGACACAGAGACAGACACAGAGAGACACACAGACACACACACAGACACACACAGACA
>VZRS01007712.1:72821-197991 GCA_013398055.1 Ifrita kowaldi | reverse complement strand
ACACACACAGACACACACAGACACACACAGACCTGCATCCTGGGACTGACATTTGCTCTGTATCTCAGGATTGTTTCCTAGCGTGTCTAGATGATATTCTTCAGTCACATTTAAGAATGCCCATTCACTGCACCTTCTAATCAGAATGGTACCTACACAGGTGTACGTATCATGGCAGGTACCAAATGTATCATTTACACAGTTGAACTTGACATAATTTTTCACATAAACCCCACACACACTTCTAGAAATTAGCAGATTCTGCAAATGTGATCACTGTGCAAACTCAGCTTATTCCAAATGCTGTCAGGAACTTGAAAGGTAAACAATCATCTACCTCAGCAGGACAGCCCCAGGCCTGTGAGCACCCGCCTCCCCCACAGCTTGAAGGGCTGAACCATCTGGCTAAGGCCCCAGGAATGCCCAGTGCAGAACAGGAGCCCAAGGCTGGAGCTGTTGGCAGAGTTGGCACCTTGGAGCCACAAGGATGGAGTCTCCATCCTGCCAGCTCCACAGAAAGTAAAGCCCCCCACACTGCAGCTATTTATAGGGCTGAGGGATCACACCATCCCTGAAACACACTCCGCCTCGGAGCTGCAGCATCGGGTGATTTTGGAAGAGGGAAGAGTCACTGCAAGCCAAAGCCACCGTGACCCTCCTGCAGAGGACAGACCACAGCATTTTTACTCATTTCTTCTGAGGCTACACAAAGGTGTGTGAACACATCAGCATATCTCACTGAGAGCTCACAGAAAGGCTTCAAGTGGTGAGAGAAACTTCTTTTTTCCCCCCGAGTTTGATCAGGCTTGTTTTGTCTTCCAGGCAGTAAACCTCATTAAATCTTTGCCTACAAAATAAAAAGCCCTCTGGTATAAGAAATCTTTGCTTCTTGTACATATTTATAGACACCACTCAAGTAAACTCAAACATGAAACAAGATTATGTTTATCTGGAGAGGCAGATTTTCCAGGAAACCATGCTGACTGGCAGCTCCTATTCCCCCCAACTCACCCCTCTCACCACAGCCTCACACAACAGCCTCATTTAGCCTGTTACTCACCACACTTTCCATGACTTGTTCTTTTCCTCAAACTACGGCTTTTAAGGAGACAACCCCCCAGTCAGTAACTGGGACGTGGGTGTTTTTCTCAGATGTACAAACCACAGACTTGCTCACCTTAAAAGGCACGTTTGCCTGTGCCAGTATAACAAACTCTCTGGATTCCTCTGGATAAACAAGATGCCTTCTGTGTCCAGCATGTTTCATGGATACTTTATCAAGGGAACTTCAGAGTTTGTTCTAATAAATACTGTGATGGGTTGTGGAATAACACTGATCTGTTAGTACATTCCTGCCTGGACCCAGTTCCATACCTCTCTGAAAGAGGATGAGATTACTGTCAAATGTCATCTATTTTCTGTGGCCTCAGCTTGTTCTTAGCAATCTTCTCATTAACTAAATAAGATGTACTGATTGAAATAACCAACCATATTATAATGGGTTAAAAATACATCTGTCACCTTCATCAACTGGAGCTCCAACCTCATCCCAAAGTACGTTTGCTTGCCAAGACCCATTCCCACACAGCTAGGCAGGCTGGTGTTAGCTGTACTATAACATCTTTCTCACAACTAACTGCAACCAAAACCAAACAAAAAGAACTGTTCTAGCAGAGCTCAAATGCAGCCCACCTGCTTTAGACTTATTCAGGTCATTTTCCAGGTATCCTTTTTTTTTTTTTTAAAATTAATAATACTTTAGCTTTGCTTTTAATTAAAGTAATTCTCCAAATTCTCTAGTATTTCGTTTTTAAAAGCAGCCACTGAATTTAACAACCACTTTTTTTTCAATCAAAAAGCCTTACAGCTTTGAAACAACTGGTGCCAGAAAGCAAACATGAACCACCTGAATATTTAACCAAGTAAGACGTACTTGCCAGTCACATCATATTCAACTTCAACAATCTCTATGGAACGCTGTAATGATGATTTTTCATTTTTAATGGTTGGTACTGGCCAAAGAACCAGAGCTCTGCACTTACTAATAACTTAAACAATCAAACAACTTCACTTTTTAAGTACACAGACCACATTTTTAAAGAGAGAAATGTAAAACATGGAATGACAGCCTGGAACAGAAAAGGCCATGTCCAGTTCATCAAAACATTGTGCAGCTGAGAGTTTCAGGGTGTTTGTTTTACTGAATCAGAGCAGCAGAATTCAGGCCAGCATAAACCCCCACATGGAGATGACAATGCTGCAAGTGGTGACATTCCCCGCATGGGGAACAACGCTCAGCTCTCCCAGGACCAAGGATTTGGCCACAGGAACTTTGTTCCAGTGCAAGGAATGAGAGCTGGGTCCTCAAGAAAATATTCGGGGGAAAAAAAGTTTAATAGAGCTCAGGAGCACAAACAGCTGGAGAGACATAAACAGCTGGAGAGACATGCTGGTCCCCACGTTCCTCATCCACCAATACCAGACATCCAGAACCTGCCCTATCTCAAATTTTTCACTGGGAGACCTCCCAAGCTGCCAAATCCAGCTGCTGAATACACTAACCCCAGGTAGAGTTTATAACAAACAGCTACAAAATACCATCTACTTTGCTAGCCAGGATGGTCAGAAAGGATGAGAGGAAACAGCTCAAATTGCAGCAGGCGAAGTTTAGGTTGGATATCAGGAAACATTTCCTCATAAAAAGGGTTGTAAGCATTGGCACAGGCTGCTCAGGGCAGTGATAGAGTCACCATCCTTGGCAGTGTTCAAAAGGTGCGTGGCACGTGGGGATATGGATTAGTGGTGAATGTGGCAGTGCTGATCTTGAAGGTCTTTTCCAACCCTAACGGTTCTGTAATTCTATGATTCTAATTTCATCTGCTGGCACAACTCCAGATGGTCCTGTGTGAATCCAAAGGGATTTGTCCTTCTCATTCCCGGTGTGCACAGGAATGCTAAAAATCACAGGCTAAGAGGCACTGCCAATCTGAATGTATTCGTCAGCTCTAGATCCTGTACTTACCTCTCCATCAATGTGATCTCCTTACTTTATTAACAGCGCCTGACAGAAGAAATTCTGGATTCAATCCTGAGACCTCCAATGATGAGGGCTGGCACCCCTCTCTGAGCTACATCGCCCTGTTTCATCTGTTGGAGTGGTTTCTCTATTTAAGGTTAATGAGATTTGCATCTGAGGATCTTTACAAGCTGGAATCTTTGCTTTCAAAAGCAGATCTCATCAGTCACCTTTGCTTCCCTTTCAGTACACCCTTCCACACTGCTGGCACGACTCAAACTATCATTTTCAAAATAAAAGTATTTCACAAGTCTTTTTTTCCTCTCATTTATTGTGCTCAGACTCGCACTGTAGCCTGTCTAGACAGCACAAATGGAGTTTGTCCTGTGCTGCTCATCAGGGTTCTAATTTGACTCCCAAAGCTGTGCATTAGAGTTGCCTCTCCCTGTGTCAGAGCACCCAGCAATCATTCAAACAGGTGAGATTACAGCCCTGAGCATTAGCTCTGGGCCTGAGCACATATACTTTAAAATAAACTCAGTAATACCTGTGCAAACCCCTTCATAAACTCATTGATTTAAATTTTGACCTCACCAGGAACACATTCAGCTTTGCTTGAAGTCCTTACTAAATTAAGTTGAAGTAATGTAAAGTAAAATTAAATAGTAACAGAAGCAAAATGAATCATTTCCACTCAGGGGTCAATAGTAGCCTGCTCTATGCAATTTAGAACTTGCACACGCAGAGCCAAGGCTTAAATGGTTCTTGGATTATAGCTAAAGTTAAATAGCTCATGATAAATTGCAAGGGGGAAAAAAGGAGCAGAAAAGGCACATATGAATGTGGAATTTCTCTCTTTCTCCTAGAATAAGTTTAATTTCCATTTTTGAAGTCTTTTTCACTTCCAAGTGTTTATTTACCTCTGAGTCTGCTGTAGATCCTTGTTTAACTGTTGCTATGCTGAAATCTAAACCAAATACATCCCAAGATTTTTTTAAACCCTGTTCTCTCGAGGGCACAGTGGGAGCTTCCTCTGGGGCAGATAATCTCTCAGCCACTGCTGGGTAGGATACCTGGTTACAAGGTCTAAAAACAATAGTGTGTAAAAGTACACATGGGAGGCATGAGAGACCGGACATGGTGCAACAGTCCCCTGCAGCTGAAGCTCCAGAAGATTGTCCCTGTGTATCCAGAACATTCAGAGTCAGTCCAGAGAAAGCTCCGTGGTCTTGTTTGGAGTCCATCACTGTGATTGAACCATTAACATTTTAGCTGTGTAGTTTTCTCAAGGTTTGTGCAATGACAGAGATACACAGCAATGAAATCTTTTGCACTAACTACTTTTTGTCTGACTTCTTCCTCCCAATGGCTCTTCGCAAATCACAGAATATGAAACTGGTTCAGGTTGAGAGGGGACCTTAAAGCTCATCTTGTTCCACCCTCTGCCATGGGTGGAACCCTCCTTCCACTAGACCAGGTTGCTTCAAGACCCATCCAGCCTGGCCACGGACACTTCCAGGGATGAGGATGAGCAGCTGAGGGGTTTGCTCACTAAACAGGCAAAATGCAGATCACAAGTTAAGATGGTGAAGAGGGAACATCCATCAGCTATTCCCAAGTCTGAAACAGCCTTCCCCCATTTTGTCTTGATGAAAAAACAGGGCAGATGGATCACCCCGAAGTGACAACCTGTGTTTTACATCAAAGCTGACTGACACACTGGAAGGGGACGAAGCTTTCTCAGCTGGCAGGTCAGCAGCACACACAGAACCCTGCAAGGGCCTGGCTCTGCCTGGCCCTGGCCGTGGCCTCGCCCAGCTCCTCTGTACTGCTGGCAGAACTGGGTAAGGGACAAAAATGTAACTCCTTGTAGTGAGATTCACTCTCTTGGCTGTGAGGAATGCATTCGCTATGCTATTATTGCAGGCTGTGACTACTTGTGCTGTTGCAGTGCTTATCCTCTCTCTCTGACTCTCACTTTAATATGTTTCAGTGCTTTTCTTGATAGAAATTTCAACATTATGGGCAATACTAGGGCATTGCTAAAATAAAATTCTCTGCAGTTGTTTCAAGGTTCTCCTTTTTTACTCTCAGCTCCTCAGAAGCCTTCTTATATTTACAGAATAGATTTATAACTGTGTAAATATTAATTTTCCTCACACTCAGCTATGAATAAGCAGGTATTTCGGAAGGTAATTGTTGCATTGAACTCAAAAACCAGTAATGATGTGCTCAGATTTCTTTCACAACCCAGGAACGTCAATGAGTCTCTCTATCCTTCAGTACCATTAAAAGCTCAAAGCCAAAATGCAATAAAAGGATCTAAAGCCATCAACAAACCAACTTGGTGAAACAGCATAAACTAAGAAGTAAAAAAAGTATCTATTCTTCTCTGAAACTGGAAGAAAACCGTAAGCTACAACAGGTCCAAATGAGCTGCCACTACTGGGAGATGTTGACTGGGAGCTGTTGATACCCAAGATGTTTCCACACTGTTACACCAGGCAACAGCATCAAACTCAAACAGATGGACAGACAGAGCTTTAGATAGTCTTTAAGTTCAAGGAGGTTTAAGGATTTAAAATGTTTTCCCATGCTGGGTGCAGACAATCTCTGCTTTCAGACAAAACTGGAACAAACACATGTTAGAGTGAACTTCAAGACATGCAGCTCTACAAATGAAGAGAAGCAGGCAAATGCTGAAGGATTTTACTGAGCCTTTCCATAGGCTGTTGTTCCTTTATTGGGCCTTTCCTTAGGCTGCCATTCCCTTCAGATTATGGCACTTGACTCTTCCAGTTTATCACTGCAGGTACCCAAGAGTAACCAAAGTCCCGTTTATAACCCAAAAAGTACCTATTAATTTTAAAAGTCTGGCCGGGTATGAACTTTGGGAACACAGCTAACCATGAACCAGGCAACTGCACTGCTGTCCCAAGAAAGTTATGGAGAAAATCCTCCTGGAACGTAATTCTATCACATGAAGGAGGTGACTGGTACCAGTCAGCAAGGATTTACCAAGAGTAAATTTTTCCTGACTAACCTGATCATCCCCTTCAAAATGCTTCATGGGTTATAGGAGGGCACTGCAGTCTCAGCAAGTCTATGCTTGATAGCAATTTGTCTGGAGCAGTTGAAATGCTGGAGGCTGCTATCCAAAAGGACTCAGCCAGGCTGGAAAACGGGTCAATGGGCACCTCAGGAAGTTCTGCCAAGTCTCAGCCCTGGGACAGTCACTCCTTGCAATGATACAGACTGGGGACTGGCTGTCCAGAACACAGCTCTGTACAACACAGATGTGGTGGACAAGGAGCTGCAGAGGGTACAGCAGCATCCTCCAGCAGCACGGCCAGCAGCCCCTCAGCTGTGCCAGCGGGCTCAGGGAAGGGACTTGTCCTCCTCTACTCACTATTTTTAAGTCCCCAGCTGAAGCGCTCTGCCCAGTTCTGGGATCCCCAGTACAGAAAGGCATTGACCTACATACACGAGTCTGGCGGAGGGACACCAACATCAAGGTTGTGATCAAGGGCTGGAGCACAGGATGCACCAGAGAAGAGAAGGCAAAAGAGGCACCTTCTTCCAGGTGTGCAGGCAAGTCAGAGGGGCCCTTCAGAGAGGTGCCCGGTGGGAAGAGAGGAGCAAAGACTCAAGTCAGCACAGGAAACTTTTTCGCAGTGAGAGGAAAATGTCTTTGATCATGATAGTGGACAAACACTGGAAGCCAGGAGAAGCTGCTGGATCTCTAACCCTGGAGATACACTGGAATGGAATGGAATGGAATGGAATGGAATGGAATGGAATGGAATGGAATGGAATGGAATGGAATGGAATGGAAAATGCCCTGAGCAGCCTGCCCCAACCAGACCTGCTCTGAGCATGTGGTTGGATTCGAAACCTTGGAAGTCCTTCCAACCCACCTGCTTTTGTGGTTCTAAGACTTCTTCCTGTTCTTTAACATACTGCAGGGCTGGGAGCTCAGCTGTGCTCTTGTTACAATGGAAATTTAATTTACATTTAAGATGGAAATTCAGCTTTTTCTTTCTCCCTCTGATGGTACAGACAAGAAAATAGGGAATAAAAACTCTATCACAGACACACAGAATGGACCTCTTCAAAGGCTACTTCCTTTGCCCTCAGACAGGGTCAACGATACTTACTTTGCTCCTGAGAGAACAAAATCCAGCCTGTTCTTAGAGATTTCCACTGGTAGAGACTTCTCAAAACATCTCATGAAACCTTCAACACCACGCTAATGTCAGAAAGCCAAAAATATTTTGTCTGCAGTGTATTTATTGAGATTGCCATAACTACATTGTCAACATAAATTGATCTATTGCAGCTGAATGACAATGCAAAGCAGAGGATCACCTCTGTAAGCAGCACTTCCTCATATGGAACTGTTAATAGAGAAACTGTCATGGATTGAAGCAGAAGATAGGAAGTCGAAGACCATGATGTAGAAACCTACAACCCAGGATAAATCACAGGATGGTTTGGGTGGGAAGGGACCTTAAAGCTCATTTTTTTCCAACCCCTGCATGGCACGGACACCTTCCACTAGCCCAGGTTGCTCCAGGCCCTGTCCAACCTGGCCTTGGACACTTCCAGGGATCCAGGGGCAGCCACAGCTGCTCTGGGCACCTCGTGCCAGGGCCTCCCCACCCTCACAGGGAACAATTCCTTCCCAATATCCCATCCATCCCTGCCCTCTGGCAGTGGGAAGCCATTCTCCCTCATCCTATCCCTCCAGGCCTTTGTCCAAAGTCCCTCTCCAGCTCTCCTGGAGCCCCTTTAGGCACTGGAAGGGGTTCTAAGTTCTCCCCAGAGCCTTTTCTTCTCCAGGTGAACACCCCCAGCTCTCTCAACTTTGCTCCAGGGCAGAGGGGCTCCAGCCCTCAGAGCATCTCTGTGGCTTCCTCTGGACTCACTCCAGCAGCTCCAGGTCGCTCCTGTGCTGGAACCCCAGGTTGGGAGGCAGCTCTGCAGGTGGGGTCTCACCTGAGCAGGGCAGAGGGGGAGAATCCCTCACACACCTGGGGAACAGCCCAGCACATGGAGGGGTTCTGGGCTAAATCACCACATACAGAAGCAAAGTCATAATAACAAAAGCTTGTTGCAATATCAGCTCTGGTTATGGTAAGTGACAGGGGATGCAACAGAGACATCGTTTGCAATTGTGCTCTACACTGAGGATGAGATTTTTCCATCTGACATTCAATGGAGAACACAGAATGGAAACAGGAAGGTAAATCCATTAACAATGACATCCAAACACGTGGCGGCATAACCACAAAGGTCAGGGTATGAGGCTGTCTGTAACTTATTTACAGCTGTAATAATAGCAAATGTTATTTCCTTTAAAATTGTTTTAGTATGTATCAGTTGCAACTTTAAAGAGCAATGTTAATGTATAATTAATTCATCAGAGAGGATGATACAGCTTGAAGAGCAAGCCAACTCCAGCCAAATCCAATGAATGTGTCACAAAAGATCATATATTGAAATCTGACAACAGCTGACAGAAATCCAGTGACCAGCCATTTGTTTCTCGTTGGCACGTGGCGTGCATTCAAAAATCCAATAACCATAATAGTGCTTTTGGGATCTTAATCTGAATTCCTGAATAAACCAACCTACCAGACTTCTGTGAAGAAGTACTGAAATTGAGACTTTCTTTGAGGAACACTTTCTTTTTAGAAAATATCAAATCCTAGTTTAAGTGTAATGAAGACCTTACCAAAAACACTCTCATAAAATGTTCTAATAAGTAATTACTCTCATTCTATACAATTCGTAAACATTTGTTTTCCTTTCTTTTTCAGTCTGGATATTTCTAGTTCCAACTTGAAGTGACTGGATCTTGTTTTATCTTTCACTAATAGATTAAAAACCCTCTCTTCCCCAGGTAAGCCAGGGAAGATTTAATTTCCTACACCTAAAAGAGACTTCACTTCACAGCTGGTCACTGGGCTTCCCATCTTCAATCATTCTTCTCTGAACAACCTCCTTGGTTTGTGAACACAACATGGGGAGATGTTATACTGGAAGATCTATCTAATAAACACAAGGATCGTGTATTTATGTTTCTTAATGACACTACACTGTGTCAGCTTCTAGAACCAAGAATATCACAGCACTTCCAGCCATTTCAGACCACCAGGAGCTCTCAGCTCCCCATAAGAACTGGGAATTTAAGTCATTGTTTCCAGGGGTGCTGTAAGGGAAACCATGAAGCCCAGACCACACACTCTGTTCATAAATGTATCCTACAGCCAAACTGAAACATGGACTATTTGCACCCACTGTAGGAAGAAATCTAAATCCCTTAGTGGACTGTTATTGTAATCAGTAATTGGTAAAACTCTGGACAATTAGTAAATATTGGAGGAAAGCTGTGATTTTCTGTTGTCTTTCTAAGCTGTTGGCAAAAGTTTAGACAGAGTAACTGCTCCTCATTCAAAAAGCATATGTCAAATCTTTCCATTACTCAATTCTATACCACCTTAATTGGGTCATGTTAAATCTGTGTTGTTACAATTCCTTACCAGTGAGTGAGTTACAAAAATATTCCTTCTGCCTATCATCCGCATCATTTGCATTTTGCTTTCTCTGGGAGAATACTGTAAAAGGATGTAATAATGAACACCCCTCAGAAAGGATGTGAACACAGAATTGACAAAGAGAAATGGAGCTGTGCAATAGTGTTAGCTGCAGTTACTCTGATGCGCAGATTCTTATAAATACAAACATTTTCAGGATGTCTCTCTCCAGCTCACTGAGCACAGACCTGCAAAGGGCACTGGTATGAAGCTCCTACATTTTTAAAAAAGGTTTTTTAAAAAGGATGCAAGCCTGAACAGTACATATTATTTATAAACATCAAAAGTGTCAGTCTTCTCTCTGGACTGTGAAATGCTCAGTTTTATCTCTCCCAGCAGAACACGATACCTTGACAACTACTCTGCCCACCTGTAAGCCAGATCTTGTTAGGGGGCTCACTGCAGGAATTCAGGGCATTGTGCACATAGTAACACGCTTCTCTTGCCTGAAGATACCTCGAGGGGTGTAACTGATCTCTCCACAAGGAGACTGGGGCACACTCATCCCCAGGAGGATGACTAAGTCCTTTTAATCTTCCTCAGCTGCCCACAAACCACGTCACTGTAATCTGTCTGAAAACCTCCAAAACTGAGCCTCCAAGTAAGCCCAAGAAGGTTACCAGCACATTAACCTCCATTTTGGCTTATTAAAAGAAAAATTAAGAGCTTTGAAAATTGGAAATTTTTATTGCTCTTGGCTTTGAAAGGCCTAATTGTGAGACTGAAATGTTTCCCAGAACAAGTTTTAGAGATTTCCCTTGTAACTTCAGGAGAGATGGATGACTCACCGGTCCCTGCAGCCACAGGGAGATGATGGGAACTGTGAGGAAGGAGAATTTTCTTCTTCCTGACTTCACACCCTGCCTCTATGAGGCAGTGGCTGCTCCAAACATCACCTTGGATTCTGTGGGTCTGTGTCCACAACTGGCTGTGCTCCCTGCCAGACCTGGAGCTCCTGTCATTCCCTGCAGAACACTCCTCTCTGCAGCACAAGCCATGACTGCCACGTGCACGTGTCTGTCAACTGTGCAACATGGGGCATTTTTCCTCTTACGGCCTGCTGATCTCTTATGCTGCTCCAACCTTCTTCAGAAAGTAAAGGATATTTTGAGTTCAACAGAAAAACTCGAAGCAAACAAAAAATCTGTTTCTTGTTTTTGAAATCCTCCAGTAGCCCTGCATAAAAAAAAATCCAGCATGCCAGGAAGCTTTGGCAGTACTATGCAGGCAGGCAAGGACTCAGACAAGATATTCCTGTGGCTGCCTTAGAAAAGCAGAACCCCCAGCTGTGAAGATCATCTGACAGTGAAGATGGGGAATTAGCTCTGTGTGCTCTGTACAGTATATATGTACATGTATCACATATAGGTTTGAGGAGCTACAGACTGCAATTGTGTAGCTCAGCAAGGATGTCCTGCTATTAATTTTGGAGACATCCTAAAGCATAAAACACAGGCTCCTGGTTTATTTTTGAAGTACTGACCTGTTCCATCTCAGTTTGCCCTCTTCTACTCATTAAGTCATTTCCCATCCTCCATCCCACAGCGAGGCACTACCAAGAATTCTGAGACCCCTGGGCAGAGAACTACAACAGGTCCACTGCCAGACCTGTTCCCAGGTTCTACCCGTTTACTCAAAATGCAGAAAATGCCAGACTGTCTCAGGCACCTGCAGCACCTGACACATGACTGCTGTCTGTGCTCAAGAAGGGCCTCTAGGACCTTCCTAGAACTCACTGTGCTTTGCCGTGATTAATGCCCAAATTGTGCCACCTTTTCCAGGTAACAACCTCAACATTCTTCAGCCTTCTGTGAATTGTCACCTTCTGTGTTGCCCATAACAGGGTAGCAGAGGACATACAATTTCCACCTGACAGCCTATTCCTGCCACTGGCATAAACAGGTCTGAAAAGTCCAAATCACTCCCTGATCACCCTGAAAAGCTCCTCAGGGCTGGCTAAATTCAGAGAACAAGACTGGAATGGCAGTAATCACTCTCCTTCAGTGTAAGAAATCTCTTCTGTAATCTCTTTTGCAAAGCACTGTAAAAATCACCACTGAATTAAGACCTCATTTAGCACCAAACCTTCTTATATGGGACTCCAGAGGCTTTACCCACTCCATGCAAACGTCCAAAAGAAGAAAGAATTAAGGATATGCATCACATGAGTAAGAAAGTAACCTAACAGTTAAGCAAAGTTGTAATGCAGCATTTCTAAGATCATATCACATAATACAGTGCAAGCAGAATGTAAACTCTACAATCCATCCATTGGAAAGAAAAAACCCAGCTCTAAAAGTCAAGGTAGGTCATTCTGCTGCACAATAACAGAGGTCACTATCGCTTCACACACAGCAGAAACCCTCAAGTGCTGAGACAGCATTGCACTTATTGACTTCTATTTTGTTTCAAATTAACGTCAATAATTTTGTTCACAGAGATGGATAAAAAAGGAAAATCCACGTCCAGAGTGTCCAGGGAACAGGATGGTATTAGAGATTCATTGCTACTTTTAGAAGTCTTTGCCAAAAGTTCATAGAAACTTTAGGAAAATGATTCTGAGAAATTACCTAGTTAGGACTCCAGAAGACACAAAATAGTTTAAAATTCAGTTAAAACACCAAAAGTCTTTCAGGTTTTGCAGTTAATCGGTCTTTTAGGAAAATTTACTATCACATGTTTCAACGGCACTTTAGTTCCACCTCCCATTTCTACCAAATCAGTCTCTAGATGCTGTACCAGAGAAAGAAACTGCAAAATACAACACAAGCAACTAACAGACTTCTGTCTTGGATTACAGGCAGATGAAGGAAAGAGCTTTGAAATCTGAAATTAAATTTAGCAGGGGATAACTCAGGGAATAATGCTCGTTTACAGCACTGCCAGGAGCAGTTCTGCTCCTGGAAGCAATAAGCAATTGTGTCCCAAAGAACCAATGCCTGCTGAAGCCTCACACGTCAAACGGTAACACTGGCAGGAACAGAACAGGATCTACAGTCCTGAAGGCAACTGTGGCTTTAGAAAGTTGAAGAAGCAGCTTTATTAATTTCACGTGACAATAAATCAGCTTTGTAAAGCATTAAATAGGCTACTGTGAAATATTGTGGTCAAATAACAGTTCCCAACAAGGCCCATGTGCATGGTTAATTACGAGCAGTGTGTGTGTGGGATTCTCCAGCTCATCCAATGCTGTGACGTGTCTGCAAACACACCAAACACACCACACAGCACAGCACTTGGGGGGTGAGCCCTGTCACACCTATGGTGGCTAAATCAGTAACTCTGCACCTGATCCCAAGTCTTGCAACACTCAGCTCTCTGAGGTGTAACCTCAGGCTGTGCAGTTGTGTGCACAGCACACACACGGAGCATCTCCTCCTGCAGAGCAGCTTACACCCTGAACCTACTGTGCCATCAGCTGCAGTACCTTAACATGGCTTAAGGTGAAATCTATTCACATTAACAAACACAGTGAATGCTGCTGTTCCAAAGCCAGCAACCACACACACTGGTATGGGCTTCGGGGAACCAACTGCTTGTGCATTCTGGGATGAAATGATCCTCACTTACTGAAACATGACCCGAAATGTGCACTGAAACCAGGGGAGCCCTTGGCACTTCCACCTGGAATTCAAGCTGATCCCACACAGGATCTGTGAGTGTGCTATGAAAAAAACCTGACATTTTATCACACAGTCATTGCCTTGCAATGAGCAGCAAGTAGCAAAAGAAACAGATTCATATGTTAATCTTTTTTTTTTTTTTAAATATTGTCTCATTTGGAGTGTTTCCTTGGCAGTTGGTGGTCTAGAGCCTTTTGATGTCCATGTAAAAACCAGACATTTTAAAACTTATACCTCTTATTAATGCAAGTATGTTAAAACAGCCCTTTCTGAGCCTCCATATTACTATTTTCCAGCCACACCTCTATGTATAATCAGAATTTATAAGATTTTATGCACATGGGCATTACAGTGACAAATTAAACCTCGTCTAGCTCTGAATTCTGCTTCAAGAGCATCACACAGCCAACCAAAGAACCACTGGTACACATGGGATTCATTGCTCAGCTTTTGACTGAACAAATGATTGACGCATAACGCAACTCATATCAAAGCGTTTCATGGTATTTCTTTACAAAGTGTTAAGCAAAGTTTCAGATGTGTCAACACTGACTAATTTTTAAGGACTGCTGCCCACAATTAACCATCAGTGGGAAGGAGTTGTTACTATCTAGCTAAAAGCCAATGTTCTCGTCAAAACGCGTCCATGGCAAAAATGAGTCAAAAAAGATGGACCATAAAGGAAAAAACATGAGCTGAAGGTTTTACCTCACTGTCTGGGCTGGGCTGGATGACCTCCCAGGTCTGGGAGTCCACGTCGTAGCAGTGGAGCTCGTTGGGCAGTGTGTTGTCCGCAGCCCCCCCGAACACGTAGAGGTGCCGGTCGAAGGCCACCATGGTGTGCCCGTATCGCCGCTGCGGAGGGGGCGGCGAGCCCCGCAGCAGGTGTTCTGTGGGGATCCGTGTCCAGCTGGCACAGGAAACAGGAAACAGGGTATTTTTTTACAATTCTTTTAAATTTTCTAACTCTATCCTTCTTCACCAGGAGACGCAGCATTCTTCCTCAACACTCATAAGTATTACATTTCTTAACTCAAGCATTCAAGGATTATGTGCATTTTGCACAACTTATCTGTCTACACTTACATCTTTTCCTTGAATTCAAACTGGAAGAGATTATTGGTAATCTTTGCTCCACTCTGGCCAGAGAAAACAAACATCTTGTCTTTGCAAACCGCCACGGGAAAATTACAGCAGGAAGGAGGAATTTCACCACTTTGTTCAATCTGAAAGGTAATTAAGTTCAAAATCAGAAATGTATTGTTAGAGTGCACAATTCCACACGCTGAGGACGCTGCAGGGGACGGGACACAGGTGCAGCCACATTGAGCACACGGCATGGGCCCTGTAAAGCTGGTGACAGGTAATCGACTCCTGCTGTGCTTAAGTGTCTGCACAGACTGATTTTCCCTGGATAAAAAGGTTGGGAGGCCACGTTTTTAAAGCTCCCAGTACTATACGGACCAGGACTTTGGTCAGCTGGCCAGCAAAGCTCCCAGTCTGTGGCAGTGGTCTGAGTGGGAATGCAGTGGTCAGAGTGGGAATGCAGTCCCTTCCACAGAAGACACAGCAAATCCCCCATGGGAAGTCCAAGTTCACTTCACAGATTCACAAGCAAAAAAATCACCCTTTCATACACACTTGGTTTTCCAAATACCCAGACCAAATCAAACTTGAACTGTTTCTTTTCACTGTGGGTGAAAAACACATTTTGGAGAAAGAGCAGTGCAGTCTAGCATGGGAAATTTTAAATAATTGTGCATTAAAACTAAAAAAGAGAATTCTATGTGCTAGTTGACATTAAAGCTTCTTACCTCTTCCCAGCAGGTCAGCTCTCTGTCCTGCAGGCCTATTGTCCACATGTCATTTAATCTGCGCCATAACACAGAAAATGCTTGATTTGGAACAGTTCATTTCTGGTAATGGTGTTGAAAGGCCAGAAATACTATTTCATCAACATTCCTTCTGCACAGGAAGAATCTCCTACTTCCACTGACAGAAAAACAATTATTAGAATCCTTTTGTCCTATATCTAAATTTGACAGCACCACCCCAGCTTGCTTCAGTATCTCTCTAGTTACAAGTACACTGCAGTTAACAGCTACATACAGCAACTTCAGCCTGCAGCTTAAGGATTTGAGCTATTTAATCTTCAGGACTTTTACAAAATACCGCTTATTACTCTGCTCCTTCTGCTCATCCCTGTTAACTACTGAGACTGACCACAACAATTATTTACATGGCTGAATCCTTCCCTAAATACACAAAGGAAGATGAAGCAGGTAACCTGACACATCTCTGACTGTGCTGTTCCCAGAACAAGTTACTCACAGTAACTACAGATGTTTCCTTTGTTCAAATCTGCCTAGAGGCTCAAGTTCCATAAAAAGACATTTTTAAATGTGATTAGACATATTTAACATGAATTAGACAGCTCCTCTCACCCACTCCTTCCTTACAGCTACCCAAGGCCCTGGGGGACTCCCTAAGCTGGCACTGAACAATCCCACATAGTCATGCATCTTACACTGATTCCTCCTCCAGAAATAACAAAGACATCCCATCTGTTTTCCCGATTATCAGCATTCTGGAGACTTTGTGGAGCTGGACACTTTTCTGAAGATTCTCCTCAGAAGAGGAGGTAACCCAGCTCCTCATTTGTGACAATCTCTGCGTGCTCTCATGATGCAAATATTGTACATCAACATAAATTACTCCTTAAGTTCATCAAGACAGAACAGAAATGACATGTCCAGAACTGACTGTTCCATGATAGACCAACAGCAAATGCAAGGAGCTACTGTGGGACAAAGCACCAGGCTCTCTCTAACATCTAAGCACCACTCATTCCCAGTCGCTCCCCATACAAACTCCCACCTCCCTTCAACCTAAATATTACATATTCCCAGAGATTTCTGAGAAAAAACTGACATGTTGTTCTTAGTTCTGTCAGATGACTTCACAGCAAATCCAGGCTTTGCTCTCTAAGTCTTCAGCAACATCAGCCGGCCTGTGCCGGGGATCTTTCAAGAAATGAGCATTTGCCAAATTCCAAAGATCATTTTGCATCCTGACAACCAAGCACGCTGTCAAATTACACATCCACAGCCACTCTGAGTAACCAGATCTTTAGGTTTTAAGCACATACTTATTTGAACATGAACCAGTGAATAGCAAAAATGCAATGCTCAACAACAGACTGGGTTCGCAAAGCTTCAGTTGAGTGTTTAAATCCCTTGGAATATGGAAGTGTCCCTACAGAGGTGGAAACTGAGGGGCTGGGATTTCACAAAAGCAGTCAAGGAGAGGGTGATACTGCCCCATACCGTGCATTGCCATCGTATCCAGCAAAGATCCACAGCTTGTCGCTGTACACTGTCGCCCCGTGAGCTGACCTGGCCACTGGCAACCTGCAAGGAAGACAATGCAGACAAAAATCTTTCCTCTGCAGCTGCAGAGGGGCTGTAGACGGATCTAAGAGCTAAAATGCACATGTAGGAAGAAGAAAGTCCCCCACACAAAATCGCTTCTGCCATGCACCCTCCAAACACTGAGTGAGCCTCTGAAGGCACATGTTAGTTTTGCACTCTGCTGCCTTCAATGGAGAGAAATCACCTTAATGCAGCTGGGAAGAAATAAAGAAATAAATCCCAACTAATTCCTTGCCAGGACTCAAATACTCTTAGAGTATTTTGCGGAAAGTAGTTAAATAATGGGAAAATTCATAGCACCACTGGTAGAGCAAGGTGGCAAGCAAGTCTTGCCATGAACACCCCACAGGTATTCCCATGGACTAAGCAGGTGAAACACAGAAATGAGACCAGGACAGAGCTCAGGATACTCGTATGGGATCTTTCAGGGTTGTTCCCAAGATTTAGTGCCCATAATGAAAGATCAAACCTATGATTTCTCTTCCATAATCTTGTTGTTTTAACTAAATCAGCCAGGTTGAACAAACCTGTGATGCCACAAGGCATCTGTTGGCTTGTCTGAGGTCACTGTAAGCATGAACACTGTAACTCTGGGGAACAACAAGCAAAATGTGAGTTTGCAAACTGAGTAAGAACTACTCTCCAAAATGTCCCAAGTTACCAGAATTAACCAGAAAGAGAAATTACTAATATGGTCTATGTTCTGAAATATAATGTGCTCATCAGAGGTGAGCAACAGTAACACAAGAGTAGATTGGACATTCCTCATCCCTCTCCACAAATCACAATAACAAATGTTCCCTTCCCTCTCTCCACTGAAATCAGCATTTCAGAAACTTCAGCTGTAAAAAGGACTACAGGTAAAGACACCACATGGCGCTTACTGGGGAGTGGTAAACACAGAACCATAAAATGTTTGAGGCAGAAAGGGACCTTAAAGCCCATCCAGTTCTATCCCCTGCCATGGCAGGGACACATTCCACTGTCCCAGGTTGCTCCAAGTCTCGTCCAACCTGGCTTTGGACGCTTCCAGGGATGGTGCAGCCACAGCTTCTCTGGGCACCCTGTGCCAGGGCCTCACCAACCTCACAGGGAAGAATTGCTTCCCAATATCCCATCTATCCCCGCCCTCTGGCAGTATAAGGCCATTCCCCCTTATCCTGTCCAGGCCCTTGCAAAAAACACTAAGTAGCTGGATCACAATCAGTGTCAGGAATGGCATTATGAAATGTGCACAGAGTCAACTTTAGGAAGCAATGTGTTAGTGATTTTGATTTTCCTTGGAACATTGAATCTCAGAAGCCCATGTTCACATGGGATTAACAATTTGCAAGCTATCCTTGAAACTGAAACAATTCAGAAAAAAAACTAAACTCCCTTTGCTCTCATCCCTTCTGTCATGGACCTGAAACATGAAGAGTGGATTTTGGACAAACTTCCATTGTAGTGCACTCTGGAATGGAGGCCTTCCAAAAAAGCTCCTGTAGAACCAAAAACCTTTAATTGAGAAAGCAGAGCAGCAATCATGCTGCAGCCCTAACATCAGCACTGTAACTAGAGTCTGACTGTGCCACGTGAAATGAGGCCAAGCTACCCTCACTCCCCCAAACATAAGACAATGACACCGGCTCTTACCTTCCCTCAGTCTTCCACTCTGTCCACTGCCCGGTTGCAAACTTGTACTCAAAAAGGTCATTTTTATTCTTCAGGTTGGAATTTGAATAGATATCTCCAGTATAACCACCTGGACAACGAGAGTTCCATTAGACATCCAAGCAGTGCAGCACACACGCTCCCAGGCATTGCATTAGGAGAAACTTTAGATTGCATAAAGTGTTTGGCTAATGGACTACTACAGGAGACTTCTCCTCCACTCCTCCTCCTAAAGAATCACTATGGTACTGAGCTTCAAGTCTTCTTTATTTAAAAAAACCCAGCGAAATATTTCCAAGCTAAAGTTGAAATCACAGTCAGCCATGAAAAATACTGGATTTGCTACTGAATGAGATCTTTGACACTTCTGAAAGATCTCTCATTCTTTTTTCAAACCAGTACAGCAGCACATCTACCACTCCCAGCACAACCTGCTGTTGCCTTACCGAACACAAACATGCTGCTCCCGTAGACCACAGCGGAGTGGTGGTACCGTGGTGCTGGCGGCGTCCCCGTTGTGAAAGCCCTGCACAAGTTACAACAGCAGCAGTCAAACACCCTGGTCGTGCTTTGGGCACTCAGAGCTACTGTGCAGACTCAGAAAAGAAACAACTGTTAGAAGTTATTCTTTTGTTCCTGAGTGTTTCACTGGTTTTGGATTCTTGATTGCACTAAGATTTTACAGAACAGCGATACAGCATAAATTGTTACAAACAAGCTGCTGCTGAAATCTATTTGGCAGAACTGGAAAGTGAGGCACAGATGAGATACCACAGACTGCCCAGTGCAGAGCAAAGGAGCCAAGAAAGGTGTGAGCCCCCCTTGGCACCTTCCCTGGCCCGAGGGCGCAGCACACCCGGTCCCTCTGCCCTCCCGCAGGCTGCAGGAGCAGAGGTAACCTCGGTCCTCTCCCTCGGCCAGGATCGATAATCCTCGATGTCCCAGCGCACGGCAGGCTGGCAGGGAGCAGCGGTGACAGCGTTGGGCGGAGTACCTCTCGGGTACTCGGGCTGAGCCACAAACTTTTACACCCAGCCCGAGGTGCTGAGGGAAGCCGCGGCGTGTCCCGGCCCTGCCAGCGCCCAGGGACGGTGAGGGGCCGCGCTGCCCACCTGCACCACGAGCAGTCCTTCACGTCGAAGCGCAGCAGATCGTTCAGCATCGTCTTCCTGGGGGAAGAAACGGGACGGAAGAGGCGGCTGAGCTGGGTCGGGGGTCGGACAGGAGCGGCCACGGACCCTCTGCCCTGCTCCCCTCACACCCATTTCCCCTCACACCCATCTCCCCTCACACCCATCTCCCCTCACACCCCGCTCCCCTCACACCCATCTC
Organism: Ifrita kowaldi; assembly: GCA_013398055.1. Classification (NCBI taxonomy): domain Eukaryota; kingdom Metazoa; phylum Chordata; class Aves; order Passeriformes; family Cinclosomatidae; genus Ifrita; species Ifrita kowaldi. The sequence goes on along the minus strand of VZRS01007712.1, from coordinate 178,337 downwards.
CCCTCAACCCCGGCCCTGCTCCCTTTACCCGTTGTCCCCGCCGAACACGTAGATCGCATCCCGATAAGCCACCACGGTGTGTTTGCTGCGCCTGCGGGCGGCACGGACAGGTCAGCGGCGCCAGGAACCCCCCTCCCACCATCCCGTCCGCTTCCCAGCTCACCGGGCCCCCACGAACTCGTCGCAGGGCGGGAGGCGGCGCCAGCGGTGCACGGTCTCGAAGGGCCCGAAGTTGAGGGTGAGGTATTCGACGCTGTCCGAGCAGCTGTGGTCGAAGTCCACGCTGGGGGCCACCTTCGAGCGCCCCGCGCCGCCCGCCGGGGCTGCGGCCGCCGCCATGGCCCACGCCTGCCCCGCCGGACTACAGCTCCCAGCGTGCTCCGCGCCTCCGTCTTCCGGCGCGCCTGCGGCCGCGCCCCAAAACCACAACTCCCGGCGTGCACCGCGCCCGGGGCGTTGGCCTAGCGGCTGCCAACCCGTGAACTACAGCCCCCAGCATGCACCGCTCGGGGGGGCCGCCGAACGCCGCTGCGGAGCTCAAAGTGGCGCGTTCGAGGCTGGGCCGGGGCGGGGGCCGAGCAGGTACCGGGGCTGCCCCGGTAAAGACGGGAAAGCCAGGCGGGATTCTGCATTACAAGAGTTTATTTGTTAATTAAAAAAACCCCACCCCCCAAAAAGAACAATACTCATGAATATGCATAAAGTCTCATTCCAGGGTCCGAGCTGGGCGGTTCGCTGGTTAAACACGGTCCGTGGGCTCGGAGTTTCGTGCTACTCCCCGGAGAACACCCAGTGGGCAAGCACGGCCGGTGCCTCCCCATAGACGAGTCCTGAGCAGGATATGCGTGCCAGGCACCAAGGCAGCAGTGGCATTGCCCTCGGCTGTGCAGTCGCCCACAGCCCACCCTCTGCTTTTCCTTGGTTTGTTTCCTGACATGGTGTCAGTCACCTCTAGGACTATTGGTTTCGTTTCTTCACAACAGCCGGCAACACAAACGGTGCTGCACCTCAAAACTAGACCTCAGATGCTGCTTCAGAGTCCAGCAGCTTCCATCCTGAGCAATTGCTGTGTTACTGGTCAGAGGTTTTTCAGCACAATTCCTGAAGCAAACACAATCCTTTGTATAAAGACACATCATGGAGCCTTCAGAATTTTGTTAGGAAAGATGACAGTGGGAAAGCAGAAAAGCAGCGAAGTCATGAGCACCAGCGGGACTTCTCTGAGGTCCCTCAAACCATCTCCCTCGTGCACTCTCACATCCTATCCAGCCTCTTCCTAGGGATTGCTTGAGTCAGAGTATTTCTTGCCAAGACCACCCTGCACACGGTGAGTTGCTGGCAATAGTTGCTGCACAACCACGCCATCCCTGTGCCAGTCCCGCCCCTCCAGGGCTGGTCCCAAGCTTCAGCTGCCATGCAGCAGCACCATGCCCAGCCAGCTCAGGCTGCACCTGAGCTGAGGATGCAGGAGGGAGAGTGCAGAGCACCAGTTCAGCCAAGAGGAACAACCTTCCCACTTCTCAAGCAATCCATAAGGGACCCAGTGCCTTTTTTCTGTCTGACTGTGCTGTGGGAAACTCAGGTAAGTGTATCTTTACACGTAGAGACAGTGTCACTTATCCCCCCATCCTTCTCTTCTCACACTCCTCGAAAAACTATTGATAGCTGCAAATCAAAGCATTTTTTACCCAAACACTGATGAGCTCCAGCTGGAACATCACACTGACCCATCCACCTTTTTGGGAACTCAGAATCACACAGACACCCTTGGATGTCTCAGTTCAGTGTCAGTACTAATGTCAGCCTCATTTTTCATGGTCTTGTTTAAATCCATCCTCTGACCCGGCTAAAGCTCCCCCTGAGGCACAGGACACCAGCTCCGGGTCCCACTGGAGCGCACACAAACCCCCCCAGCGCCTCTGTGAGCCCAGGCTAACCAGCCTTCAATGTGCTGCTTACTCTCAACACCCCGAACACACCTCGATGCTTCCAGATGTTTGGCATTCACTTTCCTTCACGTATGGATGGTTGGGTCTGAGCCTTTGCTCAAAAGAGCCGGTCCTGCCTCTTCCCAGCGCTGGGACCAATTCATCTGAGGACACTCCTGACCCTTCCTGAACAGCCATGTGGACACACCACTGCAGCCATCAGCTTCTTGGTGGGTTCTCAAAATTGCACTGTTAAGTTTAACTTGTTGGTCCTTTCAGTGAAGGCTGAGAGACAAAGGCCTCAGAACAAAACTCCTACTGGACTGTATGACAGGAGGGTCAGGGCACCCCATTTAATTAGATATTCTTATAGACCAGAGAATCCGCAGGGAAGAAAGACACTGAGACTCAACAGCATGGGAAGAGTTTGTACCTTATTAGACACATAAAAATCAGGCTTCAAACCCTGCTTCTCCGGCTCCAGTTAGTTAGGCATACAAAATATTGAGAATGGCTCAGAGGAGCCTGCAGGGGATGGGGGGTTCCCCCCTAGCTCTGCCCATTCTCAGGTACAACATGAGACCAGTGAGATACAGAAGGACTCCAGGTTACGGAGGTTTTGATACAGCGTAGAAGCAAATTATTCCACAAAGGAACAGCAAGTGCCTTTCTTAAAAGGAAACTGTAATGGCTCAGCCTGTCGTTTTAAGCAGCAGACACATACAGCACAGGACTCCCTTTCTGTCAGGTGACTCCCATGAAACATCCTCTGGCAGCATGTACAGAACGAGTCCTAAGGAGAAATAGGTCTTTAAAAAGTGACTTCCAGAAACAAGCACAAGTTCCATTTAAATCTGTTTTATAAGAAGGATACCAATGTACATTTTAATAGTTTTATTTTCATTTTCCCCAAAAGGGAACCAAAGGCAGAGAGGTGTTGTGAGATACATCACACTGTTCTCATGGGGAAATCAATTTGCAAATGTTATTTTACCACTCTATAAAAATACACACAGGAGTGTGAAAAAAGCAAAGGAGTTCAGAGTGGCTGTCACGGAGCAAATATGTTAAATACAATCAGTTTTATTTTCCCCTAAAAATTGTGGCTCCTTGTGTTCCAGAAAACCAGTCTTTTGTAGCCACATGCCACAGGAACAGAAATTTAAGTGGTGGCTCTGAGCATGTGCACACACGAGTGTTAGTCAAGAACTGCTCCCATGGGAGATGTGAGCGACAGAGCCCCATCCACACCACGAAAGAAGATATGCACTCAGGTTTATTGTCTCAGCTTCCCCTCCAAACTCCTGTGAACCGGCTCCATCCCATCCAGGCAGCTCTGAAAAGAGTCTGTGGTTCTATAAAAGAAGTCACGTTGTAGGATCAAGATATTTACCCTGTGTTACGTGAGGAGGAACAACAGCCAAGAGGAACAACCTTCCCACTTCTCAAGCAATCCATAAGTGACCCAGTTCCTTTCTCTGTCCGACTGTGCTGTGGGAAACTCAGGTAAGTGCCTCTTCACAGGTAGAGACAGTTTCCTTTTAAAAATATTAAGGACACATTATTTTTTATCTTTAAGAACTTCCTGGAAAGTTACTGTGGAAAATGAAAGTGCTCCTATGGTGAGACCAATGTGCAATGACCTTGCTGCTTTCTCAGGATTCTTTCCCTTAGCAGATGTGTGTTAAGATGAGGCTCAATACAACGAGGCCATTGTCGACCTGGAACAGGCAGGCAGACACTGGAAAATGTTTTATGGCCAATCATAAAACGTGGAATTAGCCAAAAATAACCTATTGTTCAGATATGGCAGGTGTGGTCTCTGGAGTGGGTCTATATCCCGATGGCCTGCAGCACTCGCTTCTCATTGTCGTTGAGGTGGTCAGAGAACATGGCATAGCAGGGCTGCTGTGCAAACTGGCACAGGAAGTCGGTGAGATAGGCCTGGGAGGGACAGAAACACCCTGTCAGCACCACCCTCCTGGGAAATCCTGCTGCTTCCATGTGTCAGGAGAGATATCCCAACATGCACCAAGTAAGACCCCGGGATTGAAGGGAACAGAAAGGAGCGATGCAGGAGGAGGAGTGGAACTAGAGGGAAGGGCTGGAGCAGAGGAAAAAGGGTGGGAGCAGAGGGAAGGGCCCATCAACAGCTGCAGGTGGTGGAAAAAGCAGGAGCAAAGTGTAACACAGGGGCTGACTGGGTGGGAGCATCTCCAAGTCATGTTCACTCTGCAACCTACTCCTGACTTCTTCCAGTAGCTGTGAAGCTCACAGGTAGAAAAGTCTCATCTCCCTCTGCTCAAAGAGTTTTGTTTATTCACATTTCTGAGTTATAGATATTAATCATAACGAAAAATAGCTCCAGAAATTCTTGGACACTCGGCCCTTTCCGAAGTAATTTCAATTAACTGAGTGCCTTCTGGATGACAATCAAGAACTGGTGTTTCCAGTGCTTACATATTTGTTAAAGTACAACATTAAAAAAATTAAAGTTTCTAAAGAATGATTGGAATCTGATAAAACCCCTCATTCTAGAGCATCACCTGGAGATCTATTTGGTAAAGAGGGTCCTTTAATGCATCTGGATCATCCTCTTCATCATCTTCATAGTAATCTTCATCTGTCAGAGGCAAATCAGCAGGTTTTAGCATCAAAAAGAGCAGAATATCTCAGGAAGTTTTCTATTAGACTACTGAAACCCAAGGATCCAAAAGTAAATAGTTTCAGCACTGCTGGGGGAAAAAAAAAGTGTGTTCAGAATATTCACTCCTTTAGGTCATGTGATAGAAACCACTGAAGCCCAGAACCAGGCTCAGCGGAGGCTCGAGGAACAGGCAGGTGAGCCAAGCACACATGGGACACTCACAGGCAGGTTTGGGAATTCCATGCACCAGGATCTTCTGCCTTAATCCCATTGTGAGAGTGACACTTTGCCAGTTCTGAGCTAATGTGAGCAGCGTCCCTCGCTGTTTCCCTGGGAAGTTCTCCATTCTGAGGCTACATGAAACCGAGAGACGATGCACCCCCTCATCTCTTTATGCAGCACTTGTTCCTCAAGGGCTCTCCACAAGGAGCTCACCCATCCCTAGGACACCGTCACACCAGGGTCACACCTACACCTCTGAGCAGCAATTTTCTCTTTAGAAGAAATACCTGCAGGAACCTCCCAGAAGTGTGAAGCCTGTGCAGCATGTGAACTCCCAGGTGATGTTATTTATAATGCAGCAATTAAATACCATGTTACTCAAAGCCATGGCTTCTCCAGAACGTCCTTATTCACAATCCCAGAGCAGAATTCCTTCCCCGTGCCTGCAGCCTTTGTTCTGCTGCTGGCAAGGGAAGGAAACTTTGACTAGGATGTCACCTCCTTGACAATTGCTTTGAATAAGGACTTTCAAGCTGTTACTCACCATACTTGTTTGTGGAAAGAATATCTGATAAGAACTGTCCTGCTAAGCCTTCATCTTCATCCTCGTCTTCTTCCTGATCCTCCCACATATCATTTGAATCATCTGTTTAGAAAACAAAATTTCTAGAAATTACCCAAATCCAAGAGGTCCAGTCTGTGATCACTCTGTAGGGGACCTGAGTTTGTAGGCAAACACATCCCTGCATATGTGGGTGGACAAAGAGAAAAGACCTACAAACTTCCTTAATCTTTTAGAGTGATCCCAGAACTGGAGCCAAGCAAAGGCAACAACAACGGATACTTGAAGCAGGAAGAAAGGCAAACCAGATACACCGTGAAAGGATAATTTTATTGGCACATGGTCAGATCCCATCTTCCAAACTAGCCCAAAAGAATTTTCAGGTCTAAGGATACACAACACTGACTGACCTTATTCTCCCATTTCATTTATTTTTACCTGGAAGAGATTGGTAGCACTTAAAATATAGCACAGGGAAGGAAGAGATGTTGTGCTAATGAACGGTACAACAAAGCAAGAGATCTGGAGAGGGACTTTGGACAAAGAGGAATGGCTTCCCACTGCCAGAGGGCAGGGTTAAATGGGATATTGGGAAGGAATTCTTCCCTGTGAGTGTGGGGAGGCCCTGGCACAGGGTGCCCAGAGCAGCTGTGGCTGCCCCTGGACCCCTGGAAGTGTCCAAGGCCAGGTTGGACCAGGCTTGGGGCAACCTGGGATAGTGGAATGTGTCCCTGCCATGACAGGGGTGGAACAGGAGGAGCTTAAAGGTCCTTTCCAACCCAAACCAGCCTGGGATTCTGTGATTCTATGAGCTTATCCTCTGGATCACTATTCAAGCCTTTGTGGTTACAGGTACATGATTTACTGTCACAAAGTTCTCATACCATAAATGCTTCTCAAGAGAAAATCAAGTAGATTTAAGCCATGCAAAGAGAAAAAGCAAACCCAGTATTTTACCTTGGCTCCAATCTGCAGTTGTCTGTCTAGATGCATTTGCTTCCATTGCATTAGAGAGTTCATTTATTATTAATTTTAAGATTTTTACTAACAAAGGAATGTTTGTCCAGCGCTCAGGATCTGTAAGAGAAAAAATACATATATTCATGTTGCTTTAAATTAAAAGTTATAAAGCAGGCCCTTTTTTGTTGGGGTGGGGTTTTTTTTTGTTAGGGAGGTTGGGAGGGAAAACAACTGACATAAAAGCCCCAAACCTTCTTTCCGTATACCCTCAGAGCTGCAGTCCCAAAGATCTCAATGCAGTATCAACCTTGCATATTCGGAGTGAAGAGGGGGCAGGGGGAAAATCTTCACAGCTCAATAAATGTGTGACTCTACTCCTGCAGGCTGCTTAATGGAGTCATCTGGAGTCAGCCTTTCTTTCCTGAAGTACATTTGCACATCCACCAATGCTTTCATGTAAATGAGCAGTACAATACTTCCACGCATGGCTCTGCTCCTTCTGAGGCACTGTAAGCTCCAACTTTTCCTTACCTGTGTTCCACAGGGACAGCTAGACACTTATTTGTCCTTAATTACAGAAGTAAAGATCCTATCAAATAAAGAATCTGGGAGCATTAGTTTTAGCTCTTACTGATGCTAGCATTAATCTTTGTTTAACACAAATGCTGGCAGTTGCCATTTTTCTGTCTGACCAGACATCAGACTTTGTTGGTTTGGCTTTTTTAAGCCAAGAATAATTAGGTAGCAAGTGATTTGTGACCACCACTTACCTCTTAAACTCCCTAGTGCTTGCCCCTATTCATCTCCTTAGTTGTCACCTTAGTCCTTCACTGCATCACTCCAAATCCCAAGCCCAGGGCAGCTGAAGGCTCAAGGAGCACTGACTGCCTGGACAGGCTCCCAGTTTGGATCTGTACAGCCACCACATCCCATCCCACCACTGGTCACACATGAGCTCTAGCACAGCAAATGGCAGGACCAAGGTCTGACTGATGGCGGAGGACAGCAGCCCCCAAGTGTCCTCTCTCTGGAGTTCAGTCCTCAGGAAAAACTGCCCAGGGCTCTGCTCTCTCTGATTTAAAAGATTAATCTCTACAGCCATCTCCAGTCCAAGACTTTGGGTTCAACCTATTAAAAATAAGACAAGTCTTACGCAGGAGACTGGTCAAGTTTTCCTTAAAAGCAATCTCTAACTTGTTGAATCATTGCTTTTTGTGAAAGTGTCTCATTGACAAAGACAACCCTTTCTTTTAAATCTCTGCATGCACTAAAGACACTTTCCTCTCAGAGAAGCTACCAGACATCCAGAAACATCAATTCTGTCTCATGATGCAAAATAGCAGCGAAGAACTCCCCATCCCATAATTACCTCATCCAGTTATATTAAATCAGACAACAGGAGCCTTCCAAATCAGTCTTTGGCAGAATGAAGGTAAATAACAGATATATTAAGTACATGATGTATGGATTAGCTCTAAACACCAACAAGCACCTTCTGCAAGAACTATCTCCCACAGCTCTGTGATCTGCCGGACTTTCAGGCCTTTCATAGCATCTACTTACAGGAAAAACCCCTGTTAAGCCCAGCAAAATGATCACTTACTTTTGGCCGACTTGGATCGTGTCCGAATTCCCTCATCCATATTAAATATTTCTTCTCCCTTCACCCTGATGTCCTGAAGTCTCTTGTCATCTGTGTTGATGCCATATTGCAGGAGTTTGCACAATGCTACAGAGCTGGGAGGAGAGAACAGGAAAATTACAGATTGGAATTTCCCTGAACTGTCTGGCTTTCATAGCCCCTTTCTAACAGGGAACACATCCCAGAGCAGACATCCAGATGCCCTTTCTTCTACATCTTTGCCAAGAACAAGTATTACAGAATTTTCCCATGTCTCCTGCTTTATGTCAGCATCCGAAACTGGACTCAGCTCCTGACCTGCACAGCAAGCTGGGAACTGGCCAAGCTTTGGATTAAGCACCACCAACAGTACAGACATCCACACATACATTAAAGGTTTCTCCAGTTCAGAAGGGCCACCAGGTTAAACATGCCCCTGCAGCACCACGGGCACATGAAGACAGAATTAAGAGGAAAGCAGTGGCAAGAAAGCAGTAATTTGGCTGATCTGCAGCAATGATCTGCTCCCTTTCTCCAGCCTCAATGCTCATTTTTACTTCTGGTCCTTTGAGCTCTGCTACACTCAGACCTTCCAGCCTGCTCCTCTCCTTTACATGTTCTTTCCATCTCTGATGCTTACATTTCTACTCCACACTTTCAAACCTTTTCCAGTTCCAGGCTGTTTTCAAGCACATTGAGGATGATCCTGACTACAGGTCAAGGTTGCCAACCTATGCTTGGCACTCCCAGACCTCTCTCTCCTGGCTCCACAAATCTCAAACTGAAGTTGGAGCTCTGTGGAACTGAACTCTTTTTGTGCTTTCACTTCTTGCCCTCTCTCTCTCCCACACTATGACTCTGATTTCTGCTGCTTTGGACCCAGGTCTCACCTGCTACCCCAAGCTGCCCGAAGTTTTCCCATCATTTCCTCAAGACCTAACAGCCACTTCTTCAACCTGCCCTCAGTGGATGGGGACTGTGCACACAGGAGGTGTCAGCTGCCTTCAGGGTCCTTCTACTAACCCTGAACAAGAGGCTCCTTGGAGCAGGCCCTGCTTTTCCTCAGGACACAGAAACACCAAGCATTTACTAATGCACGGTAAGTGTCACCACAACCAACCAAATCCAAGCGTTTAATACAGCGTGGAGCCCTGTTACATCACAGCTCTCATCCTGGACAACACAGCTCTGAACAATCACCTTTAACTTTGTTCTCCTGGTCAGCCTTGGCTTTTCCCTGTGCCATAAGCCTCAGGGGATCCTGCAGAGAGGCCTGCACTGTCAAAATGGAGATAAACCACCAGGCTTAGGGATGAAACCGACAAAGTGTGACCAAAAAGAGCACTGGATCCCCAAGTCTGCTGCTTGTCCTTCAAGATTATTCACTAACTTCCATTTTGAACCTGCTTTTTCTCATTATTTATTTCACAGGCTATTTGACTGCCCGTAACAATAACATAACACACTAATAAGTGAGTTAACAGCTGGTGAGACCCCTAAGAGTGGTCTGTGAAGCTTCACTTTTCCAAAAAAATCTAATACAGCAGCTGTGACAAAATTTAAATGAATACAGAGCATCCCATGCTTTGGAATGCAGCATTCAGCCTCCACCAGAACACAAATGTGCCCCTACAGCAAAAGGGAGAGAAAACTGTAACAATTGATTTCTTGATCGACTTTTAATAGATCAATAAATCAACAAGAAATCACCAGATTCTTTTAGGAAACCCTTTACAACACTCTGGAACTCTACAGTAGCCTACAAAGGCAATTCCATGTGTGGAAGCTCTTCTCATCCCATTCACAGAAGTTCAATCCCAAAAGCAGCCCCGTATTTGCAGGAGACACCCCCTTCCCCCTCATGTCTCTCTGTTCCAGCACAGGAGCACGAGGCAGCAGGAGGAGCACTGATGAGGAAGATCAGAGCTTGCTCCAGTTACCACAGCTCTCCTGAGCGGAACTGACGGCGCAGGGAGCAGCAATTCTGCCCAACACTGCTCCCATCCGAGCCAGCTCCCCTTCCCTGCGCCCAGCACCGAATGGCAATGGGATGAGGGCAGCTAGCACAGCTGTATCTGGGGATCCCACCTGACTTTGCCTTCATACTGCCCATAGAAGAGGTGCTGCCGGCTCATCCACTCGGCCATCACAAACTCCAAGGCGGGCTTGCCAGTGGGGCCGGGCAGGCTACACAGGAATTCCAGGAGTGGCTCCAGTTGTGAGTGAACCAAATGAGCAAACACCATGATCAGGGACTGCAGGACGAGAAAGGCAATGTTAGCTGTACATAATTCAATAGCTGGAAATGTTTTATCAAATATTTAAGGAGCTGGGTTCCCTGCAGGAGTGAAGGCTGTGCTTACCAACCCCACGAGGAAGGGCAAGTACAACCAGCTGCAAAACACTGTGCTACAAATGCAGGCAATAAACACCATCATATCATCACTTAGCAGCACTTTCCCAATTCTGAATGCATTTTGAACATGATTTTAGGGAAAGAACTACAACTTTTGAAAACGTTTTGTTACAGGATGCAGTTTTACAGTCTGAATCCTAAAGACCAGGGGCAGAACTCATTCGCTGCGTATGTCTACATGTCAGTCTCCTAGTCTGAGGGCATCTCTGTAGCCTTCCTCAGGGAAAAGCTGCCCATCTCCAGAGGCCCATCTTCCAGACTAACACAGGGAAGAGATCCAGCATTGCAAAATTCTTGGCTACAAGGGCTGCATGGGACTGCTTCAGATTTAAACTTCCATATCTTTATAATCCAAAAACAAGCAAAGTAAGAGCCATTCCAAACAGTTAACAATCATCAGTGTATCCAGGGGTAAAAAATCCTAAAGCAGGCGAGATCTGCTGACACTGGAATGGTCACTGTGGCACCATATGATGGCTTGAAAAATGCACATTCAAAAATCAGAGAAATAAGATAAGATGGTTAAAGCAGAGTGAAGCTCAGCTGAGTGCTGCACTGGGGGCAGAGATGGGATCCTGCTCAGCAGTGCCAGCAAAACGTCTTCCCCCAGCTGCTACTGAGGAACCAGGGCAGTCAGCACGAGCTGTTTTACATTGAGGGCAGAGACAAAAAAAGATAGGAGAGAGAATGAAGACCACTGGGAAAAAATCACTCCAGAAAACTGTGCCACTACAAGTAGGTCAAGGCTGGAAGAGATGGTGATGCTCTTTGTCTATCTCTCACCTCACTCAGGCCATCTACACCTCCCATCCACCAAAAGCTCACCTTGTCTCAAGTCCCAGACATTTATCTTTGGAATACAGAATAAATCCACTCAAAAAGACATGCTGCCTTTGCCATAAAATTCCTACTGAAGCAACTCCTATCCCTCCAAAGAAGGCTTGCAAGTACAAGGGCATGAGGGACTACTGAAGGTGCATTACAGCTTACTCACAAGAACCTTGCTGACCCTGTAATCTGACAACAAAAAGTTTCAGACCTGAGGAACAGCATGGAGCTGTGTCACAGGAGGGTTAGGTTGGGTTTTAGGAAAAGGTTCTTCTCCCAGAGGGTGCTGGGGCACTGAACAGGCTCCCCAGGGAATGGTCATGCCCCCAAGGCTGTCAGAGCTCAAGGAGTGTTAGGACAGAGTGGGATTGTTGGGGTGTCCTGTGCAGGGCCAGGAGTTGGACTCAATGCTTCTTCTGGGTCCCCTCTAACTCAGGAGATTCCATGATTCTCTGATCAGAGCAGGCACTTTCCTGATTACTTCAAGAGGATACACAGACCCTCCAATTGCACGAGCCATAAATAATCAGGCACGAAATGAAAGAAAATGATGACAATTTCTTCTCCTGGTGCTTCTCCTCACTCTCCTGGGTGCCCAGCCTGCTCACCTGCATCACACTGAGCGTCTCCGCTTGCTGCATTTTACTCAGGATGGCTCTCAGGATCTGGTCCAGATTCTCTCCCAGCTCACTCCCAGCTTTCGAAATTAAAGTGGAGACCAGCCTGCCCACAAAGGCAGCGGTGAACTCCGAGGTCCGTGGGTCCAGGAGCTGGCTGACCACCTGCATCACGTACCAGAGCCCGTTGTGGCCCTGCTCATCGTGCCACTGCGCGATCTGCTCCAGCGCCACCGACACGTACGCGCGCAGGCACTCGCCGCCGTTCTACAGAGACAAGCAGTGGGTAAGGGAACGGGCAGGCACGGCGAGACATCCCCTTCACCATCCCAAAACCACCCTGAACCAAGATGAAAACAAGGGGAAAACTGGTGGCACCTGTAAAAGATTTACAAGTGATTTCTATAGACTTCAGCTCATTATCAAATACACAACTCCTCAGTGCCCAATCAGCAGCAATCAAGATAACTAATAAATACAACAACCTCAAGTAGCTGCAGTTTTGTGCCAGTCTTGTACCTAAAGAAATTCAAATAGGTTTTAACAAGTGAGAGATGAAGACACACAAGTGTGGCATGAACAAAACACAGATCAGCAGCTGAGCTGCAGTCCTTTTGAATTCTTCTTAGCACAAAGACCCAGCAAAGCAATCAATGTGCCGGCCTACAATCTCTCCTTGCTGGTCTCCAACCAATTCTTACTGGTCTGTTGTTAGGGAAAGACCATATTCCTGTGGTCTGTATTCACACGGCAAAGAGTAGCTGCCACAATGGAACTCCTTATGTAAGGAATGAACCCAGCCTTGTTATTCATATGCCAGCTAGGAGCTGGAATGAAAAGCCTGCCTGCACTTCTAGCCTCTGATGCTTTTTCCTTCCTGCTAGATACTCCAAAGACATCAGGCCATAGCCAAGCCTGCCAGCAAGCACAGCTCAGGCAGTACTGATGCTGGAGATGATTCCCTGCTTTCTCTCCATCCTGGCTCAATCAAAAAGTCTGCCTTCCCCATTCCTCTTAAACGAGTACAGCAGAAAGCTGCTAGAGGAGGAGGGGGAGGGCTAGGAGGACTTTTGCTGCCCTGTGCCTGTGAATGTGCCTGAAGATAGCCCTTGCCATTCCCAGGTGTGATAAATGTTGTGGGGGAAGAAAAGCATTACAGGTTTGTTTGGTTGTTTGAGGATTTTTTTTGTGTTGTTGGGCTTTGGTTGGTTGGTTTTTTAACATGCTCCAGTGCACTAAAATAGAAAAAACATCCAGGCTGTGCCTTTCTCACTGTAGTTCTCCACATTCAGGAATGACCAGGAAAAATCACTACAGGCCCTGAACAACAGTACTTTCATGGTAAACTGGAGGCGGCAGAGGCTCCAGGGGAGTGCTGATACAGCACCTGGCAAGCACAGCCCGGGCTCCCTCAAAGGCTGTGTCACCTCTCTTGGACTGGCACAGCCCCACAATCCTCCCCCTCCCCACAGGGGTACCTGCATAGTAGCATTGTCATCTGTGTTCAGGCTGCACTGTGCCACTGCAGGGAATGCCTGGCAGATGAGGAGCTGGGACAGAGGGGGTTTTGTATTCCTCACAACTGTGGTCAGTATATCAATAGAAGTCTGAAAGGAAAGCACAGACTGTCACAGCAGCAGCCACAGAACATGAAAGCACTACCCACCCCTGCTGCAAACATCAAAGGTGTGAACTGCAGGGATGTGGCCACTGCTGCAACCACACCCTGAACTCACAGTCCAGAATAATCTTTAAATGCGAGGACCTCAGAGTCACACACCCAAGCACCACTGGTGTGAGCTGTATAAGTTCCCAAGACAGTTCCAACATCAAAAGCAGTGTCACCACTCAAACATGGCAAACAGATGCATACAAATCGGAACAGCCAGAGAACTGTTCTAGCTGACTTGTTCCATTTTGGTTATATTGATTTAAATTTATTTTAATTACCCATAAGCAATTGTTACAGTCATACCAATTAACAGATTATATGCATATTGATACGGATGTTCATGGATTTTAATTCCATATAACCATTCTACACAGTCAATGCTTCATCTTTTATTAGGGCACCTGTATAATTTATCTCAAATTCATACATATGTGATGCATGAATCAGAAAAAGCCTTAGGAAGAAGTGTAAGGAAAAGTTGTGTAGCCTGCTGGGAGAGGAGACTGTTCCTGCTGAAACATGGCAACGTCACAGCAAAATGACTGGGGATGACTGACACTGTGGAGACTGGAAGAAGGCCAGAGGAGCAGTTTAAAGCAAACTTTTGGAAGCATCTTCCTGCACCTGCAGTTTGCCTTTTTTCCACAGAGAAACCTCCCCCAGTGACTGAAGCCATCGCTCCAAAGCCTGTCCACAGCAGCCTTTCTGCCCCTTGCAGAGCAGTCACCCTGGGTGTTACAGAACAGGGAACATCTCCAGCCCAGGCCGTGCCCCACTGAAGCACTTACTGCACACAGCCCCGCCGGGATCTTGTCAGCTGGGGCCTGCATGATGCTGACAAGGGTTGGGATCAGCCTCATCTGCATTGGACCCTGGCAGGCTTCTATTTGAGCTAGCTCCTTAAAAATATCCTGGGCAAGAGAAGCAACAACAGGATCTGGAGAGAGAAAGCACCATTTACTAAAACACACACACACCTTTCAATTTTTGCCACCACTATTTTGGCTGGGCAAAGCAGCACGTTTCCCCTCTACCTTTACCACGGGAATCAGTGTTCCTTCAATGACCATTGATTAAGTTTTCAGCAGCAGGATTCAACAGCAAAACCAACTGTGCTTTGGGAATGTAAGTGGAATGCATACCGTTACTGTACTTGAGGAATATCGCAATGGTGAAGGGGCAGATCTTGTTCTCCATGCTGGCTGTAAACGCTGGGTCCACCGTGCACACAATGCACAGCGTCTCCATCACCAGGTTCAGCACCTCAGAGCTGAACTGAGTTGCCAAGTGGATCAGGCCATCCAGAATGCTGGGAAGGAAAGGCTGCAACACATGAGTGCTCTCGGAGATCTTCAGCTGGTCACAGTAGCTAGACAAGAAATTTGTGATACAAAAATACATTCATTGAAGTAACTTAAATATATTTCATTTTAGATAATACGTAAGGGGTTTTTTCATCCTGTCCATTCTTATTCCTTAAGTTCACTCCTCTAGGACTTCTCTCCTTCAGTCCACTACTGCTTGACCTCCCAGCAGCTCAGCAGGAAGGAGGAGGAAAGTTCTCACCAGAAGTCTTCCCTCCTCATTCCATCCCTGATGTTCACACAAGCAGAATTGAGCCGAGTGATGTTAGAAGCTTCTACTGCCCCTCAGTGACAGATCTCTCCTAAGAACTGCCCATTGATGGAGAAAAGGAAGAAAGTCCAGGACAGACACTGCTTAGAAAGTGTTTTGTTACCATGCTCTACAAGTGAGCTGGGGGATGATAAAGCAGTTTCAGGAATAACTAAGTCATAAGTCTCTGACTTTATTTATTCATTAACATTTCAGTACAAATAAGAGACAAAGTGCTGTTTGGAAGAGTAGAGTGGGGAACAGTCAAGTAGAACATTTTTTGTCATTGTTTTTTTGATTTTACACTAATGTTCATTTTTTACTTTAGAATCAGTACAGCAGAGCTTCCTTCCGACAAAAACGGGCTAAGAAAATCAAACCCCAAACACTCCTTATTACTGGGATTGGCTCCATAGGCCTGTATGATGTCAGCCACCTTTATGACCTAACAGGAGTAATCTGGGTTTCATCCTTGTGCTTTCCAACACTACCTAGTGCTGCTCCTCCCTGTGACCATACCCATCTCAACACTTTACTGTAGCCAACCTCGAATCTCAATTCCATATTCCTCATTAGAGTTATTCTATTTTGAACCTGTTTGTTTACACTTTTTAGGCTGACATCTATTTCATTCAAACCTCCCACAGCCCAACAGAAATGCTATTTTAACAAACCAGTTTATCAGTGTGATTTATATCCCTGTCCCTGGGGCTGTGGAATAGCCCAGGGTTTGCTTACCCCCAGATGGCTCTGACTGCAGAGATCCGGACAGAGGGGGGCTGTGTTTCGTGCAATCCACTGACAGTGGCTTGCAGGAACTGCTGGATGAGCTCTGGAGACATGGCCACGGTGAAACGGCTGGCAGCCCACAGGGCCCGGCCCAGGAGGAAAGGAGACACTGCAGCAAAACAAAAAACCTCAGTGGTTTCAGAATAAGCTTTAGGAGTTCAAAATCACAGCTGCTTCCATCCATTATTTAAAATCCTGTCATCCCAATAGGAAAACACTGAAATGTGACACACAAGACAAGTGTGCAGGCATACAATTAATTTTTGTTCATAGGCAGAATCCAGTTTATTTTCTTAGTTATTTCAAAGAATAATTTCTCATTTATTAAAAGACCTTCTCCCTTCAATTATTTACACTTGTATTTGTTCATCACTGAACAAAAGCAAAGGAAGAGAACAGAGGCTTTTCCAGTAATTCCCATTTATCCAGCTCAGTGTTCTGTCCCCAACTGCAGAAAACAGCAGCATCTTAGGGAGAAGAATTAGAGTAACAGAGCTCATTCCCAGGGGCCTTTCACAGATTACATTACTAGTTTGTAGCCATCACCCTGCAGTAACAGAACAGAATTCTGTGCTTCACCAGCACCACAGAAGCAGTGGACATTCATTATCCACTCACCTGCTTGCACTCATCAAGGTATGATATATCTTTATCACACTTAATCCTGCTGCCTTTTCAGACTATGAATCTCCTTACCCATCTAGGCTGGCCTCAAAGTGATGATGCTCTCTGTTCCTCAGCATCTTTACTGCCATTATTTATGCTCCTGCAAGTACTAATTTTAAGATGAGGACATAAAACACTCTGTGCAAGATGTACAGCAAGAGAAGAGCTTTGTTTTTTTAAGTCAGTATCATAAAACACAACATTGCTTTGTCTGTACCATTACTGACCATTAAATGGTTATCCTTGGAGAACCATCAACACAGTGACTCTGGGAGCCCTTCTAGAGAACTGGAGCTCATTTACAACCCAATGCCTCTAACTCAAATGAATGTAAATATATGTAAATTGCTGAGGTTGGTTTCTTACATGCATTGCACACTATGCACTCTGCACACTAGTTCTTCACTCAAAATTAACACAAAGAAAAGAAAAAACCCTTCTTTGTAATGGGCTAAATAAATGTTTCTTTGATGAAAAAGGAACCCAGGAACTGGGTTTTTTCTGCACTGACACAACTCAATGTGGACTCATCGATGATACTCACATTGCCTTAAACTTCTAAAATTTTAATTTGCAAGGACTTCTGAGTTATGACTTTCAACAATTCCTCTGACTTTCTTACACAATGATGTAAGATAACACAGAGAGCAAATTCTTGCTGAGTTCCCAATAATAAAATCCCATTTAGCCAGGAGCATTATTTGAATTCATGTGCTACAACGAGTGTCAGCCTCAGCATAAAACAAATGGGATGATATGGTGCAGCAGGAATTCTGAAGGCGGTTAAACACTGCTGGTGACTTTCCCAGGCACAGACACAAGACATCAGAACAGCTATTTTCCACCCAGCTCCCCAAGCCCTACAGGCTCATGCATCCAGCCAACAATGAGATCCAGCTGAAAGCACAGTCCCACGGATAAAGGACTTACACTAGAACAGGGAGCATGTGGGAACTCACAAGATTTACTTTTTTCACATGACCAAGGTGCACAGCTGCATTTCCCAATACCACATGCACACATCAACCTGACTGATTTATCAGAGACTCCCAGTGTCTGGCACCCAGCAGCTATTCCCAGGGATGCAGGGTCCCACATACCTGAAAGATTGAGGTCTGCCAGGACCACATTTGTCAGGAAGCCATGCATATCAAAGTGTATTCTCCCATTCTTCACACTGTCTGTAATTATAGACTTGACTGAGCCCAGGGCCAGCATACAGGCTTCATGTATTTTCCACCTGCAAAATAGTTCAGATGCTTAAGAGCATATTTTCCTCCATCATCACCTCAAGAAAGAAATACATATTCTGAAGTGAAGCCACAAGTAATTTTTTGGTCTAAGCTACCACAATTATTTCCTTGATCCCAAAAGAGAATTTAAAAAAGCCCTCAAAGAGACGAACATTTACAAACTGCAAGATGAGGGCTTGGAAACTCCCTCAGGATAGGCAGCATTCTCAGTCACTTCCTAAAATATTGGTGGAATAGCTGTTACTTGTTCCAATTTTGTTCTCATAATAAAAAAAAGCCTCTTCCATGAAAGCTTGTATTCCAGCCATGCCTTCATTATTTATGTGCAGAAGCACTGGGATACTCAGTACATTAAAGGTTTAAAAACATCTAATCTTGCACTAACATTTTGTTAATTATGATTATATAGAACTACGTGCAAATACCACTTCTCCTTGGTTTCATTCGTGAAGCTAAGAACCTACTTTACAACTTCTCACAACTGAGGCAGATAGGGACTTAATGTCTGATTTTGTAGCCATTCCACTGCTGCTCATTATCAGAGGGACTACTCTGACACTAACATTCAAACTAAACACAAACACTGAACCAATGCACTGTAAAACCAGGAGAGAATCACTGTGGACCAGCAACCACGTACATCTGCAATGGAGTTTTCTTCTTCTGTCCCCAAATAACATTAAAAACTGCAACTCTGAAGTTCTAAAATTGAACACATACATCTGCATACAACACCTCTCTTCTTGGTATCAAGTCAAAAAAAGAATTTATTTATTTATTTATTTATTTCCCCTGAAATTTTTATCCCAATTAATTGAACACGACATATTGCCAACTTCTCTTCTGATTTTGTAAAACTAATTATGGTTTTTCATTAGATGTTTTAAGGAATGTCAAGCTCTGAAGGGAGGGAGCTTTGGCGCAGATAGATTGTGCTAGGAACTGCCCAAAGTACTCCACATGAAGATTTCATCATCTGGCTCAAGAAGTGCTGTACTCCTTTTACTTTTTCTAATCAAAGCTCTCTGATTCCATCCTTGCCCATCAGTAGCACTGTCACAAATGAAATGTGATTAAATCATGGTGCACCCAGTGCTGCAGATGAGCTCGACATCCCCAGCGCCGTCCCCTCCGCCCCAGCCCCTCACCAGTGTTCAGCACCGCTGTTTTTAGCCTGCTCAGCTTCCTGCAGATGCCTCGTAGCTGCTGCAGCCAGAGCAGTTGCACTCTCATTCTGGAAATCAGCAGCCACAGCCTGTGCAGAAGGAAATGGCAACACTCATTTGTATGGACTGATAAAAGTTGGCCTTTTCTCTAAATGCCCTTCCCGAAGCCAGGTTTGATACTTGTCATTACTATTTCAGTATCTAAATGTGGAATACATTTCATACCAGCAGCAGATCCTGTGCAGCAATTCTCACTGTGTAGGAAAATGTATCATCATCTTCATCCTCCACAAACTGCTGTGGATTCGCAGTCCAAACTTTTATCTAGAGGAGACAAAAAGGATAGGGCAGCTGAGACTTCAAGACACCATGGGTAAAAGGCAGCTTAGCTATTCCCTGTAACCTGTTTTGGAAAACTACTTTCAGAAGTTTTCTCTGCCGCAAGAAGTCTTCATCCTCAACTGAATTTTCTTCTATTCCATTGGAGAAAACTTCGAAAAAAAGAAACTCTCTTTGTTCTGAGCTCATCTTGCTCTTCTGCCCCTCATTTGGGATTAGTTTGACAGAACTAATGACTGACCTGGAATCAATGCTACACAGCTTTGTTTTTAGATGAGGAAGTGGAAGAAGCAGATAAATCTTTTAACAGAGTGCTTGTTTTTATGCATGTCTACCTAAACTAAAAGATGATGGCTGTCAGGCTTGCGAGGCCAGGAGCCATGCAGAATTTCAGTACAAATTATTTCACCCTACCAGCACAACATTTTCACTCTTACAGAAACCTATTTATCCCTTTCAGCATGATTATCCTCATTTTCACAGCACAATGCATCATGGAAGAATGAAGAAAGAAAGCCTGAAAGAGCTGAGGTTGTTCGGCATGGAGAAGATTCCAGGGAGACCTTATAATTGCCTTAAAAATGAAGCCCTTTTACCAGGGCCCCAGGACAAGGGGCAACAATTTAAACTGACAGATGGTAGGTTTAGATTACAGAAGAAACTACTTCTGTAGTTCTGTACTTCTGCTGAGACACTGGATACATTGCCCAGAGAAGTTGTGAATATCCCATCACTGAAAGTGTCCAAGGCCAGGGAGGACGGGGCTTGGAGCAACCTGGGATAGTGGAAGGTGTCCCTGCCCATGGCAGGGGGTGGAACGAGATGGGCTTTAAAGTCCCTTCTGACCCAAACTCTTCTGTGATCTGTGATTTACTGTCCACTTTGTACCGTTTGGGAATCTCTAAGTGCTGCCACAGCAAAGTGATGGAACAGCCTGTTAGATTACAGCAGTTTCCACACACTGAAACTCTTCCCAGGACACTTGCTGGTATAAATCTCTGATTTCCTTTGTTTCCTACACAACACAAAACATGCTCACCTGCTCCTCTGTGATCTGCATGTAAAGCAGGATGTAATAGATCAGCTCTGGCAGAGCCTTCTTCACTGTGCTCTTAAATTTGTTGTTTTCCAACAAGGCATGAACAAATTCAAATATGCTGAACACCAGATTTTCAAAGCCCAAAACTTCACCTGAACGAAGTGGAAAGAAACAAAAAACAACATGACTGAACGTGCCAACATACAAAAAGGTACAAACGGATGTGAAAATAATTACAAACCGTATTTATTCATTCTCCTGGACTAGCAAATGCAGCAGCAGCCCCAGGAGGATTTCTGACCTCATCACTTCCTGCTCTCTTCCCACCACACACCCCTCATTAAAATTTATCAAGCTCAGCCTAACACCTACTTGATTTTCTTTTGTCCCACTGCTTTTACCTCAAAAGTGTTGCTGAACTCACCCCTTGAGCCATTAGAAAACTTAAACTGTGCGGCTTCACTGATCACAATCCCAAGTAATTTGCAAAGAAGTGATGGACACCATTCTAACATCATAAATGCACCTTTAGCACGATCTCCCACAGTGTTTCAATCACTGTTTTGACAGCAATATTTAGGTAACTCCATTCCTCTGCAAAAAGCAAAATGAAGTGCAAGTTCTTACCATCAGAATCCACAGGATCCTCCACCTCTTCCGTGTAATTTACTTCTGTTCTCACATAAGTGGACGGAGTTAAGGAAATGCTTTTTTCTAAAGAACAACATCTATTTTGGAATTAATCCGTTCCTGTCTTAAAATTCCTGATAACCTGGGAAGGTTTTGTTCTTAAAAAACCCTTTGATTTTGTGTAGAGTCCTGTGCTTCACAGAGAAAACAACCCCAGGAGCTCCTGGCTTTGTGCATTGCCCAAGTTCAAAGACCACTTTCCACACACCACTCACACATCACTTCAGCACATCCTTCATATTATTTGATTAACTTAGATCAAACCCATCAAGGTAACCCAAAACTTCATTTATATTAACTCTGCAAGAACAGAACCCGCCAGACTCACTCTTTCCAGGGGATTTGAGCTAATTCAATACCTCACTGCTGCCCAAGGGTGAGGAGCCATCCCGTGCTCCAGTATCCTACCTTAGGTTGGCTCTGCTCCTACCAAGCTTCTCCACAAGTGCCAGCCCTGGGAAACGGCACAAAACTAACCTGGGGGTAAAGAGGAAGCAGTTTTCTTTGGGGATGGTGAACTGAAGATCCAACAAGTACCAGAGCAAACACAAGGAAAGGAAGAACAAGACTCCCACCTTCTGCAAACAAAAGTCCATTTTGTCAGCTCAGGTACCAGCAGGACTGCAGCAGGAGTCATGACAGGAGAAGGAGAAATACACCATTAAAAATCCAAAAAACACCTCCTTGTACTTTCATAGGTTCACAAAATGGTTTGGGTTGGAAGGACCATGTAGTTCCAATCCTCCTGCCATGGGCAGGGACACTTTCCACAGTATTTTAACAAGTGTCTGAAAAAATAATATGGAGAGATTTGAGTTGTCAATTTTCAAGTACTGGGCAATGCACCCACAGAGCACTCTGACACGGCTGGGTGTGCACTGGAGCAATGACTGAAAATTCAAATGGCAAACCAGCTTCTGCAGCAAGTGCAATCAGCCATTAGTTCTGCTGCAGCAAGGGGTACTGCTGGTTCTCCTTCTCCTGAAGTCTTTACACTGTGACCAGCATCTTTTTAAGAAGAGAATTTTTACCAAAAAGTACTAGAAACAATGCAGAGCTTGTGGCAGTCCTACAGCCACTGCATCATGGGCACATGCATCAATCAGCATACATTTTATGCTAAAAGAAACTTAATGGAGCCTCCTGAAGTAACAGAAATGTCCTGTTTGTCTGGCAGGGCAGAACACTCCACGCGTTGTGCTTCTCCAGCAGTCATGTCATTACTGGGTATGAGACTGAGTTCATCTCGTTTGATTCCAGTTAAACCCATTCACCACCAAGGATATAAAGCAGCACTTTCCGTAAGGGTGTTCCAGACAATGGGCAGGATCTGCTGCATTGATGAAATCATGTGCTTTGGGTAGTTTTTCACAAGTGCTGTCACAGCCTGGAACCAAAAAGAGTACCAGTCAACAGCGAAACTGGGAAAGCCATCAACACGCTCAAATCACAGGCTGCAGATTCATTAACAACTGAGATCATCCAAAGTCTTCCTCTCACTGAGGTCCCCTCTCTTCCTCAAACACTGACTAACACACCTCACTTGGTGTTTCCTCTTTTGCAGGGAAGCAAAGGGACAGCACAAGATGTGGCACTTTGGAGTGAAGACAATGCGGTGGTAAGACAATGACTCCAATCCAAAGCACATCACTGCAGCACTGTCTGGATACAATTATCCTGGAAGTATCTTGGCCCAGAAAAACTCTAATGTCATGTAAAACCAGGCTACTGCCCATTTTCCGCAGATATTTTCCACACTTCATGCAAGCAACACATCCAATGCACACCCAGGGAGTAGCTGCAGAAGCACACACCCACCCAGATCAATTCTCTTCCCATTCTGGCTGCAGACACCGGTGGCCGTGCCAGCCCAGCACAGGGGCTGCTCTGGGAGCAGCTTAGCAGCTCCACAGAGGATTATGCCTGGACTTTAATGAAGCTGATCACCCTGACTTAGGGGAGCCCTTCCACTGACACTTGCCAAAGGCCTTTCGGGATCCTCCAGCAGGGAGAGAGCTCTCACTCCCCTCTCTCTTCTCCAGTGGCACAGCACCAGCTGTGTTACACTTGTTTCAGAACAGCCCCTCACAAACTGCCTGAGAGGTGGCTGCTCCCAGACACACAGGTGTCAGTTTGTCTGTGCTTACCCAACACAAACCACTCTGTGCAGTTTGTTTGTTTGCAGCACTGGGTACATTAATAGAAATAAAAAAATAGTAATTCACCTTCCAGAAAAACAACAGCAATCTAGTATCAGTATTAGAGATGAGCAGGCATCAGGAATAACCCAGATATGTGGGTTTGGGAATGAGTCTGGCAGGTGCTAGAAGGAAGCATTACAGAAAAGACCTGCTGAAGTCTCTGGAAAAAAAAATTATGCAGGTGCTGGCAAAGGATGTGAACCTGATCTTCAGGACTGCTGCAAACTCAACACCCTGCCTAGGGCCATAGGAGCATCCAAACAGACTTGTTCCATATGCCACTGCATACGAGCCCTATGTAAATGTTTCTAAGCTCTACGCCCAAACAACTTTGCAGGAAGCACTGCTGGAGTGCTAAGAGAGTTCTTCAATTCAATGGCTCTGCAGTTGTAACAATAGAAGGCTGCATTTGCAAGGTCACCACATTCCTGCAGAGCAAGTCATTAAAAAACAGAGCACTCTCCTGTCAGATGTTGTACTTCAACCCCTGGCCCCTCATTCTGCCAATTCCCACTGCTTGTCTGAAAAAGAACTGCTTCACAGATCCTCCGCCGATCCCCACGTAGTGCTCCACCACCTACTAATCCTTCAAGAAAGCCCTTCTCCTTCTCTCTTCAGAGCACGGCTCCTTAAAGTCACTCTATCAAAGCTTTTTTTTGCTTCTCTTCCTGACTGCATCTTTAAACAGAGAAGAAATCCCCAAATTTTTGGATAAAAAGCTTAAAATACACACTAGAGAGCATGCTAAAGCTGACTGTCAGTCAGAGGCAGGTGAAGTACCTTGTTCATAAACTTGGGAAATTTGCCCCAAGACACAGATACCACCTCATCTTCCATCCAAGAACAAAGAGGCTACGATTAATTATTTTTTCTAGCTAGTTATATGTTCCAGCATCAGGAAAAATGTAAGCGTAACTTTTCTGACCAACAAGTGTTGAACAGCTTCTAAGCACAAATGAAGAAGCACAACAGCAAGGCTGCAAGATGCTTTAGATTGTTGGCTAACTGGTGTTCCTGATATATTACTGCACACTAAGTACACCATATTTGTATTCCGTTGTTGTGAAATTTGCCTTAAATCTCTCACCCGTCATGTTTAATCACTCTGTTTCTCTCAAAATAATCAGTACTGGCATGTTCAACACTGGAATTAGGATTCAAGAATTGCACAGTTGCAGCTCATTCATCTTTAGAGACACCAATTTAATTCATGCTGAACTATCAAACACAACAATAAATTACACCACGGGTATTTCCTTCTAGTCCTCACACTTGATATTTTTGTTGTGGCCAAACCTCCCATCTCCTCCAAGGATCAAAGGTCCTGATTTCCTGCTGATAATTACTTATAAACTTGTAACTATACTGGGAACAACTTGGGACATATTAACCATCAGTGGTTCCCCACGATGTGATCCAAACTATTCACTCCCCTAACCAGGATAACTGTCCCAGGGGATCAGCCAGATGTGCACACTGCAACAGCATTCCTTAAAGCTTCTGACACTGTCCTGCAGAACATCCTGACATGGACAGCACAACAGTTTAGGTCAGGGCTGCCTCTGATTTCCATCAAGAACTCCATGAACCTTGGAGTACAAAGCTCTCAAGAGACAGGGAAGGGAAAAAAAAAGTCTTCCTGTCATTTTCCACACAGCATTTCATTAAGGAAAAGAAGACAGGGCTGAGTTTGCATCTGGTTGAAAATGAGCTATAAAAAAGTCTCAATTCCCTCTTCCATTGTATCAGCTTTTCAAGGGGTTCCTGTAATGACCTCATCTGTAGAGCTGGTTTAAATAACCCCCTAAGGTTTCTTACTTCCGCATTACAATGGCTATAAAATCCACTTCTCTGGAAGTGAAGACAATTCATGGGTCTTTCACCTGAATCCCTTTTTCCTCAGAAAAAAGCTTAGAAACCCTAAGTGACAAAACCATGAATTGCCTTAAGTCAACACCCAGAACACTCATCTCTTCACAAAGAGCCTCCTACAAACCACTTGTCAGCAACAGACCTCCTGAATTTACTGTTCAAACCCACACTGATTCTCTGCTGCCATAGATGTCACCCAATACACAGCAGTGTATTCAGATCCAAATCCTCTTGTGTTGCACCTCCCCTGCACAGGCCAAAGGCAGAGGCCCTCACGCAGCTAAGAAGCAGAGCAAGAACATGATGACATTTCCTCAGAGACTTTCTCAGCCTGTCACATTGTTCAAGAACCTCCTGGTGGGACCAGTGCTGACATACCCATGCAAACAGCCCAATGCCAGCAAGGCCTTACTTAAATAACAGAAAAGGCTGCAGAATGCATTGATGTAACAGGAACAGAACTGGTCCGGTCTGGTTTAGAGTGAAGCCATCAGTTACAACTGCTTTCTGTGGAGGCTGAAAAATACCACTACTCCTTAATAATCCAAATGTGAGTATCTGGAGTAAGAGATTAAAACATTCTTGAGCTGCAGCCTGTTCAAATCGAGATGATACCCTGCAGTGTCCCCTTCATGTTGCTGTTCCTTTATATCACCGCCCCAGGAAACCCAGTGCACAGGCAACAGAAAGGAAAAAAAAAACTCACAAGAGACACTCTCTCGACAAAAACTGCCAACATCCTTCCCCAAACTCCTTTCCAGTAGTGCTGCAGGGCAAGAAAAGCTCCAGCTGTTCCCAGAGTATGAGACCTGCAGCCCTTCACTGAGAAGCCACAGGATGCCCAGACCAGGTACTGCTGCAAGGACTGAGACAAGTTCCATAACACAGAGCTCAGGAGCTGCTGGTTTGTGTAACACCATAGCACCCTGCTAGCATTTATTTTCATTACTTCAGCACAAAGATGGTCATCCTGAAAAACTTTTGACACTTGTCTTCAGTAACCTCCTTATTGCTTCCGTCAGGGTGTGTGGCTGAATGGGCCTCAGTGCCCATCCTCAGAAACCTGTACACGGACCTGAGTCTTGCTCACCCCAGTACACAGGCAGGGAAATGAAAGACCTGGATTTGATCCTGCAACTTATGTTTCTGGCTCTTTGCTCTCCCATGCTGCAGGCAGCACACCCTACAGCTCCAGTGCTTTCCAAGCTGTTACAGGGGTCTGCACCGGCCCTCGTCCCCATGCAAACAGAGCTCTCCAATCCAATCTCCTTTCTCCAGGAAACCAGGACAGTACAAAGACCTTCCATCTCTCTTTCTCAGACATCATTTAGCATTAAAGAGCAGGCGAGTTCCAGAAAAGCACCTGCACTTAATAAGCTTTTACAACTTCACTGCATTAGATTTCTACAGCACCTTTAGAAAAGACTGGAATTTAACAACAGATTATGGTGTCCAAGACATATCCAAGATACATTAGATCAGCAAATGACAAGGACAGATGGTCCTATGGATCGGATTCCTGTGGATCATTTTACAGACAGATCCTCATGGATCTCATCATAGGTATCTTCAGCACAGGAGAACAATTTATTTCACTGTTGACGGTGCTGGGAGCCAAAAGCCTTCACTGCTCACACCATGAGCAATACTGGGAGATGTTCCACGCGGGTTTGTTTTCCAGCACATCTGAGTGTGTGTTGGTACTCAATTCTTTCTCCACTTAATCAGCCCTAAGTGACTCACCTTCAAAACTTCCATCTTAAACCCGCTGTCCGATGTTGGTCCATCAGGCATCTGCAGGGCCTGGACAAAGGCTTCTGTGAACTGCTGCACCACAGGAAAAATCAGGACCTTGGCTGCACCCTGGTTACAGACAATGCAAGCACAGGTGAATACCCAATACAGAATCCCCACATCTGAAAGGTAAAGCACTAGAAGCAATAACAATTGCACTTTTCTGGTACAAAATGAAAGAGGAACTCATGCCAACTGCAGAATATTGCAAAGTCACGTGAAAGTTGTTTCAGACATCACTTGGGCTCTCTCCTTATGTTAGGAACTAAGCTCAGCTGGATCCCACTCTTCAGAACCCCACAGCACAGGCTGCCACAAAACACGCACATCTAACTCATCACTTCAGAGTCTCAAGAGAGATCCAGACAATCCAGTCTGGAAAGCCCCAGGAGCAGTGCTCACCCCTCCTAGAGAGGCATTTAATTTGATGAACTGAATCCTGCCCTGCACCCCACCACCCCCAGGCTACAAAACCAACCTGGGGTGACTCCATCACACACACAATTACCCCAAACCCTGCAGCCGGCATTTATCTCCCTGCAGAGCCTCCATCCCCCAAACCAAACAACCTGAGTATCAACAGCTGGCCTGAAGATTAACAGGATGATTCTTCCTAGGAAAATGCAGCAAGTATTTTTCCAGATGTCAGAACACTCCGTAAGCAATCCTTGGCAGAGCAAGTAATACAGGACCAAAATAATTTTATTGATATTATTCCGCATAACTCCATGGCCAGGACAGCAAAGTCCTACCTTTAAATCAATTGGGAAATGCCATTTATAAAAAGATCCCCTTTTTCTTTTATTTTTTAAAGTAAAATTTCAATAGAAAAGGTTTAGTATTCACTTTCAGCCCTCCTCCAGAGTAAGAGTGGGCAGCTACTACTGTCTTTTGGATACTGGTACCAGCTGCATGATGCAGTGCATGAATAACCTTGTCATGGCAGTACAGATACAGCGTAATTACCAGAACTTTCCAAAAGTCTGCACTGGATTGCTCCCTGTGCAAACAGGGAGGGAACAGCACATTGAGCCACTCAGCAGTGACCAGCTTCTAGAATAAGAGTCATGACCCTTCCCTATCCTCACACCCCAAAAAGTTAAAAACAACTATTTATTGTCCGGGAGTGCTGGAAAAACCACTTGTCAAAGGCCATTTAAAATGGAGATGTGCTTAGTTAGAACCAGACAGGAGACTCATATATAATGCTGCTTAAGTGCAGTGTTTGTTTCTTAACAACTGCTCTTCCCAAACTGGGCTGGGTCTGGCTTCCCCCACCCCTTCAGTAACACAAGGCCAAGGCGCCTCCTGAAGCACCGGGTGAAGCTCCAGGAGCCTGGAACCAAAGCCTCGCCCAAGGGCCCCACATCACCCAGGTGCCCAAGGCCTGGCAGGTTATCAGCACACACGGTTCACCTGAGGGCTGGAAGCTAAGCCAGGGATTTCCAAACAAAGGGATGATACTCTATCTCCTGCCCATGCTGACTCCCCCCTTTCCTGAGCTGCTACAAGCATGTCTACTCATAAGCCATAAATTAACCTTAATCATGGAAACCAAGTCCCACTATCAAGGCATGCATGTAAAGCAGGGAGACAGCCACTTCACATGTTTTAAATTACAGCCTCTTCCCCCGAGTTCCAGCTGACACAGTACATAATTTTCCAATGTTTCATTTCCATATTAACAATTTTTAGAACCTCACTCAGTTTGAATTCAAAGTATCTTGTATGTCAAGTTAAACTCTTGCCTTTTCCAACTCCTCCATGTTACAGATCATGTGGGCACACGTGGTAAATATCTCCACTGCACGTGACCTCGTGCGAATCCCATACACCTAGAGAAAAGTTAAACATCAGGAACACAAGATTCTTTTAACACAAGATACTCCCTTTAATTATCTTTTAATTGTATTTCATTTTTGCTTTAGCTTCATTCTATTATTTTATCACTGGCTTCAACTTTTCTATGGAAACATTAGCTGCCATCAACTATCACATCATCAAGACAATTCTTTAAGTCTAACTCATACTACAGTATGACTTAACCATTAAATCTGGAGTTTCTTTGTTCCAAGAAACATTCCCACTAATTTCATCCAATACCAGCCTCACTGTGAAGATCATACCTCTGCCATTGTGAAAATTTTGTACATCTCTGGAAGAATAACTGGAGCTACAAGTGGCATCTGTATGTCTGTCACTTCCCGGGTAAATTCTAAAAAATGGAAAAAGAAGAAAAGCTCTTATAAGAAATCCAATTTGCAGGCAGCAGCAACAACAGAACCAGTGGGAAACACTAAGTGTATTGGAAACATGTTGATTTGTACTTCACTAGACCAGGGCCATCTGATCTATCCAAAGCAATCCTCGAAGGCAAGCAGAAAAATATCACACTAAAAACTGCAGGTATCTGGAAAACAGGGTGTTACAATCAAAGTCCCTGCTGAGCTCTAACCTGCAGCACAGCACCTCCTTGCCCAGCTCTCATGACACCTGCTGAGCACACGATTCCACAGTCAGCGACAGCCACCAAACCCAGGGGAAGAGAAGAAGAAAATTCCAATTTCTTCAATTTGGATGAAACGTGACAGAATACTGGCACGAGGAAAAGCCTGAACAGCTTCCTACAGCAGCCTTGCCCAGCCCTGGCACCCACACACCTGTGAGCACTCTCATGGCTCCATGCACTGCATTGACGTCGCCGCTGACCAGCATCTCCATGAGGAGGTTGAAGAGCTCGGGCCAGGCCTCGGGCCAGTCCCAGTGGGCGATGGCTGACACGGCGTAGGCGACGCTCGAGCGCACCTTGCTGATGGACTCCCTCAGCCCGTTGGGCAGCAGCTCCCTAATAGCAACTTTTGCCTGTAGAGAACAGCAGTATTCAGAACAGATCCACAGCCATAACGTCATCTAATAAAAAAAAATTTAAACCTATGACTCTATCTTGATATTGACTCAATATTGATTTTACAAAATGAACATCCAGGAGACAAAAATTCTCTTGCACACTATACCCCATAATACTTTAGGGAAAACTGCATGGTGTGTTTTAACATAGCATCTTCTCACAGACAGCATCAGACAAGCACAGAGTAAATAGCTCACAGCTGCAACTGCACAGGCTGTACAGATCCACATGGAAGACATCCAGAGTCAGCTGAGATAAATCTCAGCTCCAGTGTCAGGGACTATGTTTGCTTGCTTTGGAAGATTTCAGTAAACAAGAACAGTCACCCAACCCTGAAGGGACAGGAAAAAATAAAAGCCACTTCTGGGGCACAATTCAAGCAATTATCTCTGGATGGGATGAATCATACTCCAGATATGAAAGATGCTCCAGTCAACAGTCAGAGCGGAAAGGGCTGGAATCTCTGGCCATCTCAGCTGTTAAATACCCCTGCTGAGCAGATTTTTAATGAAACTCAGCAGCTTTAAACTAAAATTTGTCATGGGAAAATACCTTTAAGTTCCAAGATGTACAACAGAAGATTTAGCAAATCTCCAAAAAAAGACTGCCAGAATCAGTATTTGTGAAACTTAGAAAGCAGCTTTTCTTCTATTCTTGCTCTAAGAGCAGCAGAGGCATTATGGCTGAACTTTCCCTACAGGAAGCAGCCCAAGCTTCTCAAGCCCAGTGTTGTTTTAAGCAACTAAAAACAGATTTTTGAAGTGGAAAACATCAAAAAACCTTAACTGAAGCCAATAATCCTCAAAATACACAAGGGCACTGGTACTTCTTTAACTGCCTACAGAATCAATATTCTTGATGGATAAAGTGTTTCAAACCAGATAATGTGAACCAAGTCTTACCCTTTCTGTGGTCTCTGGAGGTCTAAACTTTTCAGACTGAGAGCACCAGTGAGTTTCCACATACTGCTTCAGAATGACGGACGCCAGCTGTATCAGGAGAGAGGTCAGGAATCAGAGACAAATCCTGCACCCATTGCAAGGATCACCACCCCTGACCCATTTGCTCAGCCTCCCATCCCATCCCGCTGCTTTTAGAGGGGCATCAGGATGTGCCAAAAATGCAAAAAATCCATAAAACGGACCACAAGTTACTGCAGTAAAAAGATCTGCTGGGCATCCACTGAGCAGCAACGGCCTGCACAGCACTGACCCAAGGCAGCAGCTCTAGAAAGGCACGAGATACAGGTCACAAAGTAACTAACGAAATACAGAACCAAAACTTCCTTTTCAAGGAGGAAAACACCTACAGAAAAAGCTTCTGCAAAGATAAGCCACACTTCGGCTTGATGTCTACCACCCACCTCCTAAGCTGTGTCCATTTCCAGTACAGTATTGTCTCAGCACCAGGTTTATTAAGTCCAAAAAGCAGTATTTTCAAAAAATGTAAGAGTATAACACCTGAGGAATGTTGAAAGAAAAAGACTCTAGAGAAGTTTAAAAGAAAGTGGAGAAACAGTAACAGAAAGCTACTTCCAATTTTTCACCTGGAAACATGGAAGAATATTTTAAAAACCAAGGAAAGTTCCATCAAATTTTTTTCTGCAGTTCCAGGCAAACTCACCTGCCGGATGGCCAGAGCTCCCTGAGGATCCACAGTCAGTTCTGCTAAATGAACACCAAATTCTGCAAGGAAAAAAACACAAATATTGGTATTGTAACTTTTATAGGCACACAGCAAAAGTCATCAAGATTTTTGGAGAAAGATATCATACCAATTGAACGACTCACATGCAGGAAGGAGAAGGCAATTCCAAAGCACAGCTACTCAAATGAATCATGAGCATTAATTCTTCCTTATGCTCTCCACAAAAACTTCATTTATTGTCTTGGCATCTTATTTTCTTCTCTCATGGGCAAAAAATTTTGCAATGCAGGCTAATAACAAGTTAATTATTTAAACTTTAAAAATATATATAAAAATCGTAACTATGACGTAAAATCATTACTCAAGTTCCTACAGGAGAGATGCACGGAAAAGACCCAGGATGGAGTAAGGCAGCAGCAGACTGGCAGCCAGCAGTCCCTTTCTGGACAACCTGGGTTCATCCACAGGGATGCAGAGGCATCGCTTCAGCTGTCCCAGCCCACAACCCCTGGCTGCCCAGGACACACCAAACGCCTTCCCAAGCAAACCCTGCCCAGCACAGCGACACCAGGACTGCCTGGACAATCCTTTGGGCTGCAGGACCTTCTCCAGCAAAGAATCTGCCCAGAAAAAGCAAGAGCTTCTTGTGGCTTCTTGCCAAGCAAGCTCCATGAAAAAGGCAAAATTCAAACACTTGTAACAATTCTGTTGATGCTGAGCACAGGAAATAAAAGCCAAGAAGAGCAGCTGTTCTGGTATGGTAAATCCATATGACTCAATAAATTTGCTTAAAATTGCAATTTTAAGTTCCAGGCAGCTGATGACTGTCCTAAATACTTCATTTAATTTCACTAGTCTGCTTAAGAAACACACTTGTGATGTTTTAGTGTTTAGAAGCTGTGGAGCAGAAGTTATGCCCTGGGGTCCCATCAGCACACCCTGCCTCCTGCAGACAGGCTAAACACGCTGACAGCAACCCTGAGAAAAAAAGACTGAAAATTCTTCCCAAAAGGAGTTCTGCAACTTCCCTCAGCAGCACATCTGAGTGCTTCACAAATGGTTATTGAGTGTCTCCTAATACCCACCTCACTGCTAAGAGGCTTTTCTGGGTTGGGAGATAATTGCCTCTCACTTTCCCAAGCACATACTGAACATATCCAGTTCCTTTACCCTTTCCTCATAGATCATGCATTTAAGAAGGAGGAAAATAACCCTCTTATCCCAGCTGTAAAACCAGGGAGCCTCATTCCAAGATGTACTTAACATAATACTTCTCTGAACTGAAGCAGTAATTTTTCTATGTGCTATCTGCGATTGCCACGCTCAAGTGTGGCATTGCATTTCAGCCCCATCTTTAAAGGGTAAGTTGGAAGGGTATAAAGAGTATAAATGGAAAGGTAAAAAGGGTATAAATAGATACAAAGGAAGCCAGAGTAACTGCAGCAGCTTCACACAGCTACAACTCGGTACTCTAGTTCACAATCCTTAATTTGTTTACATATACGCATTTGATGTGTTCCCTCTGCATACAGTGCTCTGCCCGTGATTTACAATATTTAGTGTCTCCATTTTCCAACAGCTTAGTTCTGCTCCCCAGGCAGACTGCAGTGCCATCGTTGGGACACCAGACATGTACTCACTGCTGCAGTGACCAAGAGTTCTGTTATAAAAACCCCTTGGGTCTGACAACCCCCACTACATACAGCTTTGCCGTCTGATGTGCTGCTTAAAAATATTACAAAACTGTATCTTCTTAACCGATAAATTACCATTGTGCCAAATTCCTATCAGGAATCCTGCTGAATTCAGGTCATTCACACCCAGCACTTGTTTAAGCAACAAGCCAGCTCTCCTGTCAAACCAAAATTAGATGGATTTATCAAGAACAGATCATGTAAAACAGCACTAGTTGTGTAGCAACTATTTATCCTATTGTGTTATAGACACTGACAAGCTGTTTAATGAGCTGCTCCAAGAATCCTTCCAGGGACTGATATTAAACTGAACCTTGTACAGCTCACTGGCTCCACTTTTCTCAAAGAATTGGTTTATTATTGAGTTTTTTCCAAGTTGGCTGGGAACTTTTATCTTTATAATGAGTAAATGCAGTTCAAATGGACCTTGATAGGTGTTTCCTTCACTTATATTTTGTAAATTTGAGATATCTGAAATACCAAGTCTTCGCCCCATGATAAAGTCTGCAAACCCCAAAGATTAGAAGCTTCTA
Organism: Ifrita kowaldi; assembly: GCA_013398055.1. NCBI lineage: Eukaryota > Metazoa > Chordata > Aves > Passeriformes > Cinclosomatidae > Ifrita > Ifrita kowaldi. Next base: position 144,659 of record VZRS01007712.1, on the reverse strand, counting down.
ATGAAGGGCCTGGCATAGAGAGCACTTAGCAAACATTTTCTCTCAGTTCTGCTTCTCCTCTTCATTAACCTCAATATTAATAAAATCAAACTCTCCTCCTTCACAACAAGCTCTATCTACCACGTAACCAGCTTATGTAATCTCTTCACCCTCAAGTTTTTGAGAAACTAAACCAGATGAAACCAAAAATCAGTAGTAAGCAAGCAGGAAGGAATAAATGAGCAGAACTTTCCACTGAACCTTTGCACCTACCTGTCTAGTTGAAGTGGGTCAGCACTGACCAAGTCCAGCTCAGCACATCCACGCAGAGCTGGTTCAGGAGCTGGTACAGGTCCCTTTCGTTGTCTCTNCTGCTTCTCCTCTTCATTAACCTCAATATTAATAAAATCAAACTCTCCTCCTTCACAACAAGCTCTATCTACCACGTAACCAGCTTATGTAATCTCTTCACCCTCAAGTTTTTGAGAAACTAAACCAGATGAAACCAAAAATCAGTAGTAAGCAAGCAGGAAGGAATAAATGAGCAGAACTTTCCACTGAACCTTTGCACCTACCTGTCTAGTTGAAGTGGGTCAGCTCAGCTCATCCACGCAGAGCTGGTTCAGGAGCTGGTACAGGTCCCTTTCGTTGTCTCTGCTGAGGGCAGAGACAGGGCGAGGTGGAGGAGGGGGCTGCGGCACCTGCTGCAGCCAGTCCTTGTGAATCCAGGTGGCCCCATGGCCACCAACACCCCAAACTAAAGCAACACGTGGTCTGCAGAGGCTGGATCTCACCACCACCACCACCACATCAGCACCAGAAGCTGAGTTCTCTTTACCCAACACTTGCCCACCCTTGTGCATCGCAGTCCTCAGCCACACAGGCACAGATGTTTTCCACAGGACTGGTTTTCAATAACATCATCATAAAGCAACTTGGGTTGAAAGGGAGGTCAGCCAGTCCAATCTCCTGCTCACAGCAGGGTCAGCCACGAGATCGGACCAGCACAGAACAGGATGGGGATCTGCAGACAGACTAGGAGGAATCTAATGCTTAGCCAGAGTTCTGACACTCTACACATGTGCTGCTTTGAGGAACTTTTTCATCCTCCATCATGATGCTCAAGAACTGCTCCAAAAGCATTCCTTTTGTTAGCATACCTCTAAAACTGCATTCATATTTTCCACGTTTCTCAGCAAAAGACAGAAAGATTGAGGTAAGTCTTCTCCAGCAGCTGTGCTGGTTTTAAATACCTCCTTTGAAATCCCTTCTTCGCAACTTCTTGCTACACTCAACATATCTAGCGTTTGCTGCTGTAAATAACCTTTCTTCCTGACAGGCAGTATCGTATGTTGCAATGTGGCCATTTCTTGTTTCAATTTCCCTGTTACAAATCAGTTCAATGTTGAAGTTTACTCCAGTTAAAAATTCAGCTCAATCCACCCACAGGACTTCCACTCATTTCAAGTTACAGCCAGGAGGGCACCACACAACCACATGTTGTGGTCATGTCTGTATATTCTCCAGAATCCCTCCTTCCACACAATGCTTGGGTTTATGGCATAAAATCAGGTATTCACAGAGTACCTGATGCAACAGCGAAATCCCTCTTTGAAGCCATATTAAAGCAGTTCTGTTGGGAAGGAGTTGACCATAAGCAAAAACATGCTGAATCAGGGAAGCACAAGTGATGCAACACATTTTGTGCCATTATGGTACCTGTAGGTGTTCTGGTACAAACAAACTGGACAGCAAACTGTATCATGAAAATATCATCAGAGACTCAACAAGTTTTAAAGCATCAAACTAAATGTGCTGAACCACCTGCTCTGGAAGAGGAGATAGTGAAAGAACGTTTACAAGACCCATAAAGCCAATCTTCCACTCTGAAATCACATTCAAATCAAAGCACTGGTTGTCTCCTAGACAGGACTAGTCTCAAACAAGATGGACAAGGAACTTTAAAGAGGCTCAGCATTCCCAGACTGACACAGGAATCAATCTGCCAGGGTCAGCACCATCTTCACAGCCACCTGCACATCTCAGTTTCTGGCAACAAACAACCTTGCAAAGGACTGAGGCTGAAGGCGCCTTTTTATACACAGGGTGTCACAACATAACCACGCTGAAGACGGCCTTACAACTGCCTTTCTACCTGAGAAACGGACACACAGAAACACATAAGGCAACAGACAGGCAAAAGAAAGGCAATTCTCCAGCCTGGAGCCATTCACCTCTCACCACCACATTTCCAGAGCACAAGAGCTGACAGCTCAGAGACTAAATATTGTCACTGTAAAACATCAAACCTGGTACCTAACCAGGCAAGAGGGGGCAAGTGTTTTCCAATTGTCTGAGGAGCTGCCATTAAACCTTCTTATCCACATAATTTAGAGGATTGTGTGGCAGACACTGCTCCTCTCCATAGGGTGGAAGCCATTCAACAGGGCTGGACTCGATGATCCTTGTGGGTCCATTCCAACTCAGAACAGTCTGTGATTCCCAGAAGTATGAGCCCTCCTGCTGGACATGAACCCCCTTCAGAGTGCCACTGCCCTGCTCTGGCATTCCTGGAGATGACTTGTCCTCCACACATGTTCTCCAATACAGTCAGACGTAGAGGAAGAGATAATCTTTGCACATTGGGTAATTATCCTCAGGCCATATGACACTGGCAGTAGTGCACACATGTACACCATCGGGGTGGTGCATGGTGCTACGTGGATGGACCAGACAAAGGGAATAGAAGCCCCACTTCACCAGAAACACGTTGATACCGCAGTCGAGCCAAGTTAGACACACTCACAGCCAGCACCACTCCACAGCCTGCAGCTCTCACTTCCCTGCCTGCCCCCTGCAGTCTCAGGCATTGCTTTTATTTATGTTCCACTAAAATGTAGAGACAAACAAAGGCCAACAGGTGAACTGTCCTCTTTCCAGAGACCGACAGAAATGCACCTCCCATCCCCAAGCTGCCAAGTGGTGCCTGTTTCCTCAGCAGACAGAAGACGCAGAAGCAGGTGAGAGAATGAGTTGCTGAGGACATGTCTGGCAGTTGCCAAAGGCTGATATGGTGGGAAGAAACGGCCACCACACCCTTAATCCAGAGGAGACATCCCATATTCCTCCAGAGCACACGTATGGAATCAGACAGGAGACTCCCCTTGAACAGTTGCCTGCTCCAGAGGCTCTGACTGTGCACTGCTACTCATCTCCTTGTACAAGCGCCAGCCAGATCCACTGTCAACCTGCTTCTAGGGAGCTCAACTGCATCCTCTAAACACCTGAACCATCCTGACCTGGCTAAAACCTGCCTGGAAGACAGGGCAGCACACACCACACAGGAGAGCCAACAGCTGCATTGGCTTAACCACATTATACAACCCAACCTGTGAGCAGCTTAGGAAAAGAGGTGGGGGCAGAGCAATGCTGCCCCAACACCCCCAAGGAAATGCTGGCATTAGGAACCTCCTGGAACAGCTCCACAGTGTTATATCCAACCACTGTGTTCAATGGTTCTTGATGAGGTTTTTTTCTCCAGGAATGTTAAATCATTTTTAAACCATTTCTACTTCTAACATCCACCAGCGATGAATTCCACAGCTTGCACACTGGGGCAACAGCCTAATTCTGCTTATTTCAGATTCATTTTCCCTGACAGCCCAGGATATTCCATGACTCTGTGATCTCAGCTTTATGAGAAATCACAAACAATCCCTTCTTGCTCACCCTTCTCTGTAGCTTATTATTTCAGGGCCTCCATCTCTGCTAACCCTTTCCCAAGCAAAAAAGTCAATGGATTAGGTCCTTCGAGAACAGAAGCTTTTCCACACCTCTGCGAGTGTCTGTGCTGCCTTTCTGCTGCTCTGCTTGATCCCTCCCAGAGCAGCAGGCCAGTGATGCATGCAGCACTGGCTGTGGAAGCATGAGGAATTTATGTCCCGCTTTGTTCTCTGTTCCCTCCTTAACGGTCCATTTGGCTTATTGGAGCATGACAGAGCAGTGATTGGGTATTTTCAGGGAACTCTCCACACGGACAATGGGATTTCTTCCCCCAGGGACAATAGTTAGGACCGCCCATAACTTTTTAGGGCATTATCTGGGCCCTCTCACCCTCCCCCAACATTACTCTGCTGACCAACACCGACCTACACCCTCTGTGTCTGCACTCAACACACCTTGTGAAATCATCCTGTTATTTGTGCCACTGATTCTCACTCCGGCCAGACTGAGCAGCACTATCAGCAACTTTGTCCCACCACTATTCACTATGTTCCTCATCATTTACAGATGTGCTCAGCAGCTAAGCCTCACCTGGGCCTCCTGACCCTGCCAGTCAAGAGCTGTGCTCAGCAGCTCAGTCTCTGCAAAAAGTTTCAGCAAGTGAACTTTCTAAGAGCTTTTTGGGAGTCCCAGGACTCCTTCAAACAATTCTTCTGCCACAACAATCTCAAGTGCCCATCTCTTCTCATTCCAACTGCTGAATTTTAACTATAACAAGCAATGCAAAACCCACACCCACTCCCCTGTACCAGCCCCTGCTGCTCCTCACCTTGGAGCCCTCACTAAAGGCTGTCCCACGTTTACCAGCTGAACACTTAGCTGGTCCCTAAGAGGTAAGTTTTACAGCCCAACTTGTAGCACAGTAATTGAATGTTTGAGTCCCTCTAAACTCTGGGAGATCCATTCTTTAGCACTTGCTGTTTATGGCAAACTGCTAAGTGGAACTGCTTCTACTCAGGCTTCAACCTGACGTGGATTCCCCAACGTGTCTCCTGTAGAGGCTCCTCAATGTCACAAGTCAAGTCAACAGCAGCAAAAGGAATTTGGCTCTTCTGCAGTCCTTCTGTACTGAATGTACCTTCCCAAGTCAGTCGCTGGCTTTGAACACCTCTGAAACCTTTTCTGCTTCTGCAACATTTGAAAGCATTTTAAGTTTTTGTCTTTAACTGGTTCTTCCTCAATCTCTTTTTTCCCTACTTTCATTTGTTTTGCATTAGAAGTGCCAACATCGGTCCTCTTTCCCACTGCCCTCACTTGTACACCAGCATCTTCTTCATGCTGTTTAATGATACATTTTTTGCTCTTTTAAAGTACCTGTGACACACATGATCTACATTTCTCTACCTCGATAATATGGTGCTGGCACACACCCGATTCCTGCAGTTCCTCCTCTTGGTTTTTGCATGCTTCTCCATACCAAAGACAGCACAGAAAGGAGAATATAGCTTATTCTTCCCATGCTGCTTGACTAGTACAGGAGAGGAAGAATCAAAAACGTGCAAAATAATTCCCTGAAAGAGGCCTCAGGAGGCTTCCAGTCAAAGCCCCATGATCAAAGCAGAATCTGCAGCATTAGATCAGGGTGCTCAGATTTTCTAGGCAAGTCTTGGAGATACTCAAGGATGGAAACACGGCTTTTACAGACACTCTGCTTAAAAGCTCCTTATATCCAGTCGGAACCTCTTATTTTGAGTTTGTGCCCATTTATCCCTCATCCTCTCCCACCTCTCAGTGTCCTGACGACCTCCTCATAGTTACCAGAAGCTGCTGTCAGACCCACCCCCAAAATCCTCTTGCTTCCCCAGTGGAAAACCCCTCAGCCCCAGCATCACCTCATGTGGTGAGTGCTGCAATTCCCCCTGGAGCCAATGACCCTTTGCTGAACTCACTCCCCTTTGTTGCTGTGTCTCATACCGGGAGGATGGGAGCAAAACCGCCCAGGTATTCCAGGTGCAGTCTAACAAGCACTGACTAGACAGGGCTGATCACTGCCTCTGATCCTGCTCAGACAGCCCGGGATGCAGGTGGCCTCCAGGGCACACTGCTGGCCTTGTCCAGCTCACCAGCCACTGGCATTTCCTGGCCCTTTATCCCAGAGCTGCGCTCTGGCCAGGCAGTGCCTGACCCACATCCCAGCAGTGGGAGCAGAACGTGCCATCTGTCCCTGCTGAATTCCTCTGGCTCTGTTCCTGCAGGGCTCTCTGGACAGCAGCCCTGCCCTCAGGACATCAACTGCCTCCCCTCCAGTCTGGTGTCACCTGCAAACTGCTTGTGCAGGTCACAGGGACAGATCCTGCACCAGACCTCAGAATTCTGGCCCTTCAACCACAGAGAAGTATCGGGGACCTCAGCATATTTGTAAAACCATGACAAAACAGAAGGGCAGATGACTCCATTCCTCTCACCCTAACAATTCTGCAATCCTGGGCTCTCAAAGGGACCTCAGGGACATCCATTGCCTAGAGCCCTCAGAAAACATTCTTCTCTGGCAATCTGTCACCCAAACAGATTGTGGAAAGGTTCAGACTCTTTGGGGAGAAGTTGCCACTGAAGTAGTAGCTGTGAAGGCCAAGGCTGTATGAGGTCAGTGAACCTCCCAGCACTTCCAGACCTGTGCTGCTGCAATGTCATCAAACAACTCAATAAAACTCCCAGAGCTGTGGGGGCAACACACAGAATTCCTGGTAATGTCAGAAGGAGCTACACTGAGTGTGGTACAAGCATGCTAAGGGAATGCACAACAACAAACATTTTATCAAACAATCTGCCTTCCTTCACTCCCAGAGCAGCACAATCCCAACACCACTCTTGACCCTGCCTCACCCTTACAGCTTCCTTCTTCATACCACAAACTGCCTCTGGTAACACTTCTGAGCTGAAGTTCAGGACCAGAAAGGGTTCACAAAACATCTTCAGAATAGTACAATCAGTCTAAAGGTCAGGCAAAATTTCAGGAGGATCCACAAACAACCAGCCCATCAAGCTGCCAGGCTACAGGCAAAACTTCAGGCCCAGGGTTGTAGTGCTGCACTCTCCAGCTCCCATCACAGCAGACCATCTTCAAATCTTCCTGTGGTTTCTACAAACTCGTCATTTGGGCTGAAGCAAAATAAAATCTTAGCATTAATGGGTTTTTAAATGTATTTTCCACACAGAAAAAGTAGCCAGTGTATGAATAAACCTAGTGCCACCATAAAAAGGCCAAAGGAGTAATGGAATTATTAGAGACACTGCTTGGATTTGGGGTGTTTGCTCATTTAAAATCTCTCTTTCCAAAGCCATAAGCCAGTTGCCATCCAGCTCCACTGTCCTGCTTGTCCTCAGCTCTCCATAACAGACACTGGAGCCCTGTCACTGGAGTTTCACACTGGATGAGGGCACAGCTACATCCTGACTGCATTCAACCTCAAACACACAGTGTACAGAGGACAACCTGCAGGACATGGGCACACACCAGGACGCACATCCAGAGGTGAAGGGGATCCCTGTGGGAGCAGGGCAGGGTCTGCAGATGGAAGGGCTCTCCATGGCCCTCATGTGAGCAGCCCTGAAGACTCCAGCTGAGGTAGAACAGGGTACTCAGAGTAACAGCCCTGCTGCTTCACCACCCCGGCCCCTCCACGTCCTACCCCTGGTGAGCTCAGAGCGTTCCTTGGTGCCCAGTTCTCACACACCACCCCAGACCCACCGACGGCCAGAGCCCTCCTGCCCCACTGACCAGAGCATTGCCCCGAACACACCCCGCCGTGACCCCGCTGCAGGCGGGAGCCAGCCCGTCCCTCCGGGCACCGCGCCCTGCGGCGGGGCAGGGGCTGCTCCAGAGAAAGACAAGGAGCTGCTGGAGCGGGTCCAGAGAAGCCACAAAGATGACGAGAGGTCTGGAGCATCTCTCTGATGAGCAGGGACGATGGGAGCAGGGCTTGTTTAGTCCAGAGAAGACTGAGAGGGAAATCTCACTAATCCATACAAGTACCTCCAAGGCGGGTGCCAAGAGGTTGGTGGCAGACTCTGTTCAGTAGTGCCCAGCGACAGGACAAGCAGCAATGGCCACAAACTAAACCACAAGAAGTTCCACCTCAACATGAGGAAGAACTTCTTTACATCGAGGGAGGCAGAGCACTGAACAGCTCCCCAGGGAGGTCGCTCTCTAGAGACATTCCAAACCCACCGGGACGTGTCCCTGTGTCCCCTGCTCCAGGTGACCCTGCCTGGGCAGGGGCTTGGCCTGAATGATCTCCAAAGGCCCCTTTCAGCCCCAACTATTTTGTGATTCCGTGAGGGACNAGTTCCTGGGGATCAGCACAACCCAGTGCGGCAGCAGCGCAGGAGTGAGGCCACGAACTGGGCATGGGCTGTACGTGAGCAACACCCTCACAGCCTCCGGCCCGTCTCCAGAAGGGTCTGGAAGAAGGGACTGGGCATGCTTTCATTGGCATGGAAAGCGAGAAACCTGAGTCAGGGTGGGGAAAGCTGTCCAAAATATGGTACCCCCCAAGCAGGACCCTGGACATCCCATCGGCCGGACCGACGCAGCAGGATCACCGTGCTGGAACCAGCACTGGTGATTGATTAATTGATTGATTGATCTCTCTCTCTTTAATTCATGTCTTCCTTTCTCTCCTCCCTTTCCTCCTACCCCTTTATCCAAACCCCACTGCCATGGGCTTATAGAGTAGATCAGGGATTAACACAGCAATTTCCATGACAAGTGTGTGATTTATGAATAAAACTTTGATTTTTTGTGGACCTTCTGACTTTGTCCCTTTCCACTACAAGCATTTAGAGATCTTGGGTGTTCCCTCCCCGTTAAGGGTGGGATGTCACAGGGGGCTGAGGCAGTGCCCAGGGTCCTGTGGAGCACCCCGAGCCCCCAGAGAGTCCAGTGGACCCCAGAGCAGGGATCCCTCGGGGTGCAGGGACCGGTCATAGGCAGGAAAAGCCTTGAGTCCCTCACAACCTCTTTTCCCACACGTAGGTGTGGTGAACACCCAGTGTGAGCCTTGAGGAGCCCACCTGTGTTTTCTGCAGCTGTTTATTTAGGAAGTATAAGCAATTTTACAAAGCATTACAAGTATTAAAAAGCAGTGTTGACACATACAAAGTGGGCTTCTCACCTGGGGGACGGTGATGCAGTTGTGTTTTGGGATGGGGATAGCAGTTCCCACACACTATGGGAAAAATACTGTGAGGTGTTCTGTATCCAGTAGTGATTTGGTCATTAAGTCCCCAGGACTATGATAGTGATTAATTTACAGACACGGTCCAGTACCAGGGGTGAGCCTGGCAGCCACATTCACAGAATCACAGAATCACTCAGATTGGAAAAGCCCCCCAGGGTCATCAAGTCCAGCCAGTGCCTGATCCCCACTTTGTCACCAGCCCAGAGCACCGAGTGCCATGTCCAGTCATCCCTTGGACACCTCCAGGGATGGAGGCTCCAACACAAGCCCCTTCCAATGTTTAATCACCCTCTCTGTTCAAGAACCCCTGTGCTGCTGTATGATGCACTTTTAGACCACCTCCATCCTGGGGGAACACCTCTTTCCACTGAGAGCCCATCCATATTCCAGTCATGGTGATGGACAGTGTTCCTTGCCCACAACACCTCCAGTCTGAAAGCTCTCGAGGCTTATCAAGTGAGCACCTGGTAACCGATGTGCTACCACCAGGAGTATTTGGGGTTTAGTCTTCTTGTACTGTCTAATAATAAATGTCCAAGGCCAGGTTGGACGGGGCTTGGAGCCACCTGGGCTAGTGCAAGGTGTCCCTGCCCACAGCCCNATGACGAGAGGTCTGGAGCATCTCTCTGATGAGCAGGGACGATGGGAGCAGGGCTTGTTTAGTCCAGAGAAGACTGAGAGGGAAATCTCACTAATCCATACAAGTACCTCCAAGGCGGGTGCCAAGAGGTTGGTGGCAGACTCTGTTCAGTAGTGCCCAGCGACAGGACAAGCAGCAATGGCCACAAACTAAACCACAAGAAGTTCCACCTCAACATGAGGAAGAACTTCTTTACATCGAGGGAGGCAGAGCACTGAACAGCTCCCCAGGGAGGTCGCTCTCTAGAGACATTCCAAACCCACCGGGACGTGTCCCTGTGTCCCCTGCTCCAGGTGACCCTGCCTGGGCAGGGGCTTGGCCTGCATGATCTCCAAAGGCCCCTTTCAGCCCCAACTATTTTGTGATTCCGTGAGGGACATCGGGCACACCCCGATAGCCGGCAGGAACCCAGCCACAGCCGCCTGCTCCGGCCGGCCCGAGCGACGAGGCTGGAAGTTTCGGCCGAGGCCAAGGCGCAGCCATGAGGGGCCGGTACCGGGAATCGCTGCGGCGGCGGCGGCCTGGGGACCCCCCATCCCTTCAGCGCGGCCCTCACTCACCCTCCGTCACCTCCAGCACCTTCACCTGCTCCTCAGCAGCGGCTCGCACCGCCTGCACCGGGCACAGGATCCCCGTCAGCGTCTCCACCAGCGCCTCCTTCAGCCCCTGCGCCACCGGCCCCGCTCCNTCCTTTCTCTCCTCCCTTTCCTCCTACCCCTTTATCCAAACCCCACTGCCATGGGCTTATAGAGTAGATCAGGGATTAACACAGCAATTTCCATGACAAGTGTGTGATTTATGAATAAAACTTTGATTTTTTGTGGACCTTCTGACTTTGTCCCTTTCCACTACAAGCATTTAGAGATCTTGGGTGCTCCCTCCCCGTTAAGGGTGGGATGTCACAGGGGGCTGAGGCAGTGCCCAGGGTCCTGTGGAGCACCCCGAGCCCCCAGAGAGTCCAGTGGACCCCAGAGCAGGGATCCCTCGGGGTGCAGGGACCGGTCATAGGCAGGAAAAGCCTTGAGTCCCTCACAACCTCTTTTCCCACACGTAGGTGTGGTGAACACCCAGTGTGAGCCTTGAGGAGCCCACCTGTGTTTTCTGCAGCTGTTTATTTAGGAAGTATAAGCAATTTTACGAAGCATTACAAGTATTAAAAAGCAGTGTTGACACATACAAAGTGGGCTTCTCACCTGGGGGACGGTGATGCAGTTGTGTTTTGGGATGGGGATAGCAGTTCCCACACACTATGGGAAAAATACTGTGAGGTGTTCTGTATCCAGTAGTGATTTGGTCATTAAGTCCCCAGGACTATGATAGTGATTAATTTACAGACACGGTCCAGTACCAGGGGTGAGCCTGGCAGCCACATTCACAGAATCACAGAATCACTCAGATTGGAAAAGCCCCCCAGGGTCATCAAGTCCAGCCAGTGCCTGATCCCCACTTTGTCACCAGCCCAGAGCACCGAGTGCCATGTCCAGTCATCCCTTGGACACCTCCAGGGATGGAGGCTCCAACACAAGCCCCTTCCAATGTTTAATCACCCTCTCTGTTCAAGAACCCCTGTGCTGCTGTATGATGCACTTTTAGACCACCTCCATCCTGGGGGAACACCTCTTTCCACTGAGAGCCCATCCATATTCCAGTCATGGTGATGGACAGTGTTCCTTGCCCACAACACCTCCAGTCTGAAAGCTCTCGAGGCTTATCAAGTGAGCACCTGGGTAACTGATGTGCTACCACCAGGAGTATTTGGGGTTTAGTCTTCTTGTACTGTCTAATAATAAATGTCCAAGGCCAGGTTGGACGGGGCTTGGAGCCACCTGGGCTAGTGCAAGGTGTCCCTGCCCACAGCCCGGGGTGGAACAGGAGGGGCTTTAAGGTCCCTTCCAACCCAGTCCAGTCTGGGATTCTGCAATTCCATGCTCGTAAATTTTGCATCCTGAGTTGAAGATTTTCTGTAAAAGCAGAAGGAGCAACTTGAGATTCTACACAAACCCAAGCCTGGGTTCAGCTTTGTTCACTGTTTGCAGGCACAGTGAATGTCCCGCTGCCCCCATCCTGCAGCCCCATGGCTGCCCCGCTCCAGCCCTTCCCCTCTGCCAGCACAGGGGCTGGATCAGCAACAAAACACACAGAGGCAGAATCCACCTTCCCAGCACCAACCCCCGGCCCCGCTGGAGTCCCCTCCTCACCTTCCCTGCCTGGTCTCTGGGCCTGGGCAGCTCCTCCAAGGGCAGCTTCACGTCAGCAAAGACAGCAGAGGGGGCACAAAATGCCTCTGGAAGCTCCTCTGTGCTCACCTGAGACACTGCCTGGCAGCTGTGGTGAAAGCAATCAATCCCCACCTCAGTTACACACACTTCCCACACACCAAGTTAGATTTCCTTTTGCAGGAGTTGGGCTGATGGGCCCCATCTCTCTCCCTACACAAACAGCACCAGGGGCTCAGGCCATGCCCAGCACTGCCCATACCCCAGACAAGCCGTGTTCTCCCTGGCAGAGCAGACAGGCCAGACAGCAGAGGCCATTCCCAACCAGAGGCATGGGCACCACCACCACAGGCTGGGATTTGTGTAGTGAGAGAAGGGCACATTTCAGCCACGCTGCTCGACCCAGACTGGGCCCTGCCCTGAGCAGCACAGCCAGGGAGCTCATCCCATCCCTCTGTCATTGCTGGCCCCACAGAGGTCTCTGCAAGGGGAATATTTTATTTTTCTCTCTTGTTCTTCCCAATCCAAAATGCTGCTTCTGCTGGAGGAATAAATACATATTTATATAAGTGTAACTTCTGCAAGCCAAGGGGCATCACTCATTTCTGCACTGTCCCAGGATTTTGGCTTAGTGGAAAACATAAGAGAGCTCCTGCTGCACCAAAATTAGTGAGGCAGGAGGTCCAGGTCTCTTCTCCCAGGAAACAAGGGACAGGACAAGAGGAAGCAGCCTCAAGTTGCTCCAGGGGAGATTCAGGTTGGATATTGGGGAAAATTTCTTCCCAGAAGGGTGGTCAGGCCCTGGCACAGCCACCCAGGGCAGTGATGGAGTCACCATCCCTGGAAGTGTTCAAAATACGCGTGGATGTGGCACGTGGGGACATGGCAGTGCTGGGGGAATGGTAGGACTCGATGGTCTTGAAGGAATTTCCAACCCTATTGATTCTGTGATTCTCCAATTCCATCACACCAGGCCATCACTGGCTCTCAGTGCTGGCTGCCAGCATCAGATCTGACACATCTCTGCAAGGATCTGTTAGGGACAAAAATGATCTCAATGGGAGCTCTTTCCTCTGCCTTACAAACACATTGCAAAAAAAGAGGATGCAGTTTAGGGAGAGGAGGGGTATCCCAGAGCAATGCCAGTCTAGCCCATCATCCTTTTAACTGAAGTGATGCATAACCACTCTGAGAGCGCCCACTCGTTCTTCCGTATTTGTAGAAACTCCATTTATTTGAATCTTCCAGGCTTCTCCAGGTTGAATTCCCCTCCCGTGTGGGCATTGCACAGGCTCTTCACAGGTTTCTGCAGGGATCCCTCCTACAAAGTCAGCACTCAGAGCTTGCTGCTCCAACACTGTACTTCTGCCTCCAAGCCCAACCCAGTTCTGTCATCCCTTCTTCTGACCTTGTTAAAGGACAGTTCCCTCACCACAGAAGACATTCTTGGCATGCAAGGGTATTTTATGATGAACTCCCTGTTTCCCCCTGTGCTGTTTCAGCTCACAGGCAAAGCACACGAGCTCTGAGCTCTCTCCACAGACCCACGCCAAGGAAGACCCCACAGGAAGGCGGCATGGGACTGCTGGAACCAGCAAAAATTCCCCAAGAAATACCAGGGCAGCACACGGAGCAGGCAAAGGGTCAGCCTGAGTTAGAAGGTGTTAGCCCAGCCTGTCCCCTGCTTGGTTAAAATTTAACTCCAGACAGTAACAAAAACATGAAAACTCAAAATCCCAACAGACACCAAAGCAGCCCAAACACCTGACCCACACTCTCCAATACTGCTTTTATCTTCAATAAAGCCTGGATGATGGAGAGACTCTTCAAGTGAATTCCATGTGCTGTAGACAGGGGGTTGCTGGTTTTACTTAAAGACACTTAGAAGTCCAGCTCTCACAGATTTCAAGGGACACACACACACACACACACAGATATATATATAAAATCTGGCCCAGTATTATGATTAATCAAACAGCCAGATTCCTTTAAAACATTACTGTAAGCAGTTTTTCAGAACTTGAAAAACTGAGGTGCACAAGGAACCTTTGTGAAGCTGCACCTCTGAATTTAGGGTACGTCGCTATTTCTTTTCAACCACCTTGCAGCAAACCTTCCTGCTGCATTGTGGACCTGGCAGTCTATCACGTGATCACACGGGCTTTTCTTTTTGTCATAAAATATTTGTTCCTTCTACCCAAGACCTTGTCACAGGAACTCCCTGATCCCAGGCTTGTCTGTCTCTAAGAGCAGTTGAGTGTTGAAGCTGCAGTTCTATTCTTCTCCTGTGGCTGCTTTATCTCCTCTTCCAGACAGACTTTTATCTCCATTGATGCTGCTCTCGGTGAGGAGCTGTTCCTTCACACACTGAGGTGTTCACATCCTCAAGGAGAGTTCTCAGTATGAGACTTATTCCCTTCTGAACAAAGGATAATGCCATTTTTCAGGGCTGTACTTCAGCCACTCTCTCAGAACAGCACACTCATTTCTAGACTCACAGAAGAGCTGTTGCAGCTCCTTATGCTGCTGTGTGGAGACGGCCCCTTCCCTAAGTGTGATGTGTAGTTGTGCCCCACAGACACAGCTCCTGCAGCCAAACACTGATCATTGCAGTTTGTTGGTGTTTTGTGTGCCCTGGCAGGGTCCTGGCCAGCTGAACCCCTGCTGGCAGCCCCAATTCCCTGAGCTGCACTGACCCTGGAGCAGCCCAAACACCCAACAAACACTCTCCAACATTGATTTTATCTTCCATAAAGCCTGGATGATGGAGAGTCTTCAAGTGAATTCCATGTTCTGTATTCAAAGGATAAGCTCATAGAATCACAGAATCCCAGACTGGTTTGGGTTGGGAGGGACTTCAAAGCTCATCTTGTTCCACCCCCTGCCATGGGCAGGGTCATCTTCCACTATCCCAGGTTGCTCTGAGCCGTGTCCAACCTGGCCTCGGACACTTCCAGGCATGGGGCAGCCACAGCTGCTCTGGGCACCCTGTGCCAGGGCCACCCCACCCTCACAGGGAAGAGTTTCTTCCCAATATCCCATTTATCCCTGCCCTCTGGCAGTGGGAAGCCATTCCCCCTTGTCCTGTCCCTCCATCCTTTGTCCAAAGTCCCTCTCCCAGCTCTCCTGGAGCCCCTCTGGGCACTGGAAGGGGTTCTGAGCTCTCCCTGGAGCCTTCTCTTCTCCAGGTGAACACCCCCAGCTCTCCCAGCCTGGCTCCAGAGCAGAGGGGCTCCAGCCCTTGGAGCATCTTTGTAGCACCTAAACAGGTGGAACCAAAGCCCTGCCTCTTCTTTGGGTGAGTTACTGGTGCTGTGTGACCACACTGGGCTGTTCTGATGCTCCCGGGGCACGACACACACAGGGCACATCCCATGGACTAAAGGTGGCACAGCAGGTACAATCTCAGGGTCTTGGCAGATGATATAGGCAGGCTTTAGATCAGAGTTTTCAGCATCAAATCCTCAGTAGGGTAACTTAATTTCCTTTTTGTCCTGTTTTACGATTAAACTAATGTAGAGACCATGAACTATTCTTACTAAATAAAGAATTAGGATCTGATCAGTCCAGGGAGGTTTGATGTACTTGGTTGCTACATTATACAGAAAATAAAGAAAAGCAGCAGAATGAGGTGAGATAGACCTTTTTCCTGTTCTGGCTTAGCCTGTGGAAATCTGGGGTGCACAAAAGGAGGGGTGAAAGGGGCAGCTCATCCTCCCAGACTCTGAGCATGCTCTGCCCTGAGGATGAGGAATGTGCAAAGGGCACCACAGCAGTGCCCACCCCAAAGACAACAAATCTCTCTCTTGTTTTGTTTAACAGAAGTCAAACCCTGATTTCATTAAGTTTGAGCATCAAGATGGGGATAAAGCCCAAGGCAGGGTCTGTGGCATGGCAGGCACTGTCACCTCTTCCAGACTCCATCCACTGTCCGGGGCTCACAGCTCCAGCAGGAAATCCTTCAGCAGTCCTGGGCTGCAGGCACAGGTCACCCATGGACTGGGGTTTCCGTTTCTTGAAAAATTGCAAGCAACTATGTGGTCATTTCCAAAAACTTGCACTCCAATTCTACTGCACTCAATAATCCTGATAATAAATGCTGTTGTTGGGACCCCAAAGGTCTCCTCTGACCCCCCAAGTCCCCAGAGTGCCAATGTTCTGTTGGTCCTGTACGGAATCACCATGCTGAACTTAACTGCATCCCACTTCCTCTGGCACTTTTTGATAAACAGCCATTTCTTCAATGGAAAAAATTAAAGGGGACACAGAGAAACTTCTGTAATGATTCAGCAGCATCAGACAGTGTGCCAGCTCCATTTCCAGCTCCAGCTTCAGTTTGTCTGTCTGTCCCCTCTGAAAGGAAGTTATTACAGAACAGTGTTTTTCCCCAGCTCAGACTGTTATCTCAGCACTGCACAAAGATTCTTCCAAGCAAAAAGAGAAAAAAAAAAACCCAGTTCTCAAAGCATCCTTTTGGTACTAAAATCAAAAGGACCAGTTATACCACGGAAGCATAGACAGAACTCACATACACAGGCTCAAGGCTCTCCCCCACTCCAGCACTTTCAGACAGATCATTTGGGCCAGACTGAAGATTCTTTTAACAGTAAAAATGAATGTTTAAAAAAAGAACCAAACCAAAGCCCTGTGGGACCGATTTCCTGTTCTGATCCCACCCACAGACCCTCCACGTCACCATCAGCCACAGATGCTCCAAGGCTCTGCCCTACCCCAGTGACTCTGTGCACTTCTGCCCATGGGAAAAGGAGTAAAACCAGCAGGGAAAAAACTTACCAGCAATTTCCTCCTGGAATGATGAGCGGAGGCAACAACCAAGCCCACCACGGTTCTGGTGAGGACAAGCTGTCATATGGAGAGTGCTCCCCCTGACACAAAGATCTCCAGCCCTCCGTCTCCCAGGGCTCCACAAGTTCCACCTCTGGCAGGCCTTGGAGGCACATCCCTGCCCCCAGGCCATTTCCAGCTGTGTTCTGCAGCAGTGATTGCTCTGCAGGGGATTTCGGGTGCAGCCCCGTGTGAGAAATGCCTCGTGGGCCTGAGCACCCAAGCTCTGGTGCTCAGAGGTCCAGTCTCTCCAGCAGCAGCGTGGTGCCACACCTGCAGTGCCCCAGCTACAGGCCCTGAGCAGCCTCTGGGAGAACCGGAACCAGGCCAGAAATCTCCTCATTCCTCAGGCTTCTGGGCTAACTGCAGGCGGGAGCAGCTGAAGGGGGTCTGGCCACAGGCAGAGCAGAGCTCGCTGTGGCCACCAGCCTGGGCTGTGCAGAGCCAGCTCCCCGCGGGCCACAGGGAAGGTCACGGTGGCCACCAGCCCGGGCGGTGGGGGAGGGTCTCTCCTTTGCTGCCGCTGGGCAGGGCTGGCAGGAGAAGCTGCTCCACACCTTTGCCTCCTGTGTGAACCCCCATTGCTGCCCCTGCCAAGCCCCAAATTGTACCTTCAGTTCTTCACATGCTCAACCTGCAAATAATTTCAGCTTTGGAAAAGCTTTGCAAAAACCTTGGAAAAGCTTTTTTTTTTTTCTTTTTGTTGTAACATTTTGACCTCCCTCCTCCTTCCAAACCTGAACAGACAAGAAACACTACAGCTTCTGCATTGCTTCTTTGGAAGGTGAATTTTTGTTGGCTAAGAGAACCCATCAATGCAGTATGGATTCAGAGGGAAATAAAACTGCATTTCAAACTCTCTAAAAACACCAACATTTAATTTTATAACATAACCAGGGGTTTATTCCACAATATAAACTGCAACATTTGATACAAGCTACCCAAAAAAGGAGAAAGCCAAAATACAGCTGTGGCAATTACTTTACAGATTTTTTTTTTTTCCTGTCTTCTACATCACAGGGCCCTCAGTGACACTAGGATCTAACATTTGCTGTCTGTACATCAACCAATGCTAGAAGCAACACGCTGTTCAACTGTCATTCCAGTCACTGAAACCAGACATAGAAGTTATTGCTCAGATAAATAAACCTAGTCTACGAAAAACAAAGTGGAAAAAAACTAAAGTCTCCAAAGAGTTAACAGAGTAAACAGGGATTTCCTCAAAAGAGGATTATTGGAGAACTCATGGTGCAGGGGTTTTTTTGTTTGTTTTTGCACCCAAACCAAGCTGAATTAAATACGCCGGTAAATCCCAGAGGTAACTGAATGCTGTACAATAAAGGTGCATGTGTCAAATGCCTTCCCAATCGGTGGAAACCCCTGCAAACAGTCAGCATCTCAAACCTCAACAACCACAAACAGATCAAGGGAAAATACAAAAGTGTCAAAAATTGTTTTGAGTTCTGGAAAATGATCCCATAAGGATAGAAGTAGCACCATTTGCAATCTGGTTCTTAAACCAGCCCCTGTGGCTTAACTGGAAAACTGGGAACCTTCTTTACTCGAGTCCTGAAGGGTTTATGGGGGTTTTACTTCCGGTACTGGGCGTCCTTGCCGGCGCAGCTGGCGCAGATGTAATCCTCCTTCTCCGCCATCTCCGGGGAGATGCCCACGCACACCTGGTGGAACCACTGGTTGCAGCTGCCGTCGCACTGGACCCAGTCGACCTGGTGAAGAGCAGACACAGGGCTCAGAGCCGGGCCAGGCAAAGTCCCCCTCACTCGTGGGTCATCCTGGGGCTCCTGGTCTATTTACATGAGAAACGTCCTGTTCCACAGCTGGCTGGTGCTGGACATTTGCTGTGCTCCCTGCTCTCTGGGGCTGTGGGCAGGGCACACCCTCCCTTATCTCCCCATTGCTTTCCCACCTATCACAGACTCAGCCGTCCCTCTTCTCCATTTCCAGCGCGGATGGGCCTGAGCAGAGCCCCCAGCACTGCCCCCACCCACAGAGCCCATCTGCCCACACCTGCATCCCAAGAGCAGCTAAGGACACAATGTCTGCACGGCCCCACCTGCCCCCTCCCGCTGTGTGCAGATGTTCTGATGCCACACGGCTGCTCCAGGGCAGGTGGGGTGGGTCCTGCCCATCCCAGCTGCACAGACACTGGCCCTGGGTTAGCCAGGGCCTCCCACTCCCCTCATGAACAACTTTTCTGCAGCCAAACAGTCCCAGAGCAGCTCCCTGTCCCAGATCCCAGCACTCAGAACGCCACGGTGGGTCTGCCCCCTCCTGACCTCATCCCCCTCGGGCTGGAGGCAGTTCACAGCTGGGCAGATGGCATCCTCATCCTCAGAGTCCTCCTGCTCCGAGAACGACGTGTCTGAGGGCAGCAGGTGGCTGTCGCTGGAACGCTGCAGCTCCAGGAGCCGCTCCCGCTCTCTCTCCAGTTTGTTACTGCACAGATCCTTTGACTGACTCAGTTTCAGTTTCTTCTTTTTGGGTGTTCTCATCTTTTTTACTCTCGCTCTCTTCTCACCACAGAAGCTCTCTCTCTCGAAACGCCGCTTCAGTTTTCTCTCCATGTAACTAATCCCATCCTTCTTCCCTCTGCAACACTCATTCTATGGGAAAGACATTTTGGCAAGGTTGGAAGTATGCAGCTAACACCCATTATCCTGTTATTCCATACCCTGATTTTAGGCATAGGTTTAAGTACAAGTGCAGTGTTTGACAGTGCTGCATTTTCAGTAGCCTGAGATGTGTAAGAGGAGCCAAGGGCAGGGTCAGGCCCCAGGGACAGAACTCTGAGAGAAAACCATCCTCATTTCCTGCCTCTGAGCCCACAGCTTCCACAGCAGCTCCCTAGGAAAGCCTCAACACAGGACAAGAGTCAAGTGTTCAAGGCCAGGATGGGACTTGGAACAACCTGGGGTAGTGGAAGGTGTTCCGGCCCATGGCAAGGGGTGGAACAAAATGAGCTTTAAGGTCCCTTCCAACCCAAACCAGTCTGGGATTCTGCAATTCTATGAAATCAGGACAGATGTATTTAAAGTACAGAGACTGACCATAAAGACGTATCTAAATTTCAAAATGTATTAGGCTACATACTGTATTCAATAATTTGTAACTAATTTCTTATCAACTTCTTGACTCCTTTTAAACAAGGAAAATGTATTTTCATGGAAGTGCAGCCACACACACGAACCCCTGTAAAGGCCATGGGCTGAGGCAGAGCCCTTCCCCAGGGTGCCCCAGCTCAGTGCTGCTGTTGGACACTTGCCTTCTCATTTGTGGCTGCGCTGGGTGACTTCTGCTCTGGCTGCAGGGCAGGGCTCTGCTTCGTGAACAGGGTCTGGTACAGCTCCTGGATCTCGGGCAAAGAAACCTGCAGCAGCTGGGCTTCCATCATCAGCTCGTCCAGCTCGGTGCTAATGACTAGTGTGAAAGACAAGGAGACACAGCAGGAATTTTTCAGTGCCAGCACTGACGAGAACTGCACAGATAAAGAAAAATCTCTGGTAGCACAATAAAAAATGGTGAAAAACTTTAAATTTGCAACTGTATGAGTTAGTTCTTATCTGCTCCCTCTTGACTGCTCATTTTTAACAGCAGGGTTAAAAGGAAAGATAAAGGCTTGCACAGAAATTCCTGCACCGTGGCTCAGCACCCTGCCATGCTCCCATTCCCTGCTGGTTCAAGGATAAGGCATTGCCATCATTCCTGGCAACTTCTCCTGCTTCGGGAGCCACAGGAGTGTGACAATCCCCTCACTACCTAACAAGTGGGTGAGATGAACAAACTGAGTGGGATCTGTACAAGAAGCCACAAGAGGAGAGGAGGGAAGGCTGAGAGGATGAGCCTGGTGACAATGTCCTGCTCTACTGTCACTACCCACTGCTGCTACTGGCTCCAAAGCTCACGTGGGGCTCTGAAACAGTCCTGGCTGGGGAGGCCAAAATCTTTGTATAAATAACAGCTTATTAATACAGAACAACTCAAATATGAAAAATAAACCTGGTGACACAAAGAACTGCCTTGTTTGATGTGAACTGTAACATTCCACTGAAACGGCTTTTCTCACACCGGTACGGACCGAGCTGCACAGACATGAAGGTAAGTCTAGACTTGTGTCCCTGGAGCATTATGCATCAGGAGGGAAGAAATAATAAATAACTTCTGTCACAGTCACAAAATTATGCAATTCACAGCTTGTCTGTTAGTCCAACCCACTGAGTCTGAGGTGAGGATGGTCCAGAGCCTGTGCTGAGTGACCCCAGCAGAGCAGCCCCACAGGGCTGGGGCAGCTCCAGTCTCTGACAGCTGAACAGTTGTGCTGCAGCAAAGCTCACATGGACTCGTGTCCTGTGGATTAGGTACCCCATGGCCTCCAGCACCACATCCCTGCTGCTCCCATCCACCTCCTACACTTCCCATGGTCTCTCCCCTTTCCTTCCCCCTTCTGCAGCTCGGCTGGGGCACAGCCTGGGGGAGCTGTTCCTGTGGCAAGGGGCCAGCTCTCCTGATTCCTCTTGTCCCATTGTGCCACACCTCTCCATTACACATGGGAAATTTCTATCCTTGAGCAATCCAGATTAGAAATTTCTAACAGAATATTTCCAGATAGAGGTTTCTGTCCAGAGCACCCCTCTGCCAAAGCTGGACACTGAGCTCCAAAATTGCTGAGGAGATGGAGAAACAACCAACAGTCACAAGCCTGCTCAGCCATCTCCTGGTGACCAGGACACCCTCCCTCCTCCCCCAAACACGGGGCAAAAAGGAAGGGGTAGGGAGAAACTCCATAAAGCAAAGTAAAGATTACAAACCATGAAGTGGGATGCATTGCTGTCCTGTAGAGAATGGAGAATGTAGATAGACAGTTCTGTTATCCCAGTCATGAGGCATGGAGAATGACATTGCTCTAATTGTCTGTGACACCTAGAAAACAAAATGCAGACAGTTTCACTCAATGTGGAGTTTGAAATGTAGAATAACTGTGATAGGATCAATACTTGTTTCTCTTACAGCTACTGGAATGTTGCATCTCACTGCCCTGGTCCAAAGACTGCAGCCCTGCCCGGGCACAGACACACCAACAGCAAAGCCTGCACCTCCTGACACTGCCAGAGGTATCTCACCAGCAGCCTTCCACAACACCCTCTGCCTCACTAACCCCCCCAGTGCCTGGGCCCCTTGCAGAACCATGGTTCTCCTCAATTCCCATTGCTGCTCTCAAAGGAACTTTTCAAACTCACCCGCATTCCTCACTTTGGCCAGTGTCAAAGCAGCCCAACTCCAGTGGGTATTGGAAGAGCTTCTTGTGGGGGAGCGAGTGTTGAGTTAGCTCAGATGACAGGGAAAACAGAACTGGGACAGGACAGGACAGCCATGGTGAGACACTGGATTCACCAGAAAACCACCTCAAATCCATGGAGACGGAAGTTTCAGCTCACACCTGGCTCAGAAGGGTCCCTGGCTCAGGCACACTGAGGGACCCAGGCAGAGGCACATGGTCAGATGCTCTTCCACCGAGCTTCCCAGGGACCTCTGATTTGGGAAATGCAGTCACAAGGACCTGGACTAGCTCAGCCAGATACACCCTGATTTGGAAGGTTTACTGACCTAAGGTCCAGACCCCTCAAAAATGGTTACACTGCTCTGGGTGGGAGAAACCTCACAGTTCCAGGCTGAGCTAGTATCATCATGCTAATAAAACTAAACTCACTGTTTCAATCTCTGGCCCAACCATCAACTTATATTTCCAAAATCTTGGCCAGTTCTTTTCAGCTACACTAGCTGATCTAGCAAAAGGATACTTTCAGACCTAAATGACCAGAAAAATTCTCTTAAATACCTAAACATATTTTAATTTCTGTATCTTGACTTGCCTGCTACAAAAATTTGGTCACCACAAGCCATTGGCACAGCTGAGTGAATGAGAAGCAGCTGCAACACCCCATCAGGCATGTGTGGCATGGTTTAACATAAGTGAACGTGAAAACAGAAACAGAGCCTAACTGTAATCAGACTGGACTAGCAAAACTAAGGTGTTTCAAAATGTAAAAGCAACAGAGTATATTCCATTTTGGGGTGTTTCATGTTCTTTATACAGTACAGAGCTTTGATTTCTAATATTCTTCTGCATTTGTTATCTCAGGAAAATTGTTTAACTCCTTTCCTTCTTTGTGCTTTTTGCTGAAAGATCTTCACTGAAAAAAGACAAACTCCCTCACTACCCCACTTGAAACAGCTGATGTGGCTAAACCCAGCAACATGGGCAGAATATTCAGCTTGGGAGGTCCAGTGGAAGTGAAGAGAAGCAGCAAAGGATGAAGACACTTTGTTGCAAACAACCTTGTCTGAAAGCCAAGCTGGTAATGCACAGGACAGTTTGTGCCTCTGTCAGTAATTCTGAACACTTAAAACCCTACTTGAATACTTGTAGGAGCAGAATATAAAGACCGACTGAATAGTGAGCACTCCAGAAACAGTAACTCAGCAGCTCCATCATTAGAGGTGTCACAGCAGAACACAGGAGCTGGAGAGGAGAGGGGAAAACAGGCTCCTTGGGAGGAATTGTTCCTGGACTCCAGCAGAAGGGAACAGGAAGCTGCTGCTGGGGCACACACACGTCCTGGCTGAGGGGCACAGCAGGACCCAGCTCCTGGCAGCTGTACAGCAGGAACAAACCCTCTGTCTTGTTGGGATTTGTAGGGAGCTACAGCGGACCCAAACCCAGAGCAGTGTGAGCCCCTGTCCTCGCCAAGCCCGCGCTCCCAGTGCCACGAAGCCCAGCCCCGGCCCAGCCTCACCTTGTTTGTCTCTGGCAGCTGGCCCGCCGAGGCTTGCCACCTGCTGTACAGTAATCCTGAGCCAACTTTGTCCTGGATGCGTTTTAGATTCCCTGAATACAACATTTGTTGTGCTCTGTGCTGCCAGTTCACAGTTCTCTCGATCATGTAGCGCAGGGCATCCCCCTCGGGCAGCCGGACGCGGATGCGCTGCAGGGACGCCAGCAGCGGCAGGATCTTCTCCAGAGGCGGCTTCTCGGAGCGGCGGCAGTGCGGGCACAGCCACACGCGCGGCCCCGGCGCAGCGCCGGGCACCGGAACGCAGCCGGTGTGGAAGAAGCCCCTGCAGAGCTCACACTGGATCATGGGAGCAGCCGGCTCCTTCTGGCACAGACACACTTTGAGCTCGGCGTCCTCCTCGCTCGACAACACCTTCACCTCGTTCGCTGCTCGCAGGGCACGCAGCGCCTCCATCTCCCTCAGCCGGGCTTCTCCCAGCGTGGCCATCTGAAAGGGAGTGAAGGGATGGCATCTCCAAGGGAACGCTGCTTGGTACAAACAGGGTGCCCTCTGCTCTGCCACCCTTCAGACACGGCAGCCTTCAGGGCTTTAAACGTTGGAACGAAGCAGGGATGGGGATGGAAGGGAAGCAATCGGGATTGGAGGAGCAGCAGTGGGGATGTGCAGTTGTGTGACTTCAATTCCCTTCTGTTTTCTCATGAGGCCCTGAGATAAAAAGCTTATCCCTTTGTAAAAAAAATAGCTCCTAACCCCCTCTGCGTTCCAAGCTTTTGTGTTTTGTGCTACAAAAACACAGTCTGCCTTTAAGCAGCTCAGATCCTGAAGAAGTGCAAGTCTGGATTGCAGACACTGCTCTGGGAATGTCTCTCGACAGTCTGACTCTGGATACTCAGAAAAGCTTCCTGGGCAGTTACCACAAATGCAAATGTACCTGTGACCCCGCCTTGTACACACTGCGCAGTGCTCAGGGCCATGCCCTGACCTATGAACTTGCTCTGGGGATTGTGAACAGCAGGCAAAGTTCAGGTGTACCCTGGATGTGCTGTTTGCCCCCTCTACAGATGCTCCTGATCCTTTTTTTCAGGAGTCTTTAGCATTTCTTCCTATAAAGACAGCAATACATTTCAGTTCCATAAAGGATGTTCAAACCAGCTGCAACTAATTAATTCTATGTGTTTTATAATGTACATAAATGTACCAAGGAGAGTTTATAAATACATACAAAGTGGTTATTTCTCACATCATGGCTTTCAAGCATAATTCCTGGACTAAAATCAGCTCTGGAAAAATGAGACAGCTGTGTCCATCCTGGGCAGACATGGGACTGGGGCACAGCACATTCCCATGTGCACACAGGTCTGAGCTGGGTTGGCAGTGTCCACGACTCACTGTAGGAAGGTTCTGGTTCCCCTCGTGCGTCAGAAGCAAACCCTGCCACACTGAATAACTTCCCTTTCCTGGGTGCAGCCCCTGGGGTGCCCTGGGTCTCCTTAGCCAGGGGTGCTGGATTCACAGAGGGCTGGGTGTGACCCAGGGCCCAGCCCATCCCCACAGCACCACAGGGACACCACAGGGACACCACAGGGACACTGCTCCAGCTCTGGGGTTCAGACAAGAGAGGCCAACACCAAAGCACTCCATGTACAAGTTTCAAGTAGTTGCCATAGGTTAAATCTTAGATGTCCCACAATTAATGACACTGAAGCCCCACCCAATGAGCCCCTACTGCATCTCATTAGCCACAGGCCATCATTACCTGGCCAAGGCGGAGGCTCTGCACCAGGTCTGCTGGAATGAAGCCCTTCCCCACCAGCAACTGAGTCTGCTCCACCCAGAGCAGTGTTTCAGTGACTCCATAAAGCATGAGGTTTTCTTTAATTATTCAGAGTGCTTGTTTTCATTATAAATGGTGCCGGATTATTGTGTTCTTTGAAAGGAACAGACTCGGGTAAACCCTATCCGATTTTTAATAAGGTTTAGGTCTGGTAAAGGAAAACAGGTCTCCATTTTTCATTTTCCTGTGCTCTGCTCAGCTACAGGCACTGCCTGGCAAACTGTGAGGCTGCTTCATGCACAAAACAACACATGCTGTTTCCACTGAAAGCAATTTTAGGAAGTCTGAAGCAAACACAGAAAAGTGCAGTCCCAGAAGTCCTTCTGCAGAGCAGCACAGCAAGAACAGGGTGGAAGCCACACTGCTTCCACAGGAGACAAACAGACACAAGGATTCAAGGAACTCAGAAGAAATTCCAGTTAGGAAAGATCTGACCACATACCGCGGACGCAGTGTCCTTGCTCTCGGACAGCGCTCGCTCCAGGTCGCTCAGCGTCTCCAGCTTAGTGCTTTTCTTCTTGCCACTTGGCACTGGCTCCTTCAGCTTCTTCTGCTTCCTCTTCAGACTGAGCATTCCGATGTCACACCAGGGACACAATACCTGAGGGACAGAACAGCAGCGTCCCATCTGCAGCAGTGTTACACTTGCACCATTCTTAACATACCTTCCTGCCTGGATGCAGCCACAGGCAACTGATGAGAACTAGGGTTCCTGCAGTTATTCCATCAAAGATCTGAGGGACTAGGATGAGGTTATCTGGAGGGTAGGGAGAGCTGGAAGGTTGGAATTTCAATTTTGTAAAATGGCCAGACCCAAACAACCCTTGTGTTTCACCCAGACTGCTGGTAGAGAGAGACAGTCCCCACAGGACTGAAACTGCAAACCCTGGAAAGGAGCAGAGATTCCAGGAGCTGCCCTATATTCCTGTCTGTCCCAACAGGAGGGGGCTCAGAGGGCCTCAGTGCAGGGCAGAGTGTACATTGCTCAAGGACTGCAGGTGCGACACAGCTACAGAGTGCAGCAAGCACAGCCCCAGCCTCGCCCCTGGCACATCTGAACCTCAGGAGGATGGAGCAGGTAGGAACCTGCTCACCTGCAGCTCGACCTGATGCACTGGAGTTAATCCAGTGCCACAGATTTGTCAGTATTCCCATACTCATATGGAAAATGTTAGACACAGGCACTGCCTGCTCTCGCTAGCCACTGATTAAGAAGAACAGAGAAAACATAACTAAATCTTAAGCATTTTAAAAGTTTAAAACTATTATTAAAAGTACAGGTCACTAACGAATGTTGTTATTAAAATAGTTCATGTAATCCTAAAGTGATTCTGCAAATCTACTGAGTATTTACTGCTCCTTCCTGAGCACACTGAGTCCGCGTGCCTGTGCCATGACCGATCCCCAGCCCACACCTCTTACCTCCAGGAGGGAATACGGAGAGTTCTCGCACAGGAACGTGTTTGCTGCACACTCCTTCCACGCCTGCACTTCGGCCACCAGGGCCTCCAGCCTGGGCAGGTAATCCAGGTGCACTGGGATGGACCGACCTCTCGTGACCAGCTCTGCCAGCGTGTCCAGCACGGGCACGCGGCCCCCGACCTGCCGGGTTGGAAATGAGGAAATGCTGGATGCACCCAAGACACAGCATTCACTCAAGGAATTCAGGGCAGAGCTTGTAGAAATGAATTTAATGCTCAGACAGCTCAGTGACCTGTACTACCGGTCCAACATTTGTGCTGCTCGTGCACTTAGTCACTGACTACCCAGACAAAACTAAGAACACATTTTGGGGGCTGGCAAGCAAGAATACACTTGCCAAATGACCCTTTAAAAAGAAAACAGATCAAAACAAGAGACTGCCAACAATATAGGCAGCCTCCCAGTCTCACACTCTGCATTCACAGCAGAAAATCGAAATCATTCTGAAATCATAAAATCATAGTTACTAACATTGAAAAAAGATCTCCAAGATCGATTTCAGCCACTAACCCAGCATTGCCAAAGCCAGCACTAAACCATGTCCCCAAGTGTCTCATCCCCATACTTTTTAAATCCCTCCAGGGATGGTGACTCTACCCTGGGCAGGCTGTGCCACGGCCTGACCACTCCCTTCAGTGAAGAAATTCTCCCCAATAGCCAACCTGAACCTCCCCAGGTGCAACTTGAGGCAGTTTCCTCTCATCCTGTCCCTTGTTGCCTGGGAGAAAACCCTGATTTCCCTGGCTCCAATACCTCCTTTCAGGTACTGTAGGGAGCTACAGCACCAGAAGACAAGTGCCAGGCCAAGACAGAACCACCTCCAGTATCCCGTGGGCCACTCGGGAGCAAGCTCTGGCCATTCCCTTGGCACCCCACACCTTGGGCAATGCAGGTACCGCACACCCAGAAGTAAAGCAGCACAAGAAGTAATTTCAGAGGTAATTTCTAGAACAGGCAGTGATGTGGGACTGGAGAACTATTCACCAAAACAACCCCAACATCTTTAGCAACTTCCAAGTCCTGATACCAAGAACTTCCCGCAAGTCACAGTGACCGCAGGCATTTAACAAAACCTTCACAGAACCAAAGGAAGAATTCTTGGCACAGACAGAACTAGTTTCCCATATTCAGGAGGCAGAATTTCAGAGCCCAGACCAAGAAATTAGCAAATGCCAAGAAAAAAAAAAATCACTCAAGTGCTTTCAAGACAGCCCTCAAGTGGAAGTTAGTATTACACGAATTTTATTCTTTCAAAATATTCAAGTCCAGGAAAATTAGTTTTTTTAATAAAAGCTCAAAGTAAGTTTTTATTAAAAGCCCAATTTAGGCCAGAGGGGCCTGAAAATACCCCTAAGTTAGATCAGAGCTCACTTTATAGAGAAAAAAATGAGGACAAATGAAAATATTTGGCAACTTATACCAAAATGTGAAATCAGGGCTATCCCAGTGCCACCCTGGTCTGATCTGGGCAGTCCCACCGACCCCTGGCTCGAGCACTTGCAATGCTGAGCCAGGAACTACTTCTGTATCACCACTCTGTACCTCAGTGTAGTACACAAAGATGTGATTAACAGGGAGCTGTTACTGAGCAACTGAGCAAAAGCGACCTGAAGGTGAAGTTCCATAATGCAGGACCTTTTTAACTTTAGATTTTTGCTAACAGCTGTTTTATAGATTTTATTGCAGGCAGTTAGTTGCAAAGGTGAAGGAATACAGACCAGAAACAGAATCAAGAACCAGGGCAGTGAGTGTAGCTGCTCCATGGCTGAGCTAACCAATGTCCCACAGTGGGTGCTCCGAATCCGTGTGACACCGGAGCCCCGGAGCACGCACGGGGTGCGGGGTGGCTCTGGTGACATGAGCAGGGTCACTGTCCCTCCCCAGCAGCCAGGCTCACGTACCTGCAGAGCCTCCACCTCCTGCAGCCAGTCCTTGGCCTTCTGCACTGCATCCTTCAGCGCTGCTCCATTCGGGAGGTAGGCTGGGATCTCCTCCAGCTCCTTCACTGCCGCTGCCAGGCTGCTCAGGGACTGCCGGGGCCTGGGGGAACACAACAGCCCAGATGTGAGATGCTGCTTACAGAGGGGCTCTTCCACTCAGCTGCGTTACTAAAATCAGAGGGCCACACCAAATAATGATGTTACATTCAGTACTGGCTGCACCCAGCAGAGCTGGGGCATCAGGAGCAGGGCAGGTTTAGAAATGTCTGTTTGCTTACTCTAGACTCCTGCTAGAAATATTCTCACATTTGGACTTAAGGAAGGTTTACCTTTTATTAACTTTTGAATGACAAACACCCACCAAACCCCAGACCAGCACCAGCTGAGAGATTTTGCATTAGAAGGTTAAAAACCTGAAATTGGGTTTTCTGTATTTCCCAGTTTGACTCTGAGGTTTTAGAGAGGTACTAATAGAACACAGCTCCCTCTCGAATGTTAAACCCAAGCTTAAGTCAGTAATGTGCTATATAAAGTTATCTTAAAACACTGTGGTTAGTAGGGGGTAAAGAACACTCCAATATTCCAAGTATGACAAAATTTAAAAAAAAAAAGAATCTTGAGGGAAGAAACCTGGCACACAAGTTTGTACCACCTTCCTAAATTTTAAGTACACTGTGCTCTTCCCTGTTTTACTTCATAAATCAGAAGGCAAAAACCACAAGAAAAGTCTTCTTAGTAAGGATGTATTTGGTTTATTTCCTTCCTCCCTGCACCAACTAATCTGGAAAAATCTCCTCCTCGTTAGTTAGAAACAGTCCTATGTGGACCCCTATGGACTATGAAATTTTACCCGCTGGTGGTCCCTATCTGAGCTTTATCTGGACACGTGTCCTCCAGCCTGACAGCGGGGAGGGGAAGGTGCAAAAGAAGGAAGAGGCATCTTAAACCCCTTCCCTGTGGCAAAAGAGAATTAGCACAAGATGGCTGAGCAACACACACACTGCAAGGCAACCATGACACCTGAAACCACTCCATCCCTCATCCCCCTCCTCCAGCCCTGTCCCTACTGGCTGGCTTTGCCTTCATGCTGGGAACTGGATGAACAAAGGGGAGCCCCTCCAGGAGTCAGGGCATTTCCATCTGAAACAACTCATGGAACTATAAAATGCAACACTGAGATTTAGCCCTACCTGGCCTTTATCAGGTTCCTGGCTTTGTCATCCCAGTGCTCGGACACGGTGAGGAGCTCCTGCAGCTTTGCCATCGCCTTCTCAACCGCCGGGTAGGGCGCGAGCCCCACCCCGGAGTCTATGAGGCGCCTCATGTCATCCAGAGTGAGGGAGCTCTGCTCCGAGCAGGCCAGGTGCACGTCCTCCAGCCAGCGGGCCTGCTCCAGCCGTGCCCGCAGCTCCGCCAGCTGCGGCAGGTCCACGTCGAAGTCGAAGCTGACGTCCAGCAGCTCCTGCAGCTCTGCAGCACTGGGCATCTCTTCAGAAAGGAGCTTTTGGCTTTGCTGTTGGAAAGCTTCCACACGGTCAAGGAGATCCTGAAATACACGAATGCAACAATAAATCAGATGAAAGTCCTCTGCTAAGTCACTTCACCATGGAAGCGCAGGGTTAACAACGGGAGCACAGGCTCCTGGCAAACCCCCCACTGCAACACACACAGTGTACATGGCAAATTATCCCGAGGGCTGGAACGCTGCAGTAGTGCCTGCAACACACAGTACTGGACCAGCACCTCGTCATATGCAACGTGGCCACAAGCTTGAGTATCCCAGAACAAGGCAATTCCAGTCCCAGAGGTGTCAGACAGAGGGCTCGGAAGAACAGGAAGGATGTAAAGGGAAATTGAGTGTTCCCATGGGTGCTGCTATCTGGCTTTGTTTTGGAATGGTTCAGGCAGCTGAGGAACAGCAAGGTGAGGATTCTGAAGGCTTTGAAAAACACTGGGAAGGGCACAGAGGTTCAGGGGCTCATTCCTGCTGTACTGCTAAGGTTTTTGAGCTGCACCCTATAGTCTCAGTGAGCCACAGGCATTTTACACTCGCATGCAGGGCAACACCTTCTCTCTCTCCAGGCACTCAGCAGCTCATTACCCCAAAAGGTATCTCTGGGGCTGTTTGCACTTTCCCCAGGATAAAGCGCAGTCATCCAGAGCAATCCCACAGTGAAGGCTGGGATTATTCTGTATGGAGCAACCTGCCCAGTACTCCCAGTGCTGCCTGAAATGCTGTTCCTGCAGGAAGTTCTTCCCTCACAGCTGACACCTTGGCATTTTGCCAGTGAGGCTGTTTCCCAGGGTGGGCAACCTCCCCCAGCATGGAATAAAACATTTTTCAGAGACAGGCTGAATTGTGAACCCATCTCCAGTAATGTTGGTCATTTATATTAACGGCCTAATTTGCACAGCTACATATAATTGAGGCTTGTTGAGGATGATACAAAGGAACACCCTGACCATATGTGTTTGTTATTTCCCTGCTCGGGAATGCCAGATGGAGAGGAACTGTTTGCATGTCTGGCATTTCCAAATTTCTGCTTTTCAACCAGCAAGAAAACTTCACAGCTTCAGTGCTATAAACAAATAACTGTAAATAGGACTGTATCAAATCTGATCCACACACTGCAGGGCTGATAAAGCTTCCAAAGCAGCAGTCAAAGCTGAGTTGAACTGATTTATTCCCATTCATTTACATGGCACTGTCTGGTGTCTCAGGGCTGGGTGGATACTTGAGGCACAGTTCAAGAGCCGGACACGGCATCTCCCGGTTTCAAGTGTCACGAATATGCAAAGCCCTTCTCTTCTAAGACAGGAATTGCAGCTGCACGGATTTTTTTTTTTTTAATTGCCCCTCTGTGTGATATGGAACATTTTGGCAAATTCTGAAACAAGATTTTGAATTGCTTTCAGTTTGCCTGAGGGCTGATCATCTGGGGAGCACAGAACCAGCACAGCTGGTGGTCGTGGGATTCACAGTGACCTGACTCCTGCCAGCAGCAGGTTCTCCGATAGAGAGAGGATTTGGGCAGCCTGGGCTGGGTTTGGCTGGAGTTATCTGTGGGGTTTCCTGGAATGTGGCTTGAGAGCACAAAGAGGCATCTAATTACAAGATTGAGAAAGCTGATTCTGGATTAACACAGAAGGAAAGCGGTAAGAACGAGAGAGCTGTCCCTCAGAGCACCGGGGAGTTCGAATGCTCTCAGATTAACCTGGCTTTACTTGTAAGAGCAGACCAGTTAACTGACCCCAAACTTTTAACCCACAGTTACCCAGGTCATCCTGCTCCTTCTCCTGCAATCCTTCATACAACATGAATGGTTTGATTTGCCTGTGCAGTATAAAACTCTGCTGAGCACGAACAGCAGCCAGTCAGAGCTCCTTTCTTCAGCATCCCATGTGCACAAGTCAGCCCAGCCTGCCAGAGCCCAGGTATTAAATTCTTGGAGCAAATAGTGACATGGCAGAAGAACACAGTGGAAACCCATCACTCTGTAAATGCTCCTGCTTCCTTCCCGAGGCTTTCCCAGCTTACCTTGAGCAGTGGTGTCTGGCTGAGGACACAAGGCAGGGCATAGAGCTGCCTCACGAACAGCCGCAGCTCGTTCACCGTCAGCTGGTTCTGACACTTCCCTCCCCCGGAGCGGTACCTGCAATGACACCGTTCAGCTCGCTTGGTTATCACTGCAAAACATAAAAACCAAAACTCCAAACTTTGAGGCCAGGCTGGACAGGGCTTGGAGCAAACTGCTCTAGTGGAAGGTGTCCCTGCAGGGAGTGGAACAAGAAGAGCTTTAAGGTCCCTTCCCACCCAAACCATTCTGTGATTTTTTGATTCCCTGACATCTGCTTACAATTTCATGTCAGCCAGGCCTTCTTCAGGAATAAGAGAATATTCACAAGCACCCAGGCAGCCCAGGGCTCACACACACGGGAAACCTCAGTCTGCCACTGTTGAAACACTCGTATTAAACAGGATTCTGGAACAACTACTCAGCCTTGGAAGGGCACTGGTTATTATGGAAAAAAATTAAGCTTTTTTTCCAGAACACAAAGCAACTGTGGATAAACTGTTCAGTTATGTTGCAGTAGCTGTTGTAGTCAGCTCTGCCCATGCCCACACCAAAAGAGAACAAATCCCAATTCTGAATGGGTTTTATATTGACAGGTCGTGTAGGCACTTCTGAAAAATCCTCTCTACACTGAAATCAGCGTTTTTATTTTTATCTAAAAGCTTTGTATCAAATGAGTGGCTTATAAGTGTTAACAAATTGCCCAATATTAAAAGCTTTCTAAACTCAAGCCAGTATTAATGAGGTCTGAGAACCCTGAACAGAAAAGGAAAGAGATCCCTTACAATGCTGGCTCCAATTGAATCCACAGTGTGTTATTTATACAAAAGAGGAGAACAGCCCAGCAGGGTATGCCAGCATGACTGGAATGTGAACACTATAAAATAAATTTTAATTTACCATTCTGTGTTAAAAATAGGTGTTTTTAACGGATACACAGGATCACACTGGGAGTTCCAAACCCCACAGTCAGCTGAACAATAAAATGAATTCAAAGCCTCAGGTACAACACAGGTTTCTTTACAGTCTGCTTTGTTCTACTGGTTTTTGAGGAAGCTCTACAGCATCTTTCAAGAAAAGGCACAAGTTTTGAAATACATAAATATTTATGTACATATACACACATGTATCTAAATGGCAAAGCTGACACAAGATGTTTTGAAAACCAGAAATTACATGAGCCTAAGAAAAACCATTGACAGAAGCCAAACCCATGTCTGTCCAGGGTGATTAATCACAAAGGTCTCCAAGCACAAATTCTCAGAGACTCTAAGGAACAGAGCAGGTTTCAGGAGACCTAGGGAAGGAAGGGGAAAGACAGGAAAAACATGGCAGCAGGGCAGGAACACTGGACAACGAGGGCCACACTGTGCTCTGGCCCCATTCAGATGTTCACAGAACATCTCCCAACCAGCATCTGTGAGGGTTTAATCCCCCAGCACCTAGAGGAAACAGGGATGTACAGCCTGCTTGCACCTCTTCAGGTACTGCAGAGAAGCTGGTGAGCAGGAGTCACAGGATTTACTATGATTTATTGCCATCTCTTCTGGTCTTCTCTCCATGAACTGCTGAGTTTGCTGTACTGGAGGAGATCCTCCAGTGTCACTGACTGCTGTGACTGACAGGGACGACCTTCCCACAGCAGAGAAGTCTCCTGCATGCCTCTTCCAAACTTGGGATCAGACCAAAATGCTCAGCCCATAATGGAAAGTTTGCTAAAAGCACAAACCAAATTTTAGGCAGAATCCATAATCCTTCCTAACCAACACCTGGCACTCGGTGTGATGGGGGCTGTCCATCATCCTGCAGATGTGAGATTCAGGCACATGAATCTGCATGTGGTGTAACATGTATGAAGATTTTAAGCAGGTAATTCTCTTCTTTATTTCTTCCTTCAGAAGTTATGAGCATCCCCGACTTCAATCTTAGCAGAAAAAAAAATCAACATGGGTTTTAAAACTTAAAAATTAAGAAGACATGAAACTGGACTTTCTCCAGAAACATGCCAAAAAAGATCCAAGGAGAAAAGGTGCAAGAAGGACTAAAACCTCTTCTAGAGCAAAGAAGAATCTCAATGCAAGCACTGCCTTGACACTGTGTACAGCAGCAGCACAGGGTGAATTACTCATCCCAGTCTGGGATGCTGCAGGAGCTGGCAGGCCCAGCTGTGAGGAAGGCTGAGAGCCTCTCATGGTGACAAAAGACCAGACCTAGTCAAGGAGATGAAGATAAAAACTGCTCCCAGCTCTTCCCAGGTCAAACAAAGTCAGGGACACATTCAATGCAGGAAGGACCTGTCTGGCACAGAGAAGCTGGGAAGGGCCTGGCTGCTGCTCCCAGTTCAGCACTGGGAGACCTGAAAAGAACCAGGGATGGGAGAACACAGACTGGGGATGCCAGAAGAGATGGCTCAACACCAAATGAAGGAGGAGATCAGAAGTGGACAAGTCCTTTGATGATGGTGCCTCAAGTCTCTGGGCTGGAAATTCCCTATCTGGCAGAAGTCATGCCTGTGGGAGTGCTGAATTTCTCATTCCCTGTTGCAGTACTTTTATGCTGCTGTGACAGAGGCTTCATCCTCCTGTGTGTGCAAGACAGCAAAGGTGAATTTTTATCAAGTTCCTACTACAAAGACTTAATGCAGGGATCACCAGGAAGGAAGACAAGAATCCTGTCTAAGTGTGATGGCAGAACATTCCACCCCCAAAGTCCTTCCAAGGCAGCCTTCAAAGTACTGCAAGAACGCAGGAGTGATGAGCTACACAAGTCCTGCTGAGGCAGCTGACATGCAGGAACCACACCCGTGCAGTTCTACCAGCACAAAAGGCAACTGCTCCAATAAACACAGTTGTTCAGAGTAGCAGCAATGGGTGAAAATTCTCCAGATAGGACAAATGACAATTTTCTATGAAGTATTTCACACTTAAGATTGCTGGAAATGAGCAATACTGTCCTCCACATACATAAACCCAACACTTTCTTAGAAACCACCATCCCACAAGGCTCAGTGTGCCTGTGGTGAGTCTGGGTGCCCTGATCAATGGCTTTCAGCTGAAGGAGGGCAGAGTTAGATGGGATATTGGGAAGGAATTGTTCCCTGGGAGGGTGCTGAGGCCCCGGCACAAGTTGCCCTGAGAAGCTGTGGCTGCCCCATTCCTGGAAGTGGCCAAGGCCAGGCTGGACGGGGCTTGGAGCAGCCTGGGATGGTGGAAGGGGTCCCTGCCCATGGCAGGGGTGGGACTGGATGGGCTTTCAGTCCCTTCCAACCCAAACCAGTCTGGGATCTATGGGTGAAGAATGACACAACAGAAGATGGTAATTCATGAATCCTGAGAGAAAGGCTCTTACATCAATACAGGCATAAACTAGACTTGTGCAATGAGGAGAACTGGCCTTGGCCTTCTGTTCTGGCTCTTTTCAACTCATTTCAGACACGGACTGCCAGCAAGACCAGGCAGGCAGTTCACAAAGAACATGTTACCCAAACTCTGCCCTACCTTCAAATCCCCCGAGCAAATAACCTGTCTAAAAGATTCAATGTAAAGAGCAAGTATTTTTTCAGAGCTCTCGTACAACATTCCCACCAGCAGCAGCTCAGGGATTTAAGGCACTTGGTTTTTCCACAACACAGAGGGTAATGAACACAACACCACCTGTACTCCGGACAGATTTACAGTGCCCACAGCACAAAGACAAGGGGACTGTATCTTGCAGAGTGTTACTTTGTCTGGACATACCACACCATTGTTTCCTTTTCGGGGAACACTGAAATGAATTTACAGACTAACTGTCAAACACAGAGGAAGAAGAGATTTGAAAACCAAAGACGTTTAACTTATTATATGTAGTAAAACTGAATCTCCCTGTCAAAGATGGCTCTGCTGAGGAGACAAAGGTTCTTTTAAGTCTTGCAGAGCACTAGCATCCATCACTGGCCACTGACATCCATCTCTGGTGCCCCAGTTTTGCTGCAGACATGGAGTGGCACTTACCTGGTCTGTCTCTTGCCATTCAACAGCTGCTGGGCCACCGAGGCACATTTGTCTGCGTCCTGCGTCACCAGCCGGAGGTGTCGCAGCAGGTCGTTATCTGGGAACTTTTTCATTTCTGATTCTTCTATCAAAGCCTTAAAACTGATGAGACCTGTTGGAAAAGACATTAAGTTAAAAAGTCTCCCTTTGTGATGCATTTTCCATGGTAAGGCTTAGAAACACAACCTGTTAAATGTATTTCTACTTCAGCTATATTTTGTGTCAAAGCGATTTACAGTCTTGTCACATAGACAGCTTAGCATCATTTCTGGGACTGTAACAGCTAAAATATTTACTTTAAAACATGAAGTGATAAATGATTTCTTTTGATTGTCACATAAGAAAAAAGTTGCTACAGTTCAGAAACTAAAAACTGAGAACAGCCCTTTTGAATTATGTGCTTCAGGCAGCAGGTAAGATACTCACTTTTTTTGTTGTTGATCTTTGCCTCCAGGGCCTCGCTGACGTTGGAAGCCCACTCGTTGTAGGACTCCGCGCGCATCTTCAGCGCGTTCATCATCGGGTACAGCTCCTCCAGGGTGTAGCGGTACCTGCAGGCAGCACACACTCAAACCTCCAGCAACACTGCGGGGCAGCAGGAGGGTGGAAGGAGGGGCACCAAGATGAGGACCCAGGTTGGATGGGGCTTGGACTACTGGAAGGTGTCCCTGTCCATGGCATGTGAGATGAGCTTTAAGCTCCCTCCCAGCCCCAAATCATTTTGTACTTCTACGATCTGCTGGTCCATACAACAGAGCAATAAGGTTCTGTGTACTCAGGGTTAAACAATTAAGACCTTACAACCACACCATGCTCCTTTCGAGACAGTTTCAGTGTTGCAATTGCTTGAAAAGGCAATTTCTACAGACAATTAAGGAATTGTGAAACTGTCTTAGATCAAGCTACATTCATATAGGACAAAGATGTACTAAACAGCACGGGAAAGTTAACAACGGGAAGGAAAGCTCCAAAAAGCAAAACAATACTCCTTGGCAAGGACTGGATCTAAGGGACAATGACCTGGTTGCTATAAATAAAAATGCAAACTAACTTAGCCAGCAATTTTTGCCATTACAGAGCAAGAAGAGCTGAATGCTGAAGAGGCTTTGTGTGTGAGCACAAAACAGTCCCATTGTTGTGGGGGCACTGGATTTGCAAAGGGCTGAAACAGAAACAGAGACCAGCCCCACCGACAGCAGAGATTACCAAACCACAGTATCTGCACAGACAATACTATCTCCAGATCGTGGTGTTCGTTACTACCTCAAGCTTACCCCAGTTTGTATTTGTAGGTGGGACAGGAGCAGAGGTCCTCGACATGGTACAAGCACACCAACAACCCAGGTTTGCAGGGACAATAAACTGCTGACATGAAGCAGGTGGTTTTACACTTCAGGCACTGTCGTTCATCATCAGGGAACAGCTCAAACGTCACCCTCTCTGAGTCAGTCACCCCCTGCAAGAGTGTTACATCAAAGCCTAATGAAGAAGTGACTGTTACAAAGAGGTGGTTATTCCAAGCTAAAACATCAGAAGGTAAATTTATCAAAAGAATAATGAAGTTTAGATATAAGATATTAAAGTCACGTAGACAGAAATCTTGGTTAATGAAAAATCACCTTTTCTGACCAAATTACTGAAAGTACAAATATTACCTTGAAAGTGACCTTCTGAACAACATTAAACGGCAGGTATTAAACTAAGGTGCATGATCAATGATTCTCTACCCAGGTAGTCCTCTGAAATCCACAACTTAGGAAGGGACTATATACCTCTAAGCCTCTGACACCCCAGTACAAAAACCAGCATGTTCTCACATCACTCAACTGTTACTTCATTCATTATAATGAATTCCATCTCCCGAAATGTTCAAGGCCAGGTTGGATAGGGCTGGGAACAACCTGGTCTAGTGGAAAGTGTCCCTGGCCATGGCAGGGGATGGAACAAGACGATCTTTAAAGTCCCTTCCCACCCAAACCATTATTTCCTACAACTCACCAGTTTATCAACCTTCTCACGCAACCTCTTCTCCTCTTCAATCATAATAGCCATGTCTTTCTGGACTGTAGATGCCACCACAACATCCAGGACATCTGCTTTGGAAGCCATCTTACAGATCATCTCGTCGTGGGAGAAGACGCAGTAGCGGTTGAGCAGCCGGTAATGCTCCACGCACTGCCGGCCCAGGGGCAGCTGCGGGGCAGACACGGCATCAGGGGGAGCGCTCGGGCAATGACAACAAGGAACCAACTCTGCATGCTGCTAACCAAAAACTGCCCCAAGGAAAGGCTAAGACAAATCCTTCTAGCAATAATATTCATACTTCAGAGTGTAAAACTAGAGAAATCAGGATCCCAAGTTGTGCGCAGCAGGGATGCTTGTGGCTCTTTCCCAGTGGACTCTGTGGGTGTGAGCTGTGTAGCTGGGGGAGGTGCTCTCTCTTGCAGAGGTTGTAATTAAGGGCTACTAAACCACTAAACCACAGTGGGCTCAGAAAGATCCAAGATAAAAATGCACTGAGGCCAAGAAAGCATCAAAAGGACAAGTACATAAACCTGGCCTGTTTCCACCACTCGAGGGATGCCCCATCCCAGGCAGGTGCAGGGCACGCTGGGCCTTCTCCCTGACATGAACCGTGCTGCAGCACGAGAAACTGCTGGCTCAGGGACCACTGACGTCCCTAAATGGCTGCAGGCAGAGCAGCCTGAGCTGGGCAGGTCAGGCTATTTTAAGGCCAGGCAGACAGTGATGCTCAGGGTACAACGAGGTTATGTGTTGGGTCCAGTGTGAAACTCATGGAAGGACAAGAGGAAAAATGAAACCAAATGACATGTGAGCACAGTCAAGTGCAGAAAACTTTCTTGCAAGATTAGTCATCTCCCTCTTCTAAGTAATGATTTTTACATCTAGCAACCTTTTTAGTTGGGCTACACTTACAAATAGCAAGACCTTTTGGGAAAAAAAGAAATCACAAGAGAAGTAATTTGAAATATCAGAAGCTTCAAAGAGTCTTT
This sequence comes from Ifrita kowaldi, assembly GCA_013398055.1. NCBI lineage: Eukaryota > Metazoa > Chordata > Aves > Passeriformes > Cinclosomatidae > Ifrita > Ifrita kowaldi. Next base: position 105,328 of record VZRS01007712.1, on the reverse strand, counting down.
GTGAGATCAGACAATACTGTGTGTCTGAGTCATTTGCTGTGAAGGTAAAATTACTTGTAACTTTGGAGCAACTGTCCTCCATTCATGTTTATTTTAAAGAAGACAGAACTTAGTCAGTAACTCTAACCTAACAACTGTAATGTGTGCCCATCTCTGCTGGTTCAGTGAGCTGAGCAAAGCTTACTAGGAATTATGTACTCCTCTGTAAACCTTTCATTTGAACTTGAGAACCTTCTGCTCTCTTCTCATTAAGGCGTTCTTCCCTAAAAACTGAGAGCGCCTCTGCTATCTAAGAGGATGCTCTCATGTGAGATGCAATTCCTATTTTTTTCCCCACAAGAGGACTATCAATGTCTTTAACTGTTATTAGTATGTGTTCCATGTATCATCTGACTTTATCACAGAGGCTAAAGCAGAAAAGATATCCAAGTTGGATTTGGTTTGCAGCTGCAGAAAGCACCCCTTAGAGAATTCCCAATGCAATAAATTAGGAAATTCCATTCCAGCTTTTGCTTTGAAATGGAATTCAGGGACACAAAAATGAGCAAACTGCAGTAGCCTGGTGCATCTCATACTCCAGGCACCCACGGGACTGTGCTGCAAAAGCTACATCAGCTCTGATGTATAATTCCAAACCAAATCTTCAGAACCAGAGGAAGCCCCCAGTTCAGTTCATGACAAACCCTTTCAGCAAACACCACGCTGCCAGTAACAGGCTCCTTCTGTCGGTGGCCTAGATTTGTGCATCAGCGATAAATCAGAGCTGTGCACCAGCTACGAACAGCTCTGGAACTGCTCACTTAGGGCAAAACCGGTTTGGAACGTACCCAATCGACGGTGCAGAAGTTGACAGCTTCAGCAAAGTTGAAGCCCTGGTTGAAGCCGCTGTGATAAGCTCTGGGAAAGGTGATCACAAACTCCCCAGCACACTGGTTGGTTCGGTACACCTGGGGGGACAGACAGGCCAGCGTCAGCTCACACCCAAACACCGCTGGCGGCTGCAAGGAGAACATGGATTTCCAATGCGCAGTAACTTCTGTGAGGACATCCCAGAGTTTGAAACCATAAGCCCAAGAATTACAAGTGGCAGCTGATAAAGTGCCATGTAAAACCCCAGAAAGCCAAGGGTTCCACTCAGCCACACCCCACTCTCAACAGTTCTAGGTTGGCTGCCTGGGCCTTGCGCTCCTCACACCTCAGGGTTAGGGGCCAACACAGATCCAGCTCTCTCCAATGTGCAGCTGAAGGGGAAGAGAAATTGGGAACCTTAAAGTACATACTGTTGTTCATCTAAGACTGTTGGGGCTATACAGTCAGCATGAAAGCAGGTAGGTCTCTTCCTGCATCCTTCCATTTTGGAGGCCACCCAAGCATAGGAGACACCACAAATTTTGCTACTTTTTCCAGATTTTCCTTCAAGTCCCAAGGCCAGCTCATCAAAAGCCAATTAAGTTGTAAAGGGACATAATTCCCATGAATAATCTAGTATGGAATAAGATGAAATCTGATGAAAAAAATGTTTTTTAAATACCTAAGGACTTATCCAGGAAAAATAAGAGAATGTGGATGACAAATAAAGGAAGAATGGGGTTTGGGCCCTTGACAGAAACTCTGTGCCAAAAAACCAGTGTCTGATCGAACAGACATACAAGAGCTCCTGCCATTGTTCCAAAGGTAAAGCCTAAACCTTCCAGCTGAGACACAGAAATAGAAATATCCAAGATGGATCTCCAGAGAAGAGTCTGCCAGTCGATTCCAAAGGCAACAATTCCATTGCCCATCTGTTCACACTGGCACATTATACTGGATAAGGAAGATGTAACACACATGGAAACCACCACACCACCTCTGTAATAAAAGTGGCTTCAATTATCAGCTTTAAGTAGCGTTCCAATCAAAGAGGGTTGGGTTGGGGGAGTAGCACAGGAGTCCGACACATACAGGCACCCCGTGGGCCATCAAAGTGTTCGGGTTCATTATGGTGACAAGTTGGTGCAAGAGATCTGGCTGGGACTCAAATAGCTCTGGAGCAAGTTTCTTCATTACATCCTCCAGCTGCTCAGCTGCGTACCCTGGGGCTCCATACCACGTTTTAGGCTCCCCCCTGCAAGATTATTAAAAAAAGTTAAATATAAGCAAACTTTAAGTTACATTTTTAGTGTTCTGCTTTAAAATACACCATGTCAGAGGAAGGGCATATCACCAGGAAGGAATGCAAAAGTTCTGTACCCTCCTGAATCTTCACGTTTTACACAGGTCCCTCTTCTCCAGACCTGTTTTTAACTGCCTACACTTCTGAGCAGGTACTTCAAATATTCTGGGGGAGGGAGAAAAAGTCTGAAGAAGTCCTCAGTGAAGTTCTGCTGATTCCAGCACAACTTCAAAACATAAGCTGCCTGTCTTTTCCCATGAACACAAACTCCCTCTTGGGTCCAACAACCAAAGCCAGTTCTTTCTGTCTTATGCATAACTGCCATAAAAGCAACACATAGGAAGTAGAACTCAAAATTCCAAATTATGCAAGACTTCAAGGGGAAAAAAAAAATCCATATCCAGAGTAGGAACAAAGAACTTCCAGCATCAGCTTAACCCGATGCAAGCCAGCTGAGAGAATTAAGGGGATGCAGATGTGTTCCAGCAGATACTGTTTCAAGCTTACACTGACACTGGCTCAATGCAGCACTGAGATGAAAATGCCTCCAGGGTCTTATAAAGAATGAGTTTAGAAAAGGTATTTAGAAAGGAAAACAGACAGATCACCTTATTCCAAGACTTCTGAAGAGTTGGCAGACTAAAACTGATCCAACAGTGCTCTTTTCTTCCATCAGTTATTAAGCAATTGGGAGGATTCCAAAAGAAAAGAGTGAAGTGTGAATCCAGAAGCCCATCCCTCATCCCTAGGAGCTCACTCCTGTACTCACACAGCCCTTGTGTCAGGGGAAGAGGGCAGGCAGCAGGATGGACTATGGAGGGGCAGCCACACACAAGGTATCACAAGGAGCTGTTACAGAGTATTAAATGACTTTGCAGCCTTGAACCTGACCATCATCCTGGGACAACTCTGCAGCCTTGGACCTGGTCATCACCCCAGAACAACTCTAGGAATCCAGGAAGACCAGCCACAGATGCAACTAAAAACTATCCTGTGTCTGGACTGGGCTAGTCAAGAGTTCTGCTCCTTGATAGGTGCCAGCACCAAGGAATGGGTGACAGATATGAACTGTGCTAAACTTGGAGCAGGATACTGGAACTGGGGGTCTCTGGACCTCAAGGGAACAAGTGACAGACAGTTCTAATGCAGGTGTTGAGGTGCCAGCAGCCTGAGGGAGCAGCAGTGGAGGTCACAGGTCCTTCTGCTCTGCTTCCTGACTGCTCCATGTCCTTGCCTGTATAAATACTAGCAGCAGTGATGGCAATTCTTCCTCTGTCCAGGACTGACATCTTAATTATTTCCAAGCATCTTTAGAAGCAAAGATTTGTATTTTTTTTCCCTTTTACCATTTCTAGAACTAACATATGACTCAGAGTTCTGTAGGAGGACTATTGTCTTCAACCCTGGAAAAGCTCTGCTGCTGCAGCCTGGGTCACTTGGGATTAGCTGCTCACAACACTGCAGCAGGACACAGGCTCCTCCAAGGCCCATGGGAACGCTGAAGATGGACACATCATCCCTAGGACTCTCCCAAGAACCAGTCCTGCCTTTTTGAGTCTTTTCAGAGTTTGGAGCACTGTCCCTGCAGAAGCAGGTTGTTCAGACTGCTCTGGCCAAGAACAGCTTTAACCTCAACTGCACATTGCTCTCCAATGCAGATTTAGACTTCTGCATTGAAGGGAAATAAGGAAGAATATCTGCAAGTGAAAAGACATTAAGGACTTTCCCACTGGAGGATAAATAAATTGAAAGCAGGTCAAGCAACTTTCACACGTGTCTGGATGTATCTCGTGTGTGCACATGTACATGTCTGCACTGACACCTTTCTGCCCTTCTGCAGACAACAATGCAATTGGGGGCACACTACGGAGGACAGAAAGCCATTCTAAGAACAGGGAAACTCTCCTAGAAGAAATGAAATCTGTACTGCAAACTCCTCTCCCATCCACAGGTTTCAGTCTGACTGAAGACTCAAAACAATGAGAAAAAAAAAAGCAGCAACACATGACAAGAAAGATCGTTTTCACCGTGTAATCCTGTCACTCCTTCACTCATCCTCACTCAAACATTTGTTTCTGTAACAGTAAGCACCATGAAAGCAAGTGAATTAAGTCATTGGCTCTTGGGCTGCACTGCAGCAGCTGCTATTTCAAGGAGCAGCAACTGAACAACCAACCAAAAGGGACCCACTGAACAGCAGCCGAGATGTGGTTTTACCATTCTGCTTGAATACTCCTATGAACTAGGAAAGAGAAAGAGCTTGACAGGCTTCAGGAAGAGTGACAACCATAATCCAGACTCTAGAAAAGCTGTTGTAAGGTGAGAAGTTCAAGAAGTTCAGTCTATTTAAAATATCAAAGAGATGGCAAAGATCTGTCCTGATTACAGCTGACAAGTGTTGGCTTGATGAGAGGATTTATGACAGCATGATCCATCTAACAGACAAAACGTGCCGGAACTGAGTTGTTAGCTGAAGTTGGATGATTTTTAAAAGAAAACTCGCATGGTTTTTAGTTTACATTGAGTATAATAAAACATTTGATGGAGTATCTGCTGCATCTCTCATGGATTTTTTAAAACTGGGAATGGATGTCTCTTTCCAAAATATGACCTCTTGTCCAAAAGTAAATCAATGTAGGAATTACACTGTCAGATTTGACCCTGCTGCAACAGGACAGCAATGGTTACTCTGGCTGAGCTCTGTGAATCTGCTTTTAGTCCACTAATTAAGGGGAATAGGGAAGGAAAGGGAGAGTGTTTCCTACACTGCGTTTATTCCTCAAACTCACCAATGCAGATAGTTAATGGAATAGCTCCAATGGTCTTCTATATGCCAACAAAATGAGGAAAAGCACATTCCTACGTACAGCCAGGGCAATTTCATCCCACAGATGTCCGCAGTGATGTGAGCAAGCACAGACTGCTCCATCACAGGCATGTTGTTTAAATTCCAGCCACTATCAAGGTATTCCTGAAAATTGAACAGAACAGTCACAGGTTTATACAACAAGAAGTGAAAAACCCAGGAAGATAAAACTGCTGAAGAGCAATAGAAGAAAGGCACTTTTCCCAGCTGAGGAATATAAGAAACAGGTTAATGACTCAAAGACTAAACCCTCCATTGTCTTTGCCTCTTTCACGACCCTGACCTGACCTGCTTTGTTAAAATGAGACCTTTTTTATTTGGTTTTATTTGGTTTGGAAGTTATTTATTAACTACTAGAATAAACCCGTGGCTTTGAATGGCTGACCACAAGAAGTTTTATTTATTCAAAACCCCAGTGTAGTTCTCCTCTTCAAATACTCTGCCAGATACACAAAACAAACACTTTGCAACCCAATTCCATTATTGTGCTCTGAACCAAGGAGTTATTCAATGTAAAACTGCAATAAAAACATTCACAGTGAACTCAAAGACCTACCTCTTCTTCTGGTCTAACTTTAAACTTCCCACCTCTAACTGGGAAGCCACTGCCAAACTCCTTCGAAGCAATGTCAGCTCCGTATTCCACTGTCACATCCTCTTCAATGGTACTGACAAGTCTCCAGAATTCTTTTTCAACCAGCTCAGTGGGGACCATCTAGGTATGAGAAGAAAAGGGAGCATGTACTGAGGAATCAGTAGACAAGCATGTGCATCAAGGCTGTCTCAGTCTCCATTAGCTTGAAGCTTTTCCCCACTTTAAAACTGTTTCAACGAGAGAAAAACAACTGCGGCAGAGACGTAGTTCCAGGAGATGCTGCTGCCCTGTTCTCTCAGGAGTGGCTGACAGTCACAGTTCTCTTCCCTACAGACACTTCTTCTAAAGCAGGAAAAAAACAAGTAAAAACACAAGCAGCTGGTGGAGCAAGAAACCATGACACCAGCAAGAACCAGGATTTGCTGACGTAAATGAGAACCTTTGATTTGGGATTTCATCCCATTCAAAACCAGAATCCCTCCCTTCCTCCCTCCCCAGAGTTCTCTCTTTTAACTAACCACACCAAATGAACTCTACACAACATCAGGATAAAGCAGGAACATACGTGTACTGGCATGTTAAAATAGTCTGACTTGAAGGCATCAGCCATTTCCCCGAACGTGCGGAGGGTGTAGTCTCGTGCTGCTTGTTCAAACCCAAAGGCTTCTTGAGGCTTGTTGCACTCCTGCAAGCGAAAAGGTAATCCTTTCTGTAACATATTAACACAACACTGTGCTCACATTTACACAAATGGGCTCCTGGAACGGCTTCTGAGGGGTAAGAAGGCAGGACACCACTGAAATGAAAACACTGTCCCAGAGGGCAGAGTCAGAAGAAGAAACTCTGCTTGATTCACCAAATCACAATTTTTATTTATAAATCTGCATAAACATTAATGAATTAATATGCCTAATTTCTCCTTACTCTAATAGAGCTAAGCAGGGCAAGATCTATAAACCATTACACTGAAGCACCCAGTGAAACTCCAATTTTAAGTACAGAGAAAAGGTGTCAGTTAAAATCCAAAATGTTTTTCGAAGACACACCAATTTTTGGCTCAAAACAGTAAGTGTCAGCCTTGCAATATGAAGCATGCCCAGTCTTCATGTGAGCTTTACCTCTATCACCTTGTTTGCACAACCTTAAATAACAACAAATTGTATTTTCTATTCCTGCGATCTGTTTAAAAAAACCCACAAAATACAAATTAGCCTTTGGTCTAACTGCAGTGATTTGTCAGATTACCTGAGCCAGACACTGGGGACACCTCCAGTCCCCTTTGGGAACATCATGGAGGGGTGGAATTAAACAGAAGGTGTGGTAACTGTCATCACAGCCATCGCACAGCAGGAGTCGGTCCTCGTCGTTCCCACTGCCACACAGCAGACACACATACAAATCCACCTGCAACACAGAATTCCACAGTGGGAATGGGAGCGCTGAAGGTAGCTCAGGGTGAAAGCAGTTTGGTAACTCCCATCTGTGACACTTCCCAAAGCTTATTTTTACCTTATCTCTGCAATGGAAATGAGACAAACACACCCTGAATATTCTTTTAACAGTGTAAATACTTCCCTCTGTAATTTAAGAAAAGACCACAAGAGCTGCAAGCCCTTCCACGCATTTTTTTTTCCCCAAATGCCAGAAGACTTGACCGAGTGCCAGAATAGTTCACATCAGCAGCACTGTGGCCTTGGCAGGTGTAACCCAGCACCTGCTGGGGGCTCACAAACCCTTTTCCCATGTGCAGCCTCAAGTGTTTCATTCCCCTCTGAAACCAACTGCATTGGAAGACAGAAATCTAGAGAGAAAGGGGTTCCAGTTGCTGGGAGTGTTCCTTATTTTTCCCAGAGAAGGCACCAGAGCAGAGCTTTGGGTAGGGGGGCAGCTCTTAATTCTGGTGGAGCAGCTCCCAAGCCCCAAGGAACAGGCACAGGCACTCCAACCTGGGATGGGCTCTCTGCTGCCTGTCCTATACCCAACTCTCACCAGCAACAGCCTGGAAGGCTCTTCCCAAACACAGAACAGAGTCAGGACAGGCAGAACCTCTTGCCTTATGTTGTTAAAAACAGAAGCAGCATCTCCTGCTCCTCCCCACAAGCCTTTTCCATTTAGGGGGGGTAAGGGTGTCAGGCTTCTGGTATTTGCACTCTTCATCCTCAGGTACCAGCTACTGGTGTGGATTGAATGAGAACACGTTTGGTTTTAGGAGGGACCCAAGTCGTGGCATGGGCAGAAAGAATCTCAGCACTATCTTCTCAAAAGTGAGACAACTACCACTGCCTTCAGGGGAGGTTTTGGGGGATAGCTGGTGGCATGTGGAGAGTTGGACCAGGAACAGGGCTGGCTTTTTAAGATGCATTTGAACAACAAAGATATCAATTTAGTGCTGAAATTGTGGAATTAGGGGTAAGTCTGTGGAAGTGCCACAGCCTGCACAGAGCTCCCCTGGGGTTAAAGAGCAGTGGAGAGGCATCAGGTCACACAAGAACCACTTCCACTGGACTATGCATTCAAAATGCTTATTGTGAGCCTGCACCTTGGAGACAGAAAACAAGTTACTTTAGTTAATGAAACTTAACCATCCTGTCATTTCCAGTTTGTGAAACATGAAGCTTTGGCAGTGCTGGTACTCCAGCAGGCACAAACACTGCTGTGCTTCAGCCCTGGGGCTCCAGGAAGAAGACAAGAGTCCTCCATGTGACAAAGTAACAGAAGGTTTTACTACACACCCCAGAGAAACCCAGAAATGCCTGCAAAACATGCAGTTGCAGGAAGGCAGGGGGTACTCACAGCATTGGTGGGTTTTTTAGATCTGACTTTGGATTTGTCCTTCTCTGGCTCCCCAGAAAGTTCTTTCTTCTCAGGGAGTTTCACCACACTGCGCATTTCCTTCTCTGGGCAACAGAAAAAAAAGAAAGAATATTACAAAATGTTTCAATGCTTAGCATTCCTTGTTATTGTTTGTTTTATTTATTGCTTGTTAGACTGCATCCTACCAAGGTATTTGCTGAATTTTTATCCCCCCACACTTGTTTCAGTCAGCATAAGGCAAGACTTGAACTCCTGCAATGCCTCCAGAAGCCAGTGTTATCCAAAAATCCCAGCACACCACCATGAGCCAGCATTGGCTACCACAGCCCACAGTTTTTCAGTATTTTATATGCCATTTCAATTAATTTTAATTAAATTATGAGCAGCTTCATAAGCTAAGGTTTTGTTTCCATGTGATGTTAAAAAATGTCGTCAAAGAGCTTCTTCCTTCTGCTCTTGGGGGAGGGAGGCTAGTACTTAAGAGAGTCCTTGAAGAAAAAAAAATCAAATTACAAAACACCATAATCTAAACAAATTATTGAAAAAAAATATTTTGAATGAACAAATGGGACTGACAGATTGCTCAAGTAATTTCAATTATTAAGTAGTTGTAAATTGCTCCTATATTTATTTGGCTAAATTATTTATCAACAAGCTTATTCTTCCATCTGATGGCATTAAATATTGTTTCTCAGTCTCAAATAATTATTTCTTAAGAAGAGAACAGACTCAGGACTGTCGATAACAGCAATTTAATCATATTATGGGGATTTTATCATTAAGCTCAAAATATACTATCTTTTGCTTTCATGAGTTTAATTTCCTGATTTCAAATCCCAATTCTTTCCTAAAAGTGTCTGATACACTCTTAAAAGAGTTTCTTCTATTTAAAGCTCATGGACTGATGTTATTTAAAACACAGAACAAAAACATGGTTCCAATCTAATTTCTGATTGTTTCAGAAGAGACAACCAAGTTTGAAAAAGTATAAGTTTTTTCATCTGAAAATATCTTCTTCAAGAAAACTTGACCACTTACAAGAAAAAAACCCCAAAAAATATTTCAAACCCATAAAAGAACTTTTTACCATAAAATCCAATTTTAAAATTAACACAAAGTTGGGGTTTTTTTATAAAATACTTTGAATAGTTCCAACTGCTGATTTTAACTCTGGTCTTAAAACATGTTTGTGCAAAGTAACAGACACTGCATTCACTGTGCTTCACTCACCACTGTCACTCTTTGGAGGGGCACAGCCCATTCTGCGTCTCAGATTGTGGGTTCTGGCTTCCGGAGGGTCAGTCTCAGTTTTAACATTGGTTGCCTTTACAAAGGAATAAAAAAACATCCTTAGCTTAGTAACATCCTTAGCTGGGAGACTCAGGTTTGCCACTTGAGTTTGGGAAGATGCTCAGTGCCAGCTGCCCAAGCACAGAGCGATGAGTTTGGAATCTTGAGCTGGCTGTGGGGAAGGCTGGCCATGTGAGTCCTGACTAAACATTTTCTAAGGTCCCTTCCAATGCAAACCGTTTCATGATTCCCTGGTGTGAGACACAAACACCCCACTGAGGTACCACAAGGGTTTGAGATTTGTAACCTGCCTCGTTCCAGGAAAAAGGCAGACAGGTGATGACAGTCAGAGAGAAACTCTGAGGACTTCAATTAAACTCAGAACCATTTGATACTTACAAACCACTAAATCTAAACAGGCACCTGGAGTTCCGAAATACTTGTCTTCAATTATTTACAAGCAGTTCAGAGAAAAATAAAGCAGGGAACGACATGGAAGATTTGAAAGTAAATCCTACAAAATGTCCATGCCAATGATGATATCAGGATTCGGGTTTGCTTTCAGTGGGACCCATTAAGAAGCAAAGAACAAGGAACTCGGTGCTTTCACGATTTTCTTGTACTCCTGAGGAGCAGAACATGCTCCAGTCCCCAAAGCAGGGACCTTTGTTGGTACATCGTGGAACTTTCAACACTGAATAATGCTCTTCCATTTAATTCTTACATTTCTTCCCTGAAGTTTTGAGATGATGGGAGAACAATTCTCAAATCCCTCAGTGTTAGGAGAGGATTCTCCAACACTGTTTTTTTAAGGAAATGAGGTCATGCAACAAGTCAGTCACTCTCAGCCACTTTCTGAAGCCCAAAAAATGGGATGTGTGGCCCAGGTCTAAGGCAGGACTGGACACAGCCCCAAGTACTCCAGGGGGTGGGAACTGTTGTTCAGTCGGGTTTTTTGTAGGCGTTGGTTGTTTGATTGGGATTTTTACAGAGCTGACATTACTTCCTCATTGCTTTTCATGTTCTCTTTGCCCAAATGTCTCCATCGGACCAGGCAGAGGTCCCATTGCTTAAGATATGCACGAACAGAAGTTGTTCACTGGGTGCAGCAGCTCTGCCTCAGGGCCAGCGTGCACTGAGCCTCAAGTGCAGGGACATACCCCCAACTTCTGCATCATCAGCTCCTCTGAGCTGTGCCTCTATTCTGTGCCTCAGCTGATACTGATTTTCAGAAGAGCAGCTCTTGGTTTGGCCTGAGCCTTTTATCACATCAAGTCATCTCACTTTCACCTCCCCAGCATTGCTGTGGTCTTTCACACTGAACTGTTTCTACATCAAGCACTTAAAGCCTTTGCATTTCAAAACCAGCCTAGACAGTCACTGCCCTTTTCCTTTCTCATTATGAACATTTTCTCCTGACTGTTTACTCACCAGGTGGGAAAGGGCAAGGTAAAACTGCACGTCTCACAACTGCAAACTAACACTTATCCTACAGGCCACAACAACTCACAGCACTTCCCTGTGGTTCACTTCTTCTAAGTGTTTATGGTCAGCCTTTGAAAAGCAGAAAACATCAAACTGGCAAATATGAGAATGAATTTAAGATTCACAGTTTAAGACATGGACAAATCCTTATATACCTCATTAGAGCAAAAAATTGAGACATGTGAACCAAACATTATTTTTTTGCAACCAGGTCAGTGCAAATGCCAACTGCTTGGAGCTTCAATGTTGAACAAAATGGATTTAATCACCTCCTCTGACTGCACTGACATGGAACAGCAAAGTTCACATTAACAAATCTTAACTTTGGGAAATTACTGTCTTAAAACATTACAGTTCCTGGCTAAGCCAGCCAGTCCCTGTTGCTCAATTCAGCCTTAGCACTGTGTGTTCCAGTCATGTTCTTAATTACGGATTTTCCTTCCACAAAAATGAGGTGTACAACATCAGTGATGCTTGGCGCAAGAGCTGAGAGGGCAGCCTTGCCTTTTGGCTAAGGATAAGCAGTTGGTTTCCCCCAAAATGACAAAAATGTGCCCTCTTTGTCAGTGCCATCTGACACCACTGCCAGAGAAACAGCCAGAATTTTAGCGTACATTTGTCCTGCTGTCACTTCTTAAGGGACCCATGAGAACAAGTGTCCTTCAACCACAGGCAGACACTTCAAACGGAAAGTTTCAGCCCAAACTACTGAAGTTTGCTCAGAATTATAAATCCACTTGTAACCAGGTATTTGAATGGAAAGGCTTTAGAAACCCTTAATTGCAACTCATTAACTAAGCATAATTACAGGCAAAATTTGCAACAGCTAAGCTGTACCACTTGTACTAATAAAGACCAAGACCAGAACAATGGGAGTTAATAAGAGTCTGAAACAAACTGTGACCTTCCTAACTCATGATGTCACCACTAATCAGACCCTCTCCTGGGAACATCCTCCCCTATTCTTCATCTGCTCAAACAAAAGAAATAGGAACTCTCTAGAGATAGGATCATCAGGCTGGAAAGGCTGCAGCCAAAGTATTACTGTTTTCCAGCAACAAAGGAGACACATGATCTCCTAAAGTATGTCTTCACAGAAGATACTGAGATATAACCAATACATTTCATGCTTATCCAAATAAAAATTGTTTCTTAAGGACATGTAAGATTGTACAAAACCACACTGACTTGATGGTATATATTTTTTCCTTATATTGCACCGGTAAATTAACACAAATTGACAGAATTCAAGAGTGAAAAATGAAACACAACAATGCTAATGTTATAACCAAAATATTCCCTGCTCTAACAGCTGGCTTCAACTCATGAGAGACGTACAGAACCTTCCAGCACATTTAGAGAGTAAGTGCTCCTCACTGACTGAGGAACAACAGATCAAAGCTGCTTCATTTCCAGAATGTGTCACCTGTCTTTTAATCTAAGAGCCCCACAGTACCCACAATCATGCTGAAAGCATAACCCTACTGTACACACTCACTAACAGCTTCCACAGCAGAGCCTCCCAGAACTCCAAACCTCAGTAACACACTTGGTGAAGTACCAGACAATTCCTACCCATTATTTATGCATTTATAAATGTTTAGGTGCCCCTGCCAAAGTGAAGCAGCTGTTCCTACGCGCACACACGCAGTGAAGTGCCCAGGGTGCCCTCACCACGCTCACCTCGGGCGTCAGGCGCTTGGCGCGGCGGGCGGGCGGGCAGCTCTCCGACGGCGGCACCGACTGCCGCTGGGGGATATCGTGGGGCTTGTACTCCTTGTCCTTCGTGTCACTGCTCAGATCTGGCTTCTGCAAGCACTAAAGAGACAATTTGATTACTTCATTTCTGCCTCCACTTGCAATACAAACCGTGTAGAACAATTTCCTGGCTCATGGAAAGAACATAGACAGGGTCCTAATAATTCCTGTGCTGAGTTAATGAACAGCATGTGTGACAATGGTAACATTACCTACCTGAACAAAGCACAAAGTCACTTTTTCGTATCAGTTTAATGACTACAATGGCCATAATATAGGATCTTAAATAAAGCTGAAGTCATCCTTTAAGTGTTAATGGGCACCAAACATTTCTCTGTGTGGAACAACAAGCCCAACTCCTCTGGCAGATGGGGCCTTTGCAGACTGGGTCACCAGCACTGGAACTGCTGAAGTGTCCTAAGGTTGAGTGGCTGTGATGCCAACATACAGAGCAATATAAAAGCAAATTACAACCTATCAAACATCCCCGTCCTAACTGAAATACAGCTCTGTACTATGGACATTGCAGGAGCTCCCTTCTTTCCATGTTTTGGAGAGGACAACTGCTGCATGAATTAAGGGCAGAAGGGGAAAGATGCAAAACAAAGTTTTAGTTCTTTCAAGCTGCTGAATGAACACATTTAATTGCTGAAAACTGTGCATACCTCTGGCAAGAAAGAGAATAATTAATGACAATTCCCCGTTTGTCAAGCCACACAACACTCAGTAACAGCAGACAAAATGTAACAGTTTTTAATGAGTAGACAACAAATCCTACAGAAAGAAAAAATCTCATGTTGCCAGGAAGTAATTCATGAAATTGCTGGATCCACATTTCCCCAGTTCTGTTAGTCTGTTCCCATCACAAGCATTTACTCAGCAAGAGAGAGCAGTAAAGGACAGAGAGAACCACTGCAGTGGTGTGAGGATGATGATGCTCTGTAGACAGCACAGCAAACATACTTTTAGAAATAAATGACAGCCAGAAAGGGGGAGGGAAAAGGAGGAAAAAGTGTTATTTTAGAAGAGAAGTCTATGCAGAAAGAATGATGTATTTAACAAAGCAGCAGTATCAGTCAAGGGCAGCAGGGTGTCATTAACCACTGCCCACAGACAGTCCACGACACCGATTGAAGAAACCTCCAGAATTGCTGTTTGCTTTCAGACTGCCTTCAGTCCTAGACTTTGTAAACTCTAGATTTACACTCTGAAAGCAGATGGCTGACTTAATTTCAGCATCAAATACACAGTACCACTCAACTTTGCAGCTCACGCACACGAGCAGTGAGTCCTGGCTGATGCTCAGAGGTTGGGTCTGGAGCCCCAGAGCTGCAGCTGCCTCTTCACAAGAGCCTGGTCCCTTAAAGCCCCCACTGGAACAAGAATCACAGGATCACAGAAGGGTTTGGGTTGGAAGGGACCTTGAAGATCACCTTGTTCTAAGCCCCTGCCATGGGCAGGGACACCTTCCATTAGAAGAGGTTGAAACCCATCCAACCTGGCCTTAAATGCTTCCACGGATGAGGCATCTACCAAAGCTGAAAGATGATGTGACATCAACATCAGGGGAAGAAAGCAAAAAATAACAATTTCTCAGAACAGAAAATGAACAAGCAGAAAGAGCAAATGAATAGGAAAAGGTTGAAAATGAGAGAACAGAAAAGAACTTCTATAAAATCTGGGTCCTTGAATCATTTCCTCATGCGAAGCCCAAACTTATCAGAAAAAAAAAAAAAAGTTTCTACTGCTTCTGATAACAGAGGACATATGAACCTTGAAAACAAAGATCTGGAAGGCAAACAGCTTTTCCTAAACAGAAGTGTAAGGAAACCTTGAAAACCAACAGTTTGTGTCTCACTTCAGCGCCGTGCCCAGATAAACAAAGAAAAAAACAAAACAAAAAAAAACCCAAACAAAAAAACCCACCAAGAAATCCCAAAAAAACAAACAAAAAACCCCACCAAAAAACCCCACAAAACAACCCCAAAAAACCAAAACAAACCAAAAAAACAAAGCAGAAAAAACCCCAACAACAAGAATACCAAACCCCAAAAAACCAACTGAAAAAAAAAACCCCACCCCCAAAATCCCAAAACAAAAAACCCAAAAAAACCCCCACCAAAGCCCACAAAAAAAAAGAGCACTCACTGTTCCTTGAAAAACATCAGAAGACATTTCCTAAATAATGATGTTTCACCAACAAACATTTCCCAGTGCCTCTGGCAAAGGCAGCGGGATGGAATGGCTGTTAATTCCCAATTTCAGCTGTACCAAGAGAATACCTAGAACTGTTAAGTTCTAGGGACGAGAATTCCTCTGCACCTCCTTTACTCCTACCCTGACCTGATCAGCTGTCTTGAACCAAGGACACAGCTGCCATCTCTCCAGCCCTTCCCTCTTCCCAACCCAGCTTTGGCAAGGCTGAGCTATTATCAACCATTCACCAGAAGCTCATCCCACACACTGTGATCGTGATCTCGTTATATTCCAAGGAGATGGTTGCACACATGATCCTTGAACCCTCAGAGGTGGCAGAGAGCAAGTTAAAATCCATCAGCTGAGGCCACAAAGGAGCAGCTCCTTTAGCAGACAAAGGACAGAGCAGGAATGGTCACAAGGTCTTCAGGAAGTCAAAAGATTGGTGGGGGGGAAGGGATACAATTCATTTCCTCCAGGTTTAGATGTTTATTAATAGTAATTAAATTAGTAGTAATTTACACAGAAGCCAATCAGTCAAGCCTGATATTTGCAGAACACAACTGGTTTACCCCTACTACACGTCCATGGAGTTATAAAAACCACCAAACTCCAGAGGTGCTCGTGTTTCTCCAGGAACAATGAAGGGTGCCAGAGAACTGTCTTACACCGAAACATCTTTATCAGAGGCACACACACATAAATCTTTGGAAATACGAATCCCACTAAGGCCACTAAAGCCTTAGTTTGGAAAAGAGACCAGATCCACAATTACTGAGTCAGCTGGATTCACTGAAAAACAGAAGTAAGACCACTTTGAGCCCCCCAAAATGTAGCCGCACTTTAAATCATGGAACATCTGGGCAATGCAGTACGGAAGATGCACTGACACAAGATTCTGGATACCTCAGTCCATGCAGGGGACACTTTTCCCTCTGGGCACACAGTGTGACTCTGTGGGATCTGTGGGATGACACGCAGTCACTACAGCAGGGAAGGAGAGGTACAGGTGGTAAGAACCAGTACCAACAGGTTCACTGCAACTACTCTGGAGACAAACACCCGAGGCCTGTCTAGTCCAATTTCAAGACAAGAAGAAAATAAATATCCCCTGTGGAGAGCTGCTTTGGGTATTAGAAACCAGCTGGTTTAAGGAATTCTTGCTGTTGGACTGAACATGAGCTTTAATAAAAACATGCTTTCCCCTCTATTCCCCTCTGAACAGCTCCAGAGAGTTTGACTACTTCAGCATGTAGACAGAAATATCTCCAGCTGGAATATCTGTCAAAATAACTCCTGAAGCCAGTTTAACATGTATTGAAGCCACACAAACAGTTAATGCTATACACAGATCTAGATGAGATTAAAGTTATGGCACAGTCATTAGTGGAAACTACATAATTTCATATTTTTGGCTTTTGCAGGAAAAAAGGCAACAAATATTTCAAGTATTACCAAATAAAGAAAAAAACATCAAAAGACTCAGTGAACACAAGCACTAATCTTTTCTGGATGATCATCAGAGCTGTGTGAAGAGCTTCTCTCAACAGGCTGTTGAAGGAGGAAGCACATCTCCAACTGACAGCTGTCACATTGAACAGCTACAGCTTCTCCAAAAACACAGCTCAGGTGCTTAGATTCCCAGGAAAACACTGAGCAGACACAGAGTAACGGACACCTACACAAGAAGCATCTGGGTAAGCACCACTTAATAACAACATCTGAAAGGAAGCCAAGAAGAATCTCATTTGAGATGATACTCAAAAAACATACTGCAAAACAAACTCACTTGAAAGATAACACTGTCAGGGGAAAAAAAAATCAAATTAGAGTGAAAAGTGAGCTAAACCCAACATATTTCTGTGAATTGTCTCAGGTCATTCAAAAATCTGCGTCTGCCACATATAGGAGGGGAATATTTTAACTGCCTGGGGAGGGGAGGAGCTAAAATGAATCAGTGAACCTTACATGCATCACTTGTCTAGAACTGCCCCCACATCGGTTTGAACAGATGTCACGTGGCCATTGCAAGACAGAGCTTAAAAAGTCATTTAAAAAGAAGCATATCCTCATCTAAGGAGGTTTTTCCTCTTCTAGAAGGGTTTAATACTGAGCAAACCATGAAGTGAGTATTAACTGCGTGACAGACGCTCTCAGGAAATTTCCATTTCCAGGATACTGTGGTACCACATTCACTGTTTTATAACTTTTAATTAGATCTTTCCCTGTGCAATGGTAGCTCAAAAATACGGCAGCAAAGACAGGTGTAACAAGCTCAATAAAAACCCCAAAGAGAAATCACAATTTTCAGACCTAATACAAACGCCAAGTTTTCAATGAAATGCCTTTAGAAAGTGGTGCTGCTTTCCATTACTTAACATGAATGTTTGAAGGAAGCCAAAATATTTTTGATCCAGCAGTTTCCTTAGCATGAAGATTTTTATCTTCAACTCTATTTTGTTCTTATCCTGTTTGCAAAAGACCCCTTTTTCTGAAGGGCCAGCAGAATTTAGCTGTTCTTCACTGAGAAGTGATTGTCACTGCCCAAATAAAAAGCCTAATTCTAACCTCTCTGGACTTACATCAAATCCCTCCCTCATTTTAGTAGCTTTGTGTAAAGGCCTGTGTTGATTTCTGTACACAGAGATATGCCTGTAACAGGATTAGGGCATTTATTGCTTAAAAAAGGTCAGCACTCCTGTCTTTGAAAGATCATCATGGAAAGAGCATTTCAAAGAAATAAAAATGGATGTTGGCAACTGCAACCAATTTTGGATTTCCAAATAAATGACTGCTGCTCTAAAAGAACAGACCTATTCCTCATCAGAGATTATGTGGCCTCCACTCTGAATCAACCCTGAATTTTGGTTTAATGACCAAATCAAAGATTGATGACTAGGAAGGATGAAGATTTAAGCTTGGGAAAAATCCCAAGTCACGCTGTTAACATCACTACAGCAGCCAGGAAGCTTTCTGCAGCCTGTCCCCCCTAGTGAACGTGCCACAACACTGCCATGGCTTGGCACAGTCCCTCAGTCACTCCAGGCATGTGACACAGATCCACAGCACTTGTTGATGGAGAGATGGACCTGGAATGTTCCATGAATATAGAAGTACTTGGCATTACAGAAGTCACTGCAGGAAGTCTGAACGTCCCTTATCACGAGGCTTCTGTAAACTGGAGAGAGAAAATACCAACAGATACTGTTCAAAGCAGGAGTCAGAGGTTACCTGGAGGACTAATGCTAAAAACTTCACTCCTAATGAAAAGTTTGCCCATGGCTTTCTGAACTGCTGAACACGGCATCTGGTCACCTGCGTGACACCAAGCACGAAATGCAGCTTCACAAACAAACATTCCAGAAATGAGAAGAACCCTCACAGACTGGCTGCTACATTAACTGAACTGCAGGTGCTTTCAGTACAGCTTACCAAGAGACTCGCTCCCGACTGGAACAAGTTGTAGGGGTAGAGAATTCGCTCGTAATGCGCGCGGATGTGCGAGCCCACAGCTTTGCCAGGAGCAAAGCCCATCCTCGTGGCTATTTTGGTCCATTTTCTCTCCTTGCAAACTACATCAAAACCTCCTTGTTCTGCAACTAGCTAAAAAGTGAAAATAAAATAGTCACATATTTAATGGTAAAATTATCAACGTTCGAGGAAAAAGGCAGGACGACATCCCAATTGACATTTTAAACCACAAAAATATAGATTTAAAAAAACCCCACAATATTGAAGTTGTTTTAAGGCAATAACTGGAATATATAACACATAATCTATTCAGGAATTCCAAACTTGTTGAATTACTTTACAAACAAGTCAGCACCTGTGTTCCATGTGCAAACAGTTGCTCAGCCTACTCTGAGAACTTATTTGGCTGCAATTTGTCACTTTGTATCCCAACACAACTTTCTAGCACAGGACACTCAGTTCTTTTCACTGGAACAAGTGCTATAAAATAAGCTCAAAGATTCCCAATAAAAACTGCCCTAAACACAAAGAAAAGAGAAAGAACATATCCTTTGGGTCAGAGAATCCCATCTCTTACTATCAGTATACATTAAATTCTCCACAAGTTTAACAAGTTTCATCCTAAAAGTAATTGGATTTTTTTTCTTCCATATTTCTAATGGAAACATTTTTTTCTCTCACTTTTGTCATTGTTCAGGAACTTTCTCCAATTAAGCCTAGGTTTATTCTTGACCAGTATACCCAAGTTCAATTTTAAAGAAGAGTTGTAAATTAAAGGTGATCTAGGCTCCCAGGAAAACTTCCATGATAATGTATTACTTACTGTCTTTCCCTGATAATTTATTCTTATTCTTACTGTCCCATTAGCTATGTTAGCTTAAACAAAGGAACACTTTTTCCAGCTTAGATATATCCCAAAGCCTCCCCTGACCAGCTGTGATACCATCCCAGGAATTGAGGTAACATAGCAGCTTTTCAGGACAAGTTTTTCCATAACGGTCTTACTCTGTTAAGCTGAAATAAATCCAAGATCTTCCTCTCCACATGCGGAATTTTCAGTGTGCATCCCTGAAGCTCCCAAAACTTTGCAATCTGGTCCAGAAAATTCAGCTTTACACGAGTTTGGGCCTGAAACCAACCAAACAAACAAGTGAACTGCACGCTAAAAGCAGATGTAGGTTTTGTACCCCGAGGTTTACAGCACTGCAGCCTCAGCTGCCTGCCCAGCTTTGCCCTCTGCAGGAGTCATCTTGCATTTTTCCCTCTCATCATGTGGAGAAAAATGAATTCCATGCAGATACCATTGGTGGTATCTGTGTCTTTCCTTGAGTCACCTTTTGTTACCTTTTACTGCACTCAGAAAAGTACTTTCTGAGAACAGCCAAGTAGTAAGCCATTACTGCTAAAAACTCCCTAAACCAGCTGCATTGTCCAGATTTACTGCATTTATTACATTAATTACTGCAATAGCTTATTACAATTTGGTTTATTTGCAGTAACCCAAAAATAAATCAATATTTAAAAAAAAAAAAAAAGGTTTTTTTTTCTGTTATTCCTTCCCACTCCCAACTGTATTTGTTTCACTTTTAAGCACACAAATGGGTCAGGGCAGGGAAAGCCTGGCTGGCTGCACAGCAATTACCACAGTAAGATCACTGCACTGCTGCTATGTAAGAGCAGTAACTTAAATTTTGACACATTTTCAGCACATTTTCTGATCTTAAGGTAAAAACTGGCCATGTCCGTACAGATCAGCTTGTCTGCAAACTCCAGGGTGCTCTGAACAGCTTGTGGTCACACAAATCCCTCTCTTAGCATTCCAAGCCAGCATCTGAGCCCTTCCCCAGCACTTCTCACGACCATGTCAGGACTTCAGAAACCAAGAATCAGGAGAATAATTAGGCACAGAGTCACCATCATCCCAAATGGTACCAGCACTGAGCCAACCAGAAGTCCTCACACTCTCCTTTAGTGTCAATTCATTGAAGCAGTGAATGAAAGTGCTTGTGAACAGCAAATTTCCACAAACTGAATCCAGATTTTGCAATTGTTTCTTCCAAAAGGCTGGCTATTTTTAAAGCACTCCAAGTGTTTAATCTCTTTTCCTTTTGAAAGACGCTCTATGAGTGCAAAACACAGACACAGATCTACGGCCCTGAACAGTTTAACTACTTAGAAGCACCTGTGTGGAAAAGGCCTAAATTATGTTCCTTTAATGAGCATTACCATTATTTTTGTGCCTGGAATGTTTCTAACTAGGTTCTGAAACAGATGAATTTCTGTGCTAATTAGAAATTGCTGTTAGAGGTCCAGAGTGCTGTCAGCTCATGGCCAACTCTGGCAAACATCACCTCCCAAAAACACATTGACACATTTGGGAGCAGAAGTAATGCTCAGCTTTCCAGTTTACCTCCAGTTCATTGAGCCTCTGGATCCTCGGTGTGAAGTGAAGCTTGTCAACATCGCATGCGAACGGAGGCTGCCAGTCCTGGAAAACAGAAGGGTTCCATCAAAAGATCAGGAAAAGGAAGGAAGTTTGTGTGATAGTCAAAAGCCAGGTGAGCCTGAAGCACAAAGAGGCCCCCATGGCCTCCAGAGCCTCCTCAGCCCCACCAGCACATGGAACTTGGAGCGATGGGGGCTCAGCAGCCGCACCCCGACCCATCAGGGAGCCAGGGCTGTGCTGATACCCAAATCCCCTCATCAGGAACAAGGGCAGAGAGCAGGAACGGTGAGATACGTTGAGTGAGTGCCACTGGAATACTTCACTGTGCCTCAAAAAAAAGGTAATGGAACCACAAAATCAGTTACACTTTGGAACTGAAGACCTGTTCTGCAATGTAAGCTTCCACAGAATCATGGAATCATTGAAGTCGGAAAAGCCCTTTAAGATCATCAAGTCCAACTTTTAACCCACCACCACCACGTTCGCCACACCACCCACGTCCCCAGGCGCCACATCCACACATCTTTTGAACACTGCCAGGGATGGTGACTCCAGCACTGCCCTGGCCAACCTGTGGCAATGCCTGACAATTTCCTTGGCTGCAAACATTCAGGAAGAGCTGGAGTATGACCAATTTTAAAAAAGATTATTATCACTTTGATAAAATACCTGCAACTGAAGTGTTATTTATAAACACAACTATAAAGCTGTTTTATCTTTTAGATCTCTGACATCTACTGCACATGCTTGATTTGGCAATATAGAACTTCACAAAACCAAATTATATTTGATTTAAACTTTACAGGAATTTATTATATATAAAGTTATCTTATTATCACTAATTACAGAATGAAGATAATGCACAAGTGAGCTACTGACAGTGTAGTAGGACAAGAGTAAGACAGAGCTCTGCATCAAGAAAAATAAAACCTTTCCTCAACACTGGGGGAATGAGACAACTGAAGTAAGACCAGCATCATAAACACATATTTTTCATTTTAGATTCACAGAGAACATGAAAATTAGCATTAAAACCAACCACAAATGGTTTCCAAAGCAATTATCTTACGAACAAACACGGAGCAAGAGCCACTGAGAGCATGGAGAAGCTGAAGAGCGAAGAGGGCCATCAATCCGTACCTGTTACCAAGCTGGCATTGACTAATCCAGACCTCAAAAGCGGTAATAAAAGTTTTCTGATCCTGCAAGGCACTTGCAGCACACCACAACTTGACAAGGCCAGCTGAAATTAACATCTGAATTGGCAATTAGACAATGGTAGGGGGTCAGGATGACAAATTATCCAGAGGACACTCAATCCTCAACCAGTGGGACACATTTCCTGATTATTTTCCTGCTTCTAACCACAAGACTGTCTGGTGCCCAATGACACGTTCTTGAGAAAGTCGATAATGCTAACCCTTCTTTTACTGCCTATTTTCTATGCCAGAAAACCAAATGCAATGAAACCATCAAGTCTGAGGAAGAGAGCTGACATTCTTTTCTAATATCCTGTTGTCTGATGAATCATTTGGAGCCCTCAAGCTGTAAGACGAGAAGCACAACTGGGAACAGTTGGGCAGGATTTGAAGTATTGTACTTCAACAGGACAAATCTGACTCTCAAGCTGAACCAACTGGTTACATCATTAGTCACAACTCTGGAGTCTGCTCTGTACCAAAGACAGGGAGACAGGCACCGAGACCAGGAGGGAACACAGCGGCGATGACACACAGGACCCTTGAGACATGCTGGGGACTGAATTCTGCCCAAGGGAGAATTGCAGGGAGCTCTGCTTAGGCCGAGAGTAAATGAAACCAAGAGGGCTGTGCTGCCTCACTGCTTTGCTAAGCAGTAAGCCAAGGCTGTCCTGGGTGGACTGTGCCTTACTCCAAACCAGATCCTCTAGTTAGGCTCTGCAGAGGACAAGAACCAGCAATAAGATGAACAGGGGCAAGAATTCAGCTCACGTAGGCAGTGACACCACCTCTGAAACTGTCACCAGTCTAGGCTGTGCTTCAGGGCTACCACTTGCAGTTACTGCACTGGCAGCACGTCAGGGAAGCCAAGCAAGGGAGGGGACAGCACAGGAGACTCTTCTGGTCGGGCCACGTGCCTGCTGGCACAGGCTGCTGCTCTGGGCAGAGCCCAGAGGAAAGCCAGCATGCCACTGGGCACAACAGGAGGAACAGGATCCCTACCTGCTCCTACAGGCTCTGGCCCATGCTCAGACTAAAGAAATCCAGCTCCAAGGGTGCCTAGGGCAGACACGGACCCAATCCATGTCAGACAGCACAGAGCAGGCTCGTCCCCTCTGCTTATGAAAGCAAATGAGGAAATTTATGTGCATGATCTTAAAGAAACATCTCATCCACAGCATGGCACCCAAAACATCCTGCTCCAGAATTAGCTGATTATCTCCATGATCTCCATGTGTCTATTTATTACTGACTGGTGCATGTTTGGGGACAGTCTTTCCTGTTTGGCCAAAGACACTGGCTCTGGCAAAGCACCAGTCACCTACTGCGCTGGAAGAGTAACACGACTCCAGACAACACAAGCTGCCACAACAGGCATTTCCTACACCTGCAGTTTTTAAGTTTACCAATGACTGAATGACCAACACACGCACCAAGACGCCCTGACGGCACGTCAGCTGTTTCTCAAAGATAAGCTTTGGGAGCTCCATTTCTTCATCAGCACTTTCAGTAGGTGACTTCAGCCTATCAGGCAGACGGGTTCATCAGCCAGAAACAAACATTTAACAGCCTTAAAAAAGTGCTTCACTTTTAGCAAGGAGAAAGTCATTGGAAGAGCTTCTGCTGGGTGATGGTAAATTGGCTTAATGAGAGGCAACACCGGATTGACTCCAGCTCCTGAGGTTTTTAAGCAAGCACCATAGAATATGCTGCGTCAGAAGGGACCATCAAGTCCATCAGGATCATCACGTCCAATTCCTGGCCCTGCACAGACACCCCAACAATCCCACCCTGTGCATCCCTGGGAGCGTTGTCCAAACGCTTCTCGAACTCAGACAGGTTTGGAGCTGTGCCCATTCCCTGGGGAGCCTGTTCAGTGCCCAGCCACCCTCTGGGGGAAGAACCTTTTCCTGATATCCAACCTAAACATCTCCCAGCTCAGCTCCAGCCATTCCCTTGGGTCCTGTCACTTGTCATGAGAGGGAATAGATCAGTACCTGTCCCTCAGCTGCCCCTCGCGAGGATGCTGAAGGCCCCAGTGAGGTCTCCCCTCAGTCTCCTCTTCACTGAACGAACCCAGTGACCTCAGCTGCCCCTCTCGAGGCTTCCCCTCCAGACCCTTCACCATTCTCATGGCCCTCCTTAGGATGACCTCCAATGGCTTAATGTCTTTTTTATATTGTGGTGCTCAAAACTGCCCCAAGGACTTGAGGTGAGGCCACAGAAGTGCAGGCAGAGCTGAGGGAAATGAATGCCATACATAATATAACACATCAGATTATTATAAAACCACTCCTGGCTTTACAAACACACTACAGCACGTCCCACTGAACACAAACTGTGTCAGATGACACTGTTACAGACCCACAGTCATCCACCATCTGGAGAAATGACAGCAGGTATAGCACACAGTCCATCCTGATTGTCACTGAGTCCTTTTAAAGTCACAAGTTTATTTTGGAGCATCCAAACTACTCAAAGTTGATATAACCAATAAGGATATTTATCTTTTTTCTATTCCACAGTATGGCAAGTTCCTCAAGTCCCAAACAAGATACTTTCAACCCTTCGTTAATGAGTGTATTATTTACTCAACAAAAACCTTGGACACATTATGAAGCACAACTTACCAAGCCAAATGCGATACTCACTTGCAGGCCTATGAAAAGATATTTGTGTGTGACAGAAATTCCTTTATGCACCTTGGAAAGGCAGCAGCACCACGAGAGGGAGCTTTGTGGTGCGGGATTCATTTGCAAAGCTGCTGAGCCACATGAGGAGCTTTGCTGGGGAAGAGACCAGCCACCACCCCCAACTCTCCAGGCCAACTTCCCTAAAGCTCATGCCTGGGAATCAGTAAGACTTGCCCTCTCCATCCAGCTCCTCAAAGGAACTGGTTTGGATTTCCCTGTTTTAAAAAAATGAATTAAAAAGTTTAAGAAGATCAGTTTTAAGTGTCTTTCAACAGTCATGCTGAGCACTAAGATTGAGTATACACAGAAAGCAAGACAACATCAATTTCCTAAAAAAATTGGGAGTTCCTAACTCCGCCAGGACTCTTCATTGGAAGTGACTCTATTGTGTTCTGTTGTCCATCCCTGACTGTTATAAGCCTGCAAGCGACAAACAAAATCCTGTGCCCACCTTAACCTGCACTTGTTATAAACCTGTCATGAAATCCAGGCAAAAATGAGACAGACTTCAAAATTTCAAACTCTTCTATAAACTTGAGGGACGAATCCAGCTGTGCAGAAGGCACGGTCTAAGGATCACATTAGTATTTCAAGCAGTAATGCAAACTACAAATGGTCAGCAGAATTATTTCTCTGATTTCCATATTCTGGCTCCCAACTGAGCTGTTCCAGGGATGTCAGGCTTCAGAGTATTGCATTTCAGCTGGCAAACCTGCACCTCACCCAAACTCACTAATTAAAATTTAACCACCCCCACCCCTATGAATTCAAGTGAACAAGAAATTACCACTGTCCCTGGTAAGCTGTTCTACAAGTTAGTTGGCTTCAGCTTTTCTTCTTCCCTTATCCTCATGTCCTTTATAACCAAATCCCTCGTCTGCTGGCTGCCAAAGCAGCTATTCCCGAATCCTTCCTGGAAGAAACGTTTCAAGACAGTTTTCAATAAACAAATACCTTCTTCTTTCTCTTTATAGAACCAGCTTTCCAGTCCTGCAAACAAAAGGGTTTTTTCCTTGTGCTTTTTCCTGAAGTCTCTTATATTTTTTCAACATCTTTTGAAAAGTGCAAGTAGCGTTTTACTTGCAGTCTCTCCCATGTCAGACACAAAAAGAGACAGCCCTTTCATTATTTTGCTAGACAGCAGCTCATAGTAAGATCCAAAGGAATATCTTAGCAATTCTTGCCAGAGAAACACATTCATTCAGTGAACTGCAGCAACTCCCCCCTTCCCGGGATGCCCACCCTGTGAGCCTGACCTACATTCTTTGTTCCCACATCTATGATCTTGCCTTGGCAAAGGTGTTCCATGATTGCTGCCACCGAGAGGAGGGGAGCACACTCGGTGACTCAGGAGGTCCCTTTCAGTCTCCTGGTTTTATGACTACATTAAAAACACACTTGGAGCTCAGATGGCAGAATCCACACAAACCCATTATCACCCGGCAGTGGGTCAGCCACAAAGCTCCTGTCTAACGGGAACTAATCCCTCTGTGACCCTGTTAAAGGCTAACATTAGTTGGGAACTCCAATCATCAGCTAACCCAGTTTGTGATGAACAGTCCTTCTTTGGTCATTTTGAATGGAGGAGATTTTTCCATCAAAACATCCGAATTCCTCCTTGCCAAGAAGGGACCCCGGGTGCACTAATGCACCTTATGCACAGAACTCTCCAAAAAGAAGCCTGGTGGAATATTTCTTATTTGAGACAGAATCGGCCTCTGTTGTGTACTGCAGACTAGCAAGCAAGAACAGACACAACCACAGATCCTTCCCATCCAAGAACCACAGCCAAGGATGAGTGTACAGTGGGAATCACCTCTCTAGATCCCAGTGTTTCAGTGCCAGCTCCACTCATGGAGAGAAATAAAGGCTCAGGTAAGCTGGAGTTGATTCTCAAGCGTCAGGGCCCGCTGCCTCTTGGGACCCAAAGGCAGAGAGAGGACAGAAACTACACAGAGGGTTTGAACCTCTAAACACAACAGGCAGCTGGGCTCACACACAGGAGATGCCCGGCTCCTCTCCATGGAGGCACCTGCATGCAAGGAACACATACAACACCACTGTACCAGCAGCACTGCAGTGTTGGGATCAGCAAATCCCAGATCCCTGATTCACTTCAGAGGACTGACCAAGACCCTGAAACAGAGCATCCATCAGGACTGGGGCCAGACCCAGCTGTGGGTGCCTGAGGGCACCAGACCCTAAGAGCTGCTGCCACCTCCCCTCAAGACACAGGACACGAGGGTCAGACTGTAATCCCCAGTACATTACCAGAGCGTATGCAACCAGCACAGACAGAGACTCACTGAGAGAGACTGAGGAAAGGAGAGGAAACTCTCATTGCCTTTTAACCCCACCCCAATGTTTCAGTCTTTCTGAAGAGCAGAAACCACCCATGGTGACCACAACAGCACTGTGCATGGCCACTGCTATAAGTAAAATAAATAATAAACTAAAATAATTCTTCTTTTGCGTATTTTCTTGCTAATTAGAGATCACTAAATAACCTACTCTGAATTTACCTAATTCCACAACATGACCCCTGTGATGAATGTGACAAGTTCTTAATTTAAAGCCAGCATTTCCTAATGACCTTTGGTGGCTGATCTATTTTTCTTCACATGAATTGACAACAGGGGAACAGGAACCTCAGCACTAAAATATCTCTTCCCCTCCCAAAACCCCATCCATTCTCGATCCCAGAGTTCCCGAAAATGGCAGATCCACCACCATCCTTCACTTTCCCCTTCCAGCTGATCCTCTGTCAGTCAGAAATGCCCTGTTTCCTGACTCACCTGAGCCTGGCTTCTGCTCAGCAGGAGCAGAGGCTCAGGCTTGGCTCGCCAGGACTGACAGACACTGCAGCACCTCTGGTTTCTCCCACCGAAGCTCACTTACGTGTAGTAATTGAGTTATCTCTGTGTTTTCTCTTTGATAAAATCAACTGACTGAGCCTCCGTGTATTGTCAAATCTGAAGGATCATCACCATCAGCTTCCTGATTCAGACAAAGTATTGCAATTCTCTGCATTAACGCCTGTTTTAGTGGTGGTTTGTTTTACAGCTCCAGGACCAGATTGCCAGAACCCTCAGTCAAGCTGCACCAAAATGGAATTGGTTTTTTGTTTTTTCTTTTTCTCCATAAAAATGAAAATAAATCAAGCAACCAGCTGAATGAGAAGCCTGAACAGACCTTAAGAGGTTTAAACAACACTTAAATCAATGTTGCTCCTCAAAGTATGTCCCTGGAGGAGCAGCTCCAGTTCTCCCAAGCCCTGAGCCTTTAGGTTTCACCACTCAGGTTTTGCTAAGGTTAAATATTTCAAAATTCATCATTTCATGTGCAGAACTTTTCTGATGGTTCTCTGTACCCTCTCCAGTCATCAGATCTTTTTAGAATCCTCTAACAAGTGCAGGAATCCTGAACATGGAATTTTCTACTCTGGGGCTGCCACAGAGGTAAAATCCCCCTATTTATCACCGAGAAACCCCAGAGCTGCATTCACCAGCTTATCCAGAGCTCCCATTCCACCATTACACTGCTTTCCACAAAGGTCCACAGTTATTTTTCTACACTCCTTCCTCCTCTAAGACACTCCATGATCCTTTGTTCCAAAGGTAAACCCTCTCACTGAGTCCTACTTAAGTGATTACTGTTTCATAATATCCACTGTTTATTGGGCAACTGGGATCCCTCTGGAGCAAGGAGCCACCACCATAACTCCATTTGGAATCATGGCTTTTGTTCTTCTGGACATGTAATGAAAATTACATACCCTTGGCTTGAGGTTGTGAGACACCATAGAAAGGGATCCTTCATTACAAACACTCATTAACAGTTGAAATAATTTGTGAACTGGTGCATTGATTTTGCACAATAATAATTTCTGTAATTAGAATACTGAACAAACTTAATTTCTATATCTCAGACAAGGACAACACAACTGATTTAACCAAACACATGGTCTCATGGAAAAAAAAAAAACTAATTTGAGCACATCAGTGCTCATACAATTGTATTCTATACTATCACCTTCCAAGTTCCTATCTAGGACTATTCCAGTCATTCTTCCACTCTGGAGCTAGAGGGTGTCAACTCTTGCACCCAATAAAGAACTTAAACCATTAAGGAAATTAATTCTCCCTGTTCTCAAGTTCACCAGTATTCCAAGATTTCCTGAAAACTGACAGTCAATAATTTCAATAACTCCAGTGTCCATTCCTTCAAAATTCCAGCTCTGCTAATCCAGATTTTCTAATCTTTAAGTGCTCGGTTTAAGTTACTTGGAAGCCTTAACAATACTTCTCCATATTCACGTTATTTAGAGCAATGAAATTAAGCCTGGATGTTCTCAATTTTCATGCTTGGCCTTCGGAAAGTTATGATGTTCTAGTACATTGTACAATATTGTGTATTTTGAAATGAATTTATATGGTAAATAAGGCTTAAATAATCATTATTTATTATTTCTTCACAGCAGCAAAACAATGATGCAACGAAGTGAAGGGGGAGTCCATCTTCAAGAAAGGCTTGGAGCATTTGATACCACTCCTGCTCCACATGTTACCGTTAATTCTTGAAGCTAAGCTTCACATTTGTTAGACTGTTTGCTTCCATTAATTACTATTAACTACCTATTTTGAAGAACACCTCCATTCTCAAGCAACACTTCATCTGACCCCCTAAATGCCCCCAATGGTTTGCAGAGCTATCACAAGCTTCTAGAACGTAAGGCCTCCACTTGACATGCCAAGTTTTGGAGTAAATTTAGTTTATTCCAAACTACCAGATAATGTTTAAATGAAGAAATCCTAATAAAAGGTATTTCTGGTTCATAGAAGAAATTTTAACTACAAAATGGCACATGATGGACTGCAAGCAAGTTGTACCACACCCACTCTCCTACATCCAGCTGCCCCTTCGCCCCCAGATCCGCAAGAGACCCAAATTTAAATCTTTACTTTATGCAGCTCATTAACTACCAGGAACAACCACCATCCAAGCACTTTGCTGCCAATGGGACCCTCTACTCATGCTCCACGCTGCTGACAAAAAGCCACAGAGAACAGTGCCACTGAGCTGGTTATTGCTGCACCCTCCACCAGTCACTGCAGCATCTCAGAATCCCCAAATAAGAGCAAAACTCAGTCACTGGTGATGGCTGGAACAAACTGAACTGGAATGAAGAGGAAAAGAACTCCTTTTGAATGCTCAACTGGAAACTGCCACGCAGAAATTGCACCTCCTGTTATATTCCTGGACATTCTTCCATCTTGTGAACACGCAGTGATCACCCAGAATCCCCTGCTTCCACCCAGATGTCTTCTGTACATCAACTACCTTGATATCCCCTCACTAAACAGGTCACTGTCCTCCACAAGAAGCCACCACAGACGTGGTTTTCTCTGGGCCCACCTGGTGCCCAGCTAATGACAGAGAAAGGGACCAGAAAAAGCCCTGCTGCCGGTCCTTCGGAGCCCAGGGAGCTCTCCTGTGCGTGCTCCAGTGCTGGAGCATCAAAGCCAGCTTCGGAGTAAGGGCTTGTCCCTGAGCAAGTGGGGAAGCTACAGCTGGGCACCATCAGTCTCACACAACATTTTGCCATGTTGCAGCTCAGAAACAGAAATACAAATTCATCTGCTGATAACTGCACAGCAGAGTTTAAGCTAAAATAATGCCAGCCCAACCATCAAATTTTCAATTCCTCTCTCGGCACAGATCCTGACAGCTCATGGTGCTGCCTACCTGCTTCCCGGCACGTAACCAGACTGCGCACACTGGCCAGAGATTCCCTCGGATGCAGGAAGATTCCAAACCTCAGCCATCACCAAACAAGGCATCCAGTTGGAACACACACACTGTTGTGCAAACGGCAGTACAGTCTTTAGCTCATGGTATTACAGCCCCCTCGATTACACCAAAAAGAACAATAACTGAATATTCACTGCGGCTCCTGATCACAGGAGGAAGGCCAGGAACTACGTCAACTTAAAGGCTTTTCTGGTCGCTTTGGAAGAGCTCCCTCTATGCCCCAGGCCGCTGAACCAACGACGCACTTCACAAGCCATCCCAGGCATTATCCAGGGCAGATAAAGCCATAGGAGCTCAGCTCTCCCAAAGCCAGGCTCCACAGAACTACTCATGCTCAGCCCTCAGCAGCTCCAACTATTTTCATCCTGCTTCTAAATGCGCTCAAAGAGCTGATCACACAGCCAGGCAGGCACAACACCTGGTGTAATATCTGGTGCAATACCTGCCCCTTCAGGAAGCGAAGATGAGAGTGGCTGAAAACGCAGTCGCAGTAAGTAATTCAGTCCTTTTTGAGGGCTGTTGATTTATGATCTCCAACAGATAACATCCTACGAGCAACTTTCTGATAAGGTTTTGGCTTTTTACACAAGCAGCCAAGAAACACAGATGAGATTTTTTTAGACAAGATGTTTCTTAAACAAATAAAAAGACACCCCCCTCAAAAACAAAAAATCCCAAACAAACAAAAAACCACCAAAACATCCAACCAATCAAAAAAAGCAGTTCTGGGCACAGTTGCTGAAACACTGTTGGAAACTTAAAACCCCAAAAGATCTACTCAAAAATACTACAGCACTTCAATGGTGACTCTGTAGCGAAAACCATCTTACCCCCTTAACTCTGAGCATCTGGCTGCCCTGCACGAAAAGAAGCACTGGCACATTCTACCAGGACAGAAATTCAAGTGCGGTCTTCACAGAGCAATCCGGGATTCCTCCTCCAGAGAGCTGAAACACCTTCCTTCCTTTCCAGCAAGATTCACATTATTCACTCTGCTACAAACATTTCTGCCACTTCAGACACTACCTCAGCAAGTTGTTACTATTTTAATTCAGAAGGAAAAGGATGGACACCAACAAGAGTCCCAGCAACCGAAACACCAAAGTGAGGAATGTGTGTTTCTGAACATTATTTCTTTGAAGTCAAAGTCACCCTCGCAAAACTTCAGTCTGCAGAACTGTTCTATCAGTTTCCCCCCTTGCTGGAAGAGATGTAAGCTCAGTGCCTATTTAACATTCTGGTTGTTGCCGTCATGTTAACTGCCTTACCCGGCTGCAGCACCCCAGACTCGCACCACGCTCCACTTAGAGAAGAGCAATTCACTCAAAATAAAGATGATTCACACATTGTTTAATTAGATTTTTACTTCGAGAAGCCCCTCTCCTCACCAGTGCAGGTGTTCATACCTTTAAACAAACTAACAGTTCTGACTACACAAACTATGGTTCCAAGATCATCACAGCATTTCTCAGTAAATTGAGTCGACCAACAAAAGGAAATCAGAATTCATACCCTAATTTTGAGCTTACTACATCATCGATCGAGATGATGATGATGAAGATGAAGGCTTACTACTTCTTCCCACAGTGGAGTGCATTCTAAAATGGTGGCCATGTCTGTCTAGGCTTCAGCTCGCAGAGCCACCAGCCAAACTCACGGCTGCGGAGTTTGGTCTTGTCCAACTTGAGGAACAGTTCCCTGTGCTAAAAGCGCGCCGAGGCCGGGGAGGCC
>VZRS01007712.1:46932-71894 GCA_013398055.1 Ifrita kowaldi | reverse complement strand
GGACCCCCGGGAGGGACCCCCACACCGCCGGAGCCGGGGCTTCCACAGGCCCTGAAGGCACAAAGTCGCCCTCGGTACTTCAAGTCACCGGTCCAGAGCGGAGCCAACCCGAGCGCTGTCACATCCGACAATGAAACAAACAATTGCAACTTTTGAGATGTGCACACAATGCTCACGGTGTCGTTTTTTTGTAAAACTTCACTTACTGGCTTCAAATTCCCACTAAAACTCAGAAAAGCGTCCACTGTTAACTGCAGTGGCTAGAGAAGTAAAACACCGAGTTCCAGAGCCGGCAGCCAGGGATTCGGGCACCAAGGCCCTCAGTTTCCCTGCTGCACGCTGCCACAGCAGGAACGCTCACGGAATGAGCTCCGTGTCAAGCAACTGCTGCCACTGCAGAGGAACACCTTCCCCAGGAGAGGGGATGAGGAGGAAGCTGTCAGGTCTCCAAGCTGTTGCTCACGATTACAGTAAATCAGAAATTTGTGCAAAGCGCTCAGGGCCAGTTTAAGACAAACCTAATTCTTCTCAAAAATGGAGGAAAAAAAGAAAGCAGCCACAGCTTTTGTAAAGCATTTGTGCAGGCGGTGTCAAAGGGAGAGATCCTCTGCTCTGAGCTGTCTGCTCTGGAGCCTCCCTGGGGGGATGCAGAGGAGCAGGACCCACGCCCCGGGGGCTGTCGGCCATGGCTCAGAGAAGGCTGCCAGGGGCACACGACAAGGCACCAGCTCTGAGCCCGGCAGCACAGGCTGCTCTCCATCACACCCTGGGCTCCGGGGCTGTGCTGGGCCAGGCCGAGCTCTGAGTCAGCACACGGCCCAAGGCAGCACAGCACTGGCACCTGCGCTCAGAGCTGAGCTCTGCCAGTGCCACCCTTGCAGGGACAGGGTGGGCCCAGAGTCACGCACTCATGGGGCTTCAGGAGACCAGGCAGGCTCAGCTTCTGGGAGCCCCGGAGGGCCTTCAGCCAGCAGGAGTGCCTCCAGTTTGCAAGAGGCTCCTGCCCTTTCCTTCCCTGAATTTGACCTACATCTCATAGAAGTCACTGTACCCCCTTCCTTGTACAAAAGCAAGATCAGGTTTAGACAGGGAGCTTCCACCATAGATGTAAAATAAACCATATCTGTTTGTATTTCCATTTGCACCAAGAGACCCTACAGTACAAATCACCAAATACCACCATCTGGAGAGAAAACAAAGCTGGTTCACCATCCAACAGCTGGTCTGCAGCACACCCCAAACTTGAGGGGCTCTGGCAGGGAGGAGAACACTACCTTTGAAACTTTGGGTCTGAGTGTCCCTGAGTGGCAGGGATGTTTGAACAACAGTGGATTATGGTGTTCCACAAATAAATTTTTGCAATGGTTCCCTGAGGATTCCTTTCATCAAGAACTGAAGGACCACATTCAGCAGGACTGTTTCTGCTATTTCTGTCACATCTAAAGGCCTCCCATGGGACCATGATGAAAAAACTCAGACACAGGTGTTTTACTTAGGTAGTTCTGACGGAGGAGAAAAAGCACTTGCTACAAAGATCTGAAGATGAGCAGAGCAGGGAGATCAAGGGATGACCTAGGGATAAAAAACAGGTGCCTTGAAGGGAGGGCAAGGTGGCTCAGGGCTGGATAAGATGGAGATTTAAGGTAAGCAGGAAGCCCTGGAGGGTCTGTGTATCCCATCAGGCATCTTACTTGTCTTTCCTGCTAACCTTGCTACCTGCTAATGAAAGCACTTCATCACCACAAATGTGTAGTTTTGCATGCTGCCTTCTCTGTATCTTCCCTCTGCTGTGACATCTGCAGTGTTTGTTCTGTTCAGGGGATTAGTGTGGCACAGCACTGTCTGGCTTAGAAACCCAATTCCCCAAGTGTTAGAGGCACAAACTGCAGGAAGGAGAGCAGATTTCCCTCAGTTGGAATGAAAGTGCAGACATTCATTCTTCATGGTTCAGTTGACTGCCATTAATTAACACCTTTTATTAGATAAGCTTTCTCCAAGCCTGTTCCATTTGTGCCCTGTGAGCAGAATTCCCCCATTTGCTGTAGCTTGGTGTTCACCCAGGAGCAGCTGCAGGGCTTGCAGGGACCGAGCAGGGACAGTGAGAAATAAGGGAGCAGGAGTCCAAAACGTAGTGCAAAGGCCATGCAAAGGGGTTGGCCCAAGGTGAAGAGTGCCAAGGCTTCCAACTGAAGTCAAGCATTCTTCACCACATCAGGGATTCATTCTTGGCAACTCCTCCATCCTCACCCAGCTGTGAGCTCCAAATGGAGCATCTGTCCTGAACCATTCATATTCGCCTGTCCCTTTACACGCTGCTGCAGCACAGCTCTCCTCACACACCGTGTGCCTGCAGGAGTCCCACCAGCCTGGAGGAATATTTAGCAAATCTTTTGTGTTATCTTGGATGGGCACCATTCTGTGAACCTTCCTATTAGTACAAACCTCCCCTTCATTCTCCTGCACCAGCCATCACCTGCCTGGAGCACCTTGTTCACACAGCATATATTGACTTATTTGCATTTATGTATCTGACTCAGACACTGCAAAGAAGATCACAGAATCCCAGACTGGTTTGGGTTGGGAGGGACTTCAAAGCTCGTCTTGTTCCACCCTCTGCCACGGGTAGGGACACCTTCCACTATCCCAGGTTGCTCCAAGCCCTGTCCAACCTGGCCTCGGACACTTTCAGGGATGGGGCACAGCCACAGCTGCTTTGGGCCAGGGCCTCACCACCCTCACAGGGAGGAATTCCTTCCCAATATTCTATCTAACCCTGCCCTCTGGCAGTGTGAAGCCATTCCGTTGTAAATACTCTCTCCATCTTTCCTGCAGGCTCCCTTCGGGTACTAGAAGGCTACAATTAGGTCACCCCAAAGCTTCTCTTCCCCATGCTGAACAATCCAAATTTTCTCAGCCTTTCCTCATAGGAGAGGTGCTCCATGCCTCTGATCAGCTTCGTGGCCTCCTCTGGATCCACTTCAGCAGCATCACATCCTTCCTGTGCTGGGGACCCCAGAGCTGGATGCAACTCTGCAGGTGGTGTCTCATGAGAGCAGAGTAAGGAGCAGGTTAATCCTTCCCCCTTCTGTGTACCTGCCCCTGCCATCCTTGACCAGCTCTCCTCTTCAGACAAAGGCTGGCTACCAGTCCCTTGACCCAACACCTTTCTGTCCCAGTCCGGGTCTGTTTAGTTCTGTGTCACAGCAGGAGCTTCTACTGCAGCCACGTGTTCCAGTACCCACCGAGCGCTGGTGCCATCGGCCTGGCACAACAGTTAAAGCCTGGCCTTAACTGAGAAGAGCAGTTTTAGGAAACACCATACCCCGGACTTCTGAGCAGACAGAAGATATCTGCTCTTGGGACACTGGAAAAGCCAAGCAAACAGCTCCCAGAGGCTCTGCAATGAACAACACTCAGGGAAATTTGGTAACATTCCACAAGCTCCATTCCAGAATAACCCAGAACCGAGCTGGAGGAGACCCTGCCCAGGAGGTGCATTACCATGTCCAGGGACAATCAGCACCACACAACATGGAGCTGAAACTCCACTGAAGCCAAAGCCCTCATTTCATCAGCAGAGTTTGGCCTAATTAAAGTTCTACATGTTTAGAGGAGCACAGGGCTGGGAGAGATGTGCTGAGCTTCCCTGCTCTTTAAGAAAATAGGTTCCTGGGAACAAACAGATTTAGTAAGCAGAATCTCTGACAGATCAAACCAAACCAGTTTTCCTGGGCAAACCAGCAGCCTGTACAAACCTGCAACGCAGTCCAAGTGTCATCATCAAGGCTAGAGAAGGGGTTTACATTTTCCAGCTGCTCCCAGAGATGGTGATGCATGTCAGTCCTTGAGAAACAGGGCTATTAGTGACAAGGTACTGCGATCTTGGGATCCTGGTCAAAATTATGGAGTATTCTGAATACACCAGGCTCTGGACATTTACAGCATAGCTCCCAGCTCAGACACTGCACTGGATCTTGCTCTGGTGCCAGCTCAGGCCGCCTGTCTCACACTGTGCCCTGGGTGGGGCTTGGCAGCAGCATTTGGATTGGGAATTAGGTACTTTGCTGGCAACTTTTGCTCCAAGAGAACCATTGCTTTCAATCTAGAGATGCCCTGGTACGTCTCTGCCTTTCCTCCAGAAGCTGCCCCTCCATGCCCTGGTCCCTCTCCTCCGTGGCTAACCCTCTGCTCCCTGTGATCCCTTCTGCACTCCGGGGGAGCCAAAGAGCCCCAGCAGCTCTTAACTCCTCAGGCTGGAGATGTCAGTACAGGAAACCCTGCTGAGGGGCCTGCGGAGGGGGCAGGCAGGAAACCTGAGCCTCGGCTGTGGGCTGGAACCGAGTGGCCGAGGATGGAAGTCCCCCAGCTGCACACAACTCCAGTAGGGACTGTCCACAGCCAGGTAAGAACAGCTGGTGAGCATGTGGAGCCAATATGGAAGCTCCTCTGCAGTTGTGCAACTGCCTTCAGCATTACTTTTATTAATAAAATTCTGTAAGTCCCTTACCCTATCATTAGCTGCTATTAAAGCTGAGTAAAGCCTTACTCCAAATCCTTGCCCAGACTACCCTAAGAACAAGGATAAGCAAACCACAGCTGTTGGAAGTGCTGGAAAGGCAGAGCTGAGGTGCTGTTTCACACGCCTCACCTTGCTCTTGGGCAGTCGCTGACTCACACTCAAGAAATTTGGGTTGTACCTTCCTGTGCTTCAGCATGCAAGTGACAGCAGTGTGGGGCACAACCTGCTTCCAGACAGGACATGCAGCGGGTGGGATTCTCATGGTGTGGAGGCTGACAAGGGACCTGTCACCAGTGTAGCACTGACAGTCGGTGAGGGTGAGGCTTTGAAGTTCATTATCTTAAGGCAGGTGCCTAAAATAGGTCAGAGTAACCTCACCCAACCCCCCCCTTGCTGCTCTGGTACAGGGAGCCTGGGGTGACTCGCTCAGCCCTAGGCCTCAATGCTTGAGAAAGTGAAGCCCTGGCAACAACAGAGCAACTTGGGAAACACAATTTGCCACAATGCATAAAACCACAAAGCCTGTATCTTTTTTCTTAGAAAAAACACTTAACTGAGATGTGAAAATGTAGCTTCTCTGCCCCAACCCCTTGGCTGCAGTGAAACAAAGTACCATCAAGACTGGTCCCCCAGGAGGATCTGAACTCAGCTGTGGTTTCTACAAAGGACAAGCAGAAGCAGCATGAACCCCCCGACCTCAGCAGACTCTGTCCTGTGCCAGCCCTGCACAGCCCTGTGTCACTGTGTGCCACCTCAAATAAACCCCTGCCCCTCCCACGATGCCGTGACACCCCCAGGCCTAGGCAAGGAGAGAAGCTGGTTCTGCAGAAAGCGTTTAATTAGCAAACCTTGTTCCTAGTCAGGCTTCCTGTCTCTGCTACAGCTGAAATCCCCCTCGGTTACCCAGACATGCTCCAGGACTTGCTTTCAGACACACCAGGGGTGACATTACCAAGGCAGTGAGGAGACTTCATTAGCTTGGGCAATGGCACAGGATTCAGGGATCCTTGTGCCCGGGTACCAGCACCCACATTCCAGAGGGATTTACACTCTCAAACTCTCCCACCAAACTACTAGCCAGGTTTCAAACAGCAAGTACACACAAAGCCATCTATGCACCTGTGGATCACTTAAAATACACTAAAAATTTACAGTCCAAGGCTGAACAGACAGACAAGGAGTTGTCTGTTAAAACCCAGGTTAAAACCTGGGTTTTAATCCACTCATTCACTGATGAAAAGCCATGGAAAAACTGCTCCTAAAAGGGATTTAAAGGTGCAGAAATAGTTGCAGATCACTTGAGTACAATGGAGAATGTGCAAGAGCTACATGAATTAAGGCAGAGAAGACATTTCAGTCAATGCTGATGACAAAGGTGACAATGTCAGCAAAGCAAGGGTGACAAGAACCCACATGAATTGTACCAAGGCAGGCTGAAACTGAATCTGGGAGATGGCACACAGGTTAAAAACCAGCTGGGGAGCCAGCAGGCATTCCAAGGGGAAAGGGTGGCATTACACAACCTGGCAATGGAAAGAATTTAGGAGCTCTACAGTCAAAAAATGAGGCCTCCAAATGCAGAGTTCTGAGGGAGTTTCACAAAGGAAACTTGGCTTACTGTATTCATACCTGGAACCACACACACCTGAGGAAGATGTTGTAAAAAATTCAAAGTCTCCAACAGATATTAGAGCCTCTTTTGCAAGGAAATACAAGATTAAACAAGAAAAGCCTTTAGTGACCACAAGTACAACAGTAAGGATTGCTCTTGATCTGCCAGCACCTACAATTAGCAAAGACCAGAGCGTATCAGCACACAGGTGCTTCAGAGGAGTGTCTGCACTAATCATGTATGAGTGCTTAACACATCCAGTCCAAAGCAAACACAGTCTAAACCAATATGGGCTCAAGCTGCCCCCCTCAGCCCCATCAGGCAGATCCAACACATGCAGACACTTACCAGACATTAAGTACTTGCAGGCAGTGACAGTAACGAAGCCAGTGCACATATGCTCCAATAGACAAAGCTGGAACCAAAACACTCTGTTAGGATCTGCAACAGCAGTGAACAAGCAAAGAAACAGGCACAGAATTTGAAAACACAGAGCGGAAGATAAACACTAAACACAGCAACAAGTAAAACAAGAAACAGGAGCACTCTGCATACAAGTGCCAGTAACTTTGGCCGGGATGATAAGGGAAGTTAGGGAATAGGAACCCCCATCTCTGGGTGCCATATGTTCACTGCAAGGCATTAACACCAGATTCAAAAGCATTTGTGGACAATGGCAGAAACTCTTCTATAATGTACTGCGACGTGACTGGGACGCTTCCATGCATGCACGGGCTCTGCCTTCCACATAAACACGCCACAGAAGTTGAAGATAAAAGGCAGAAACCATTCTGTCTCAGTCAGCAGGGAACAGTGGAGCCTGTGGCTCCACAGCAGCTGTAGCTGAGCCCTGGTACCCCACAGTTCCCTGCTCCAGCACCCAGCTGGTCCTACACTGAGTTCAGAGGAACAAAAGAAAACTGGGCCCTTCTTGCAGGAAGGGATTTTATTTTCTCCCAATTTAACACAAAGCTCACTGCCAAGGGCAATGTAAGAGTGAAAACATGATTGCATGGGTGAGACAACAGGGACAGTGATAACCAGCAGGTAAGATATAAAATACAGATATATGTGTGTGTGTATATATATAACATATTCAGATATGAAAAAAAGTAACTCAGCATAGGGTACTGCTGTGGCAACTTGTGCAGAATCTCACAGAATCAACTCCAGAACTGCTGGAAGACAGCACTGGGCTCAATGTGGGACATCATAATCTCTTGAGAACACTGCACACCAGCAGCAGCCACCCAAGGCAGGTTCCACAACAGGGTTTGGAAATAACTGAAAAGCCACAGAGATCCCCGCTCTCAGCAGAACGACTCAAGTGCAGCTTTTGCAAGGGGTGGTGAGGTAAGAGCATGAAATGCATTTGACAGTTGCAGCCACAGAGCTCTAACAAAGGGAAAAGTAACACGAAGATGCTGAAGGTCTTTGAAGCCTTCTTGAAGAACATTGCTTGGAATTCCTCCCTAATTTGAAGCAGTGCAACAAGTCCTCACAGCAGCCACCTCTGAAACAGGAACTGGAACACAGACAGCCAATAATCTCAGGGGTTCTTGTCTTGGAGACTACAAGTCACCAAAGGGACAGATGAAAACTGCAGGGTAAGAATGACAGAAACATTGAGACTGGAAAATCAGAGTCCAACCATTTCCCCAGCACTGCCACGGTCACCACTAAACCACG
Organism: Ifrita kowaldi; assembly: GCA_013398055.1. NCBI lineage: Eukaryota > Metazoa > Chordata > Aves > Passeriformes > Cinclosomatidae > Ifrita > Ifrita kowaldi. The sequence goes on along the minus strand of VZRS01007712.1, from coordinate 64,074 downwards.
TTCCCAAGTGCCACGTCCACATGTTTTCTGAACACTTCCAGGGATGGTGACTCCACCACTGCCCTGGGTGGCTGTGCCAGGGCCTGACCACCCCTTCAGGGAAGTAATTTTCCCTAATATTTAATCTAAATCTCCCCAGTACAACTCGAGGCCATTTCCCCTTGTCCTATCCCTGTTCCCTGGGAGCAGAGCTCGACCCCCCCCCGGCTGCCCCCTCCTGTCAGGGAGTTGTGCAGAGCCACAAGGTCCCCCCTGAGCTCCTTTTCTCCAGGCTGAGCCCCCCCCCCCGGCTCCCTCAGCTGCTTCTGAGCCAAGTCTCATTAAGTTTGAGCCATTTTAGACAGAAGAATTTGTCCCAATTTAAGCCTTCTGAAGTTAAATGCAAGTTCTGGACTTGACAACAACAGGGACTTAGAATTAAGTCAGTTTTCTAAGTTTTCTAACTCGAGAATGGACAGAAAAAGCCCACTTCTCCCCTTTACGTTCTTTCTCCTAATCCCCTTGATATTGCAAAAGGATACCAGCACACCTAGCTCAGGCTACAGGTAAGTCTAACAGATTCAGTGCTTGGAAAAGTCAATTTCTCCCACCAAACAAAAGGCAATTTGGGACAGTTCCAGAGTGCCCAAGTACCTCCCTCCCTCATCTGGTCAATGAAGTGCCCCAGCAGCAGAGCTGGTGTGTAAGGAGCAGAGTTAAGTCTGCAGATAGAGCCCAGCAATAGCATCTCACCATTTCAATCCTGAACTATTTAGAGATAAAAGAACTGCAGCTCGTGAGGAAGCCACAAACAAGCCCTCAGCACAGTGTGATGGCAGCTCAACGTCACCCATCACCTCCGGAGGGGAGCAGAGCTGAAGGGGGAGAAATCCCTAATGCAACATATTTGGGGCAGCCTTTCTGGAGCCCTGATCGGATCCACATGGACACAAACCTGCAAAGTCATCTGGAACACTTTTTTCAACTTCTCACTTAACATCTGATCTCCAGTCCCAATCTTATAAAGTGAATTTCAATATTCCTGCCTGCGATCAGGATTTGCTTCCCACTTTTCGAAACCCCCAAAGAAAGGCTTAAACCCTTGTTCCTCCCTCAGCTTTGCAGCTGACGTATCAAAATCCCAGCTGCACATATTGGGCCAAAATTGAGAGACCACTCATACACTTCCTCGTGTCACACAGAAGCCTGGAATAGTTCTTATAGCCAAGATGAGCACATCCAGTGGGCTGCAATACTTCATTTTAAAGGGACTCAGATGCACCTCCTTTCTTTCTCATAAAGAGTAATTCACTTAAGACTTCCCAAGTCTCTCTGAATTTCTAATTATCTGTTCAACATTAGAAAAAAGTAATTCCTAAATGTTTCTGGAACATTTTCCAGATCCTCAAGCTTAGTATTTATGGCTATTGTTTTCTAGTAAACATTTGAAAAGAAGAATTTAACTTTTTGTGCCCAAGTACTCCAAGCTCTTGACACAGATCAGGAAAACCAAAATAATGCTGCAGAAAAAGTGGGAAATATGCTCCTGAAAGATGGCTGGAAGGTTGAGAAAACAGGGTAGTATCTCAAGATCTAAGAATATCTTTAAACAACTTAACATGTTTTACATCCCATGAAGCTGGCCATGCAAAGGAGGGTCTGCAGAAAGCCAAGGAACAGGAACATGGCAGCTGAAAGATGGAGACCAGGGTTTAACTGACTCAACTCACTGAAAAGCTCCACAGACAGCACCACTCCTCATGTGACTCTTGCCCCCTTTTTTTTATTTAGTGTCCTGGTATTTCTCAGCATCTTGTCAGCCAACACCTACAAAACCTTCAGAGCAATGTAATTTTTCCCACTTCATCATGCTCTCATTCCTCTCCCCATTAACAGCCAGTTGAGACTCCACATCTTTAATCTACTTGCCCGACTTTTAGGAGAAATCTGTAGATCAAAGTCTCTGCACAGCCTGGAAGTTACACTGTTAGTCCTTCTTCTAGTTCAAACCCAGATAGAGCAAAGGGATTAATCATTATCACCTCCCCAGCACACACAGAAACCCCTACAGCCCTTCCAGGGAGTCCTGTAACATGATGGAAAATTGTTCTTCAGCTCTTTACTGCTGAATTTACTTATAAGCCCAGTCCTTGTTTTTGGAGTTCAAAAGAAAACGCTTTTTTATTTGAAGTAATTCCTTATAAACATGACAAAACAGGCAAGATCAGGAGTCACCTAATTCAGTATCTTTTTCCTGACAGAAGACTCTGTGTTTTCCCAGCCACAGTAGCTCACGGCTCCTATACAGGATATGGCATCTCCGCATTTAGTACCAAACGGATTTTTCTTCCTAAACTTTTAAGAGTTATAAAAGAAATGTGACTTCAAAGGTACTACTATGAGGGCAGTGAGGCTCTGGCACAGGTTGCCCAGAGAAGCTGTAGCTGCCCCATTCTTGAAGTGTTCAAGGCCAGGCTGGACGGGGCTTGGAGCAACCTGGTGAAGTGGAAGGTGTCCCTGCCCATGGCAGGGGGTGAACTGAGATGAGCTTTAAGGTCCCTTCCAACCCAAACCATTCTGGGATTGACAAAAACCTGCAAAATAACTGGAATCTGCAGTTGCTACAAAGCTTCAGCAAGGCCAGTGAAAAACTCACCCCATTGCACTGAAATAGCTTTGCACTATATACAGTGACCACAGCAGCTTTGTTTCTGTGCAGCATCTCCCACACAGGAAACCATGGCCTGGTGCAAAGGCAGACAGGTTTATCTGGCAGAATAAAGGCCCTGAAGCCCAAAGGCAACAGGCACAGGCATCAGCAGCACTGTGCTGCAGCTCTCAAGCTCTCTGCTGTTACAATGTCCACAGGGATTAGACTGCAAAGCAGAGTCAGTACAGAACGATGCCAGCCGGGAATTTGCCAGAGTGAGAGCAGGATGCCAACAGGAATGCCAGCGGGCCTAGCGAGGCTGAAGGCCTGGGACAAAACAACCAAAAATTGTGCTAACATGCTCCTGTAAGTGGGCATAAAGTAATGGAATGGATGAATGGGTGAACATTACCTATTTGACAGAACTTTAAGTATCTGAGGCACAAAAGTTCTGATACTACTTGAGATCAGTTTATCTGTAGGAAGGAGGTAGAGGCATGTGTAGCTGTGGGCTTATGTTACCTCTGCTGCCCCAAATGAGATTTTTATCATACAATTACACTGTGGCATGCTTACTATAGAAATTAGAAATGTACATAATTATATATATAATATAGATATTAGCACATTAAAGGGGATTCAGACTGCTTTTTCAGAGGGCAGAGTGGGTGGAAATCAGATTCTGCTGCACTGCATTCTCCTGGAACAGCACCAGAACCATCCTAGAACAGATCTTACAGATAACACCAGAATTTACAACAAAGTTCACAGTGACCGCCATGGCTCCAACTCATTTCCTCCTCCTCCTCCATCTCATGACTCACACAAGTTATTCTGTCAGGTGAGAGCTATTAATTGCCAATCTCAATACTGGAGAAAGCTGTGTCACCACACAGGTAAAGATATATTTAGTTACCACTAGGTAATGCCTGCACTTCTGCCAGTGCAAACAGGCACATGACTGTGCAAAGCACAAGTATGGACATTTCTTATCAAAGAAAACAACATTTAAAGTATAGAATTAGGGAAAGGCTTTCAGAGTGCAAAGCAAGCAATTTCCTTAAAGTGACAGCTAACATCAACCTCTGCAAGTTTCAGAGGTTCACACTCTTACACTCAAATTTTAATTCAGTGCAAGATGTCCTCTACATTTCAGAAAACAGATGAACCACACATTTGTTACTTCAACCATAGAGTCAGTAATTAGAACACGTTTAAGGATTTCTGCAGCTCACTGAAGCAAGAGCAGTTTTAGCAGGATTTTCCTGCTGTAATTATCTTGGCTTCATATCTGAGAAAAACCCTATCTTATCTTAGCTCAGCATGCACATGCCTCCACTGAGAGCAGCTGCCCACTAGCTAAAGCAACAGGGTTTCTTAATACTAATATAATGAAGTTTCAAGTATGATGTAGGCTGAAAATGTATAATGTGTTTTCAGCATCAGTCCCTGGCTACCAGGTGACAGTATCTCTTGTGAAACCTTCCACCAGTCATGTTGCAGATTACATCTTCTCTAAGTAGCATTACATGTTACTTTTAAAAATTAAAAGCATAATGCTTCTCATCTAATGCCTACACGGAATGAGATTCCCAGGTTTTCAGAGCTCAGCATTCCATATGCACGAGGCTCTTACATGGCTGCTGTGCCCTGCACAGCCTCATCACTGTACACACTCAGATAAAACAGACACCATGAGCCAATTCCCACCACAGAGGAAGTGGCCTAAATACAGTAATCCACCAATGCAGTAAAAACCAGACGCTACTTGCAGGAGACAGAGTAGGCCAGGATTCAATGAAACCAAATTCCTGACAGAAGAGCCAAATCACTGCTAAAAGATCCCACTGAAGGCCAGTTCAGAAACCCACAACCCCAACACAATTAACTTCCAAAGGGAATCATGGTGCTGCACTTGTGGCACAGAGCACTCTCCATGATCTGCTGGCAATACAGGATCTTCGGGGTGAAAACCTGACACCTGCACGGCATCAAACAGCCCTTTGCACATTCCTCTGTGGGCACTGCCATCCCATTAAAACCTGAATGCTTGCCAACATGGAGTCGTTCAACATGGAAGGAATGTGTCTGTCCCTGGGTCCTACCAAACACATTTGCTTAATCAACCAGTAAGCAGGAAAATATGTTAATCAACAGGACTTCAAACTTTTGACAGTTATGTCTACCCTGGAACATAAAACCACAAGGAAAAACAAATGAGAAACTCACTGAAACACTGGCGACACTTAGCTGTGCGGAATGGCAGGAGGTGTGATTGCCACACATCCTGCACAACAGTAGGGTTGACTGTCTGAGACAACCATCAAGGTGATAAAGCACTAAGACTGTTCTTCCCCATCTTTGTAAAATTGGTAACTTCCAGCTCCAAGAATTTCAAATCAGATTGATACAACATGATGGCTGAAAAAAACACAGAGTGATCCAGGACAAGAGGAGCCAAAGCAATTCCTGGTCAGCTCTCACAGACCAGGTTGTTCTGGGACCTTCCATCAACAGCAGCAGCCTGTTACTCTAAATTACAGGTGATACCCCCACCTACAACAAGTCTGGCCAACTGGGACCAGAAAAAGGGCTCCACTTTGTGAGGGGATGTCAGATACTGCAGCATTACCTGAGCACTGAAGCTTCCACACAGAAGGGAGTTCAGGAATTTCGCATACTCCAGCTGAGACACCTGCCAAGCAGGTGTGCACATCTGCAACTAACAGGTTTCAAGGCTTGGCCTGAATCACACTCTGCTATTAAATCAGAAGGAATATGAATAAGTTTGAAATCGAATGGGGAGAATTCTCCAGCCCAAATCTCATCTTGGAGTCAGACTTTGGTATTCTATAATCACATTCAGTATTCAATCATCATCTTGAGATTTAACTATCCCATGTTTGGCACTGCTGTGGGGGAGATTCCTCAGTCATCCAGCTCTACAACAGTGAAGTTATTTGGTTTGTGGTTCACTGTGTGCCCAGGCCCCCATTCAGCCCATGCAGAAGGTTTCAGACAGAGGCTGCTCTCATCTGAAGACAAACCTGATTAGCCAAAGCCTCTCCTGTTCCATCAGCTTACACGGAAGGATGGCAGTGTTCATATCTGAACCCATGGAATAACTACTTCTGCAAAAGACTTAGTTTTAGGGAAAACTAAGGTGCTTAGGCCAGTCAACTCAGAAATTTTTCTCCAGACAGCATCAGGCAAAGTCTGACTCTAGAGAGCCGCAGACAGGGACTCCAGTTCCTTCTGTGGGAGGGGCACAGCAACACAAGGGCAACCCCTGCTGAGGTTCTTGCTACAGTGGCAGGTTCATCACGCTATGGCACATCTTTCCTGGGCATTCCCTCCCCATCCAGGTTACTGCATCTCTTAAGTTACTGGCCCTTGCTAAGTCTAAGAAGAGGAGAAAACGAACCCAAATAGCGTTCAGTTTTGAAGGTCTTGCCTCTTTTATGGGTAACACAGTTAGTTCCTTTTGCCTCTTGTGACACCAGCTTTAGAGTCTTGGAAAAAATACAGCTTCCAGAAACACCTTCCAGAAAACACCATAACACCTTCCAGAAAAAGCTCCAGCTTAATCTAGTCTCATGCTCTGGGCACTAATAGCTCTTCAAATAGCAATGCCTTAAGGACAAGAACTGACTAAACTATAGTATGGTTATTTTATTCAGCTACCTTCTTCAGACAGGAATTCCATCTCTTGGACTGCTGACTGCATACAGTTAATGAGCGTACATAGTGTTTGGACACTACCAAAGTTCTTGATTAAAGAAGTTTATTCCAATCAGTTGACATGATTTACATTGCTACTAAAGAGGCAGTAAAATGGCAAAGACTTGCAATTCACTGTTGGATTTAATATTCTTCACCTTCATCTTCTCCATCCATCGAGTCTGTGCCCACTTCTTCATAATCTTTCTCAAGTGCAGCCAAATCTTCCCGAGCCTCCGAGAACTCCCCCTCCTCCATCCCTTCTCCAACATACCAGTGAACAAAGGCACGTTTGGCATACATCAGGTCAAACTTGTGGTCCAGGCGAGCCCAGGCCTCGGCAATGGCCGTGGTATTGCTCAGCATGCAGACTGCCCGCTGGACTTTGGCCAGGTCGCCCCCAGGAACCACTGTGGGGGGCTGGTAATTGATGCCAACCTACAGGAGATGCAGAAGAGACCATGAGTTTCTTTGTGGTCTTTGACAATGACAGCAATCAAAGTCAGACAACAGGAGTTGATTAAAGTGTGTCCCTCACAAAACAGCTTTGCATGAGAACCTAAATCTCCACATCTCAGAATTAAAACCAGGTACCTACAGAACAGCTCAGCGAGCAAATACACTCCATAAGCCCAGGACAGTGAATGAGAAGTCTAAGAAATCACGCTGGAACTGAGACTTGCCTTAAATCCAGTAGGACACCAGTCCACAAACTGGATGGTGCGCTTGGTCTTGATGGCAGCGATGGCGGCGTTGACGTCCTTGGGCACCACGTCCCCGCGGTACAGCATGCAGCACGCCATGTACTTGCCGTGCCGCGGGTCGCACTTCACCATCTAGTTGGAGGGCTCGAAGCAGGCGTTGGTGATCTCGGACACGGAGAGCTGCTCGTGGTAGGCCTTCTCTGCCGAAATAATCGGGGAGTACGTCACCAGCGGGAAGTGGATACGAGGGTAAGGCACCAGGTTAGTCTGGAATTCAGTAAGATCCACGTTTAAGGCACCGTCGAACCTGAGGGAAGCGGTAATGGAAGATACTATCTGCCCAATGAGGCGATTGAGGTTGGTGTAGGTGGGGCGTTCAATGTCCAGGTTCCTACGGCAAATGTCATAAATGGCCTCATTGTCAACCATGAAGGCACAGTCAGAGTGCTCCAGCGTGGTGTGGGTGGTGAGGATGGAGTTGTAGGGCTCCACAACAGCTGTCGAGACCTGAGGCGCAGGGTAGATGGCAAATTCCAGCTTGGATTTTTTCCCATAGTCAACCGAGAGGCGCTCCATCAGCAGAGAGGTGAAACCGGATCCAGTGCCTCCCCCAAAGCTGTGGAAAATCAGGAAGCCCTGCAAGCCAGTGCACTGATCTGACTGAAAGAGAAAACACAGGTGTTCAAGACATTGTGTACATTAAGAATCCCCAATCAAGCTCAAGAAATACAGCTCTGAATTCTGACACATACCAACTGTTCAAGCTTCAGAAATAAGGAATTTATGCACCAAGAGTCAAGGAGGTGCCCCATGAAAAACAGTATTCTTGGCTGGTTTAAACCCCCGACATATTGGATGGTGACCACTTCAAACTGCTAGCTTAAAACTCCCTCTACCCGTGATTCTCAGCCAGGGCCACTAACAATGAACAAGAAAAGCAGGAATATTCCAAGACCTACACACTACCAATCCCTTACACTTACTTGACAGTCTCTATCTGCACAAAAATGGAACAATCCCCCATGCCAGAGCTACTGCTCTAATCCTGTACAAGTGCCAAGTGTGTATCTCTGCTCAGGGAAGTGAGCTGTCACAGGCTATTACAGTGCCAGCCCCGTTCACTCTTCTCAGAAGACAAAACTAGACAGCCCTGTCCTCACAAAGAGGTGCCACATGATGCTCAGCTCAGTTCCCAGGATTAACAGGGACTTCCAACAGCTTGTACAAAGAAATTGTGACTGTTTTTCAGGTCAAAGAACAGCCTGCTGCAAACTTACCTTTGCTTTAATTAGAGATTGTGGCAATCAAGTGTTAAGAGTAATTCCAGTTGTGATCTGCAAAAGGCGAACTTTTCACCAAGACTCGCTTAGCATTCCATATCAAAGCACCAGAGGTATACCCTGGATTTTGTGCAATGAGAATTCCCACCTTGGTGACACAGACTGGGCAATGGACATGCTTAGCAGCCCTAAACAGCGAACCTGAACCTCCTAAGCCACCTTCATAAGTCTGCCACACGATCAAAGTACTGGGGAGGCTGAAACATCCCAACTTACTGAGATTTATTCCTTTTCTTCTGTTATTGCCATAAAATTAATCCAGAAACCATAACAGCAGGAAATGCAAACAGTAGTCTAAACCACAGAAGCAAGCACTCCTAGTTAAACATCCTTGAAAGAGCCACAGCCAGAGACCAACCCTTCTCCAGCAGGAACTATGCAGATCATAATTCTTGGCTCTGGCTTTCTGAACATGAAACTATATATGAAGTTTTAGGTGCCTCATCAGCATTTTAGGCCACTTGAAAGCCATATTTGACAGGAATAATCCAGCCATTCTCAGCTGGCTAAGAATAAAACCAGATGCAGACTAAGTCCATAGATTCTCCTACCACTACGACATTAAAGCACAGTTTATAGGGCTATGCATTTGATAACCTAATTTCCAAATCCTGTAAAACAGATGTTTCAGAGCCTTCAGTGAAGTCTTACCAGCTTCCTGATACGCTCTAGAACTAGATCGATTATCTCTTTCCCAACAGTGTAGTGACCTCGAGCATAGTTATTTGCAGCATCTTCTTTACCAGATATCAGTTGCTCAGGATGAAAGAGCTGCCGGTATGTCCCATTCCTAACTTCATCTGGGGAGAGACAAGATATATATTATTGTATAATATATAAATATTTGTAAGTTAATTTTCTATATAAACCAGCTTTTTCAAACTTCTGAGGGTGTCCAGAATAACGTACTTAAACCCTTAGAGATAAAAAGCAACTACCTATCAGTAGGTGACAATACTTGCTACAGCCTAAATGCTGAATAACTAAGAAAAATTAAGTTACTGCTTAGAAAACAGTTAAATTCTACACCAAAGTTTAGAATTTTGACCTGTTGGAGCAATTTAAAACTGGACTATAGCAGCAGAACCATTCTTCCAGTTTAAGACAGCTTAAGGCCCATTTTGCAGCTCAGCAGCTGAAATCCTGCTTTTCCCCTTCACTTCCCAATCCCTCCAGGATGCTTCTGAGGGCAGGCAGAGCCAACACTGCTTGCATGTCCCTTTCTCATTGCTGTATTTTTTGCCAAAGGTAGAGGAGGGTTCTAAAGGAACAGGAGATGCTCTTGGAGAGTTCTGCAATTATCTAAAGCCTGAGCTGTAGCTGCAGCACACACAGCTGTGTTAAAGCAACTGTGCAGATGCACACACAGCATCCCCCAGCAGTTACACATTTGGAGGCTGATTTAGAGCCACTAGTTCCCAGAAATATGCACTTACACCCAGCAGGCTAAAGCTCTGTCCTACTAGAAAGGTACAAAGAAACTCAGAAGAGCTTTGTCTCTGGTTTAGCTCAAGCCACTCTTGAGTTGTGTCCTACTGCAGTGTTGCATCCTTTAATTTAAATCAGGTGGACAGCAGAGAGCTTTACTAGCTACAGCTGAAGTTGCCTGTTTGCACGTATTCATTAATCTGAAATAGAACAAGCAAGACAAAGATAAGTGAAGTTTAAGATGTAAAAATATAGTTACTATTCAAACCAGTTTAGGCTGAGCAGCTCCCACTTCAGTCTGCAATCCAATATTCTAAAGTACTTCTAAGACTGCATCAAAATAAAAACAATTTGGAAAAGTTTACCATCTCAAATACCCATGTGTCTAAGACTTCCTGCAATACCATGCTACATTACAAGGGACAAATACAGGTAATAAGGGAAAAATATAGAACCAAAATAAAATGGTTCTTTATCCTATGCGGACAGCATGAGCCAGGACAGTCCTCAGGAAGTAACAAAACTTCAGAGTTCAGAGGATCGGTCACTGGACTATGAAAGTGTGCCTGGAACAAAGGACTTAGTTGAGGGCACAGCTAAACCAAGCTCACCCCAGACATGCTGTCCTTTCAAGTCTAGCTGGGGTAGACTGTTAAAGACACTTGTGTTGAATTCCCAGGTGTCACTGCCCTATTTTGTGGTGGAAAGTTTGATGGTATTTTACCACCACATTCACAGAGGTGGTGCATATCCATCATCCTGCTGCCTTCTGCAAGACCAGCACTGATCTGGAAGGACAGAAATCCCTGGTGCACACATGTGGCAGCTGCAGAGCTGCTGCATGCACAAAGATGGGTTTTTCATAAATTCAGTGCATAGGGACTTGCTGCATGAATGGGGAGACTCATTCCAGGAAACTGGAGCAGTAACTTTCACATCAGCCAGGCAGGAGTAACAAAGGGCAGCTACCTCCCAGAAAGGCACGTGATGTAACCTTTAACAAAAAGACCTAACTTTAAGTATTACCAATCTTGCCCATCTCCCCACACTACACCTGCATCACTAATAAGCACTGGAACACTCACTACTTTTCAGCATTTGTTCCAAGACTCATCATCTCCTCTGCCCTGTTTTGCCACCTGTTCTCCCTCATCTCACTTCTCAGCTGTTCCTGGGTGCTCAGAGCCACCACCTGGCCAGCAGCAGAGGAGGCAACAGCCACAGGGCTCAAAAAAGCACAGAGCCAGACCTGCAACAGCTCCTGGGAATATTAATGTACAGCCAAGAGTGCCTGGGCTCATTTCAAAGTTATAGCCCAGCACTCCCACCCTTGAGCAGCCCCACAGCCTTCTGCTCCCCTGAGAGGTTCATTCTGCTGTGTTAGGCACAAAAAGGGGTCTGGTGTGCTACACTGAACAGAAGTCACAGGAGAGCCATGGTTTGGGTACAGGGGAGTAGCCTGAGCACATTTACACATTTCCCCAACTCTGTATTGCAGAAAGATAAAACAGCAACTGCATGAGCACAGGCAACACAGACCTTTGCTGTAAGGGCCCCAAATCACTACTTGAGGCAAGACAGCCAAAAACCAGCTCCACAAGAATTACTTCTGGCACACATTGGGAAGAGGAAAACCAGGATTCCTGACACAAGGGATGAGGGTCTTGTGAAACTGGAAGATCACGTTGAGCTGACAGTGCATCTAGTGCCCCAGGATGGAGGACTGGTCAGTGGCTGCATGCGACAGTGCAGTGTTTTTGCAGTGTTGCCAAAGCTTGGGACAGAACTTATTTTCAGGAGTGGATTGTTTCTCAAAGATAAGGCAACAGGAAGTTGAAGTACATGTTCAGAAGTCCCTGAATTTAGGCCAGCTAATGGGACTCATTTCTGCAAGCACTGTTCAGCTTACACAGATTGCTTTGGGAAACCACAGGAACCATTCCCGTGTACAATAAAGGATCTTCCTACTGATACATACTGTGTCTCTTAAAGAGGTTCTGCTGACTGCAGCACACATTATGCCATACTGTTCCAAGGGGCTGTAACTGCTCCTTGCATAGCAAAAGCATGAAGCATGTTCATGAGACCCATTTAACCCCACAGCCTGACAGAAGGCAACACTGAAATTCTTGAAAGCTCCACAGTGCCCATTTACCAGTCTCAATGAACACAGCCAAGTATTTTTCATCACTAGGAAGGTGTAGGCAAGTTTTATGCAGTAAAAATTTAAAGCCCCAAAGCATTTCTCAGGACTAGAGGAATGGATCCCTTAGCCAAACACCGTGCCAGTGTTCCACAGTGCCTTGCACAGGCAACTATTACCTATGACCGCAGGTTCAAGGTCCACAAACACAGCCCGCGGGACGTGCTTCCCTGCGCCCGTCTCGCTGAAGAAGGTGTTGAAGGAGTCGTCCCCACCGCCGATGGTCTTGTCGCTGGGCATGTTGCCGTCGGGCTGGATGCCGTGCTCCAGGCAGTACAGCTCCCAGCAGGCATTGCCGATCTGCACGCCCGCCTGCCCCACGTGGACAGAGATGCACTCGCGCTGCGGGACAGAAACGCATCGCTCAGCACAAACAGCACTGCCCTTGTTTAGCAAACGCTCAGCACACCCAGCCGGGACTGCCAGCCCGCAAAGCCATTGAAACATTGGCCTTATTGTCTTGGTGTTGGGGCATTTGGCGCAAAACACAACAGAACACAAAAGTCCCTTTGAGACATCAGCAACTCCACCCAGAAAAGCCCCTCTTGGACATTATCATTTTTACAAGCTCATTCCTCCTTATTGTTCTTCAATCAGACAGGAAGAGTCTGATCAACTCTTTTAAATTCTTCAGCCAATTCCTCTCTTCATACCGAACACTAAATACTTAGAAAAGCTGATGATCACACCTGTCACTGGCCTAAGTGTCCAGAACAGCATCACCCAGACCCCAGTTCCAAGAGCAAAATCACCAGAGGTAGCAAAATCCTCCCAAGATTCAGGAGCACTTCATTTAATGTACACAAAACCAAAAAAATGTTCTCCTGATCCCTTGAGGAAACCTTGCCCTTCTGTAGGAAAGGCCTTGCCTAACAAACCCCTTCATATCCCTCCATAAATACAGACCTATCAGGCTTCAGACCACACTGCTGCACACAAAGTACTGAACTCCTTAACACCAGACAAAGCTACCTCATGAGCAGTATGTAGAAAATAGTTCACAAAATGGCAGCAAAATTATCTGTTCCTACCTATTTATGGATTCCCAAGTTCCTTTTGATGTCCAGAGCATAAATCCAGTTTCTTTAATATTCCAGCATAGGACTTTGAATGGTAAAAGCCAAACCACAACAGAAACATCTCCAAACTCCTGGTCCGTCTGTGGCATTTTATATTCCACATCCAGATTTGAGTGTCAGTAAAGCACACTCAAGAAGAGCCTACACACAGTGCAGTTTAATGCGACTGTTACCCAAAACTATGTTCAGACCCTATGACTGGATGGGACATTTGGTCCCCCGGAATTCCAGGATAAGCAGGAGTATTTTCAGGCACAAGTACAGGCCAGGCAGAGAATGGACAGAGAGCAGCCCTGGCAAGAAGGACATGGGGGTGCTGGTGGATGAGAAGCTCAACGGGCCCCAGCCACGTGCTCTGGCAGCCCAGAACCCCGCCGTGTGCTGGGCTGAGCCCCCAGCGTGGGCAGCAGGGCAGGGGGGGATTCTGCCCCCGTGCCCTGTTCAGCTGAGACTCCACCTGCAGAGCTGCCTCCAGCCCTGGGGTTCCAGCACAGGAAGGACGTGGAGCTGCTGGAGAGGCAGAGGAGGCCACGGAGCTGCTCTGAGAGCTGGAGCCCCTCTGCTCTGGAGCCAGGCTGGGAGAGCTGGGGGTGTTCACCTGGAGAAGAGAAGGATCCAGAGAGACCTCAGAGCCCCTTCCAGTGCCTGAAGGGGCTCCAGGACAGCTGGAGAGGGACTCCGGACAAATGGAAACGACCTTAAGATGAAGGAGGATAGGGTTAGATTAGACATTAGGATGAAATTCTTCCCTGTGAGGGTGGTGAGGCCCTGGCACAGGTTGCCCAGAGAAGCTGTGGCTACCCCATCCTGGAAGTGTCCAAGACCAGGTTGGACAGGGCTTGAAGTCACCTGGCCTAGTGGAAGAGATGAAACTGGATGGTCTTTAATGTCCCTTCCAACACAAACCATTCTGTGATTCTGTGACCTGGAACTGCCTAGTCCACATCCATAGTCAATGCAGAAAAGCAGGAGCACAGTCCCTTCAAATTCATTTGGAACCCCATGAAATTAAAATCTGTATTTGTAAAAAAGAAAATTTCACCTGTTCTCAAGCACAGCATTGTATAGCTGAACAGTTTTTAAGCTCCCATCCATCCAAGCTGTATATTCATCTGTCCAGTCCACATCCTCTCTGCAAGCAGCCTTACTCAGAGCTGCTGCCACACTTCTCTTCTCCAAGGCCATTACACCATCGCTGTCCAGGCTAAAGCACCGAGTTTGTACAGTGCTGCCACAGCAGAGAACACAACACAGCCAACCTGCACAGCGTAAAAGAAGTGACAGAAAAACCGGCTGCAGTGCCACAGAGGCCAGACCATGGCAATGACTCAGGGAGCATCCCTTCAAGAGAGCAGGACAGCTTGAAACTTTCCTACAGGGAGAGGAGAACAACATAGACCACCACATCAGCCTGGATCCTCACCTGACTGAGGTCCTACTAGTGACCTAAGCCTTGCTTAGAGAAACTCCTAAGTAGCTGGGGAAGGTTACTGAAAGGGTGTGTAAGGACTACATCATACCACAGAGATGGAGGGTGTGAAGAGGAAGGGTATGAGGAGCAGCTGAGGTCATTGGCTTGTTTAGCCAGAAGAGGGGAGATTTGAGCATGGTCTATAGCTTCCTCACGAGAGGAGGCAGAGGGCTCTTGGGTGACCAGTGACAGGACCCAACAGAAGCTGTGTCAGGGGAGGTTTGCCCAGATATGAGGAAAACATCCTTCCCCCAGAGGGTGATCAGGTAATGGAATGGGCTCCCCAGGGCAGTGGTCACAACTCCAGGGCTGACAGAACTCAACACTCTCAAGGAAAGAGTGGGATTCTTGGGGGTGTCCTGTGCAGGGCCAGGAGCTGGACTCAATGGCCCTTGTGGGTCCCTTCCGACTCTGAATGTACAACTTGGCAACACAGCCACAGACCAGGTGTTACAAGTGCGACATTAAACCATGGCATGTTTACTTTGACAAAATACAAAGTTCAACACACAGGGCAGTGACTCCCTGCACCAACACAAACAGCAACAACTGAGAGGCAGTCCTGCTGCAAAGATCCTGGATGTTCCCACAGAAACCAGCCTGAATACCCCACAGGGCTCTCTTATCCTCAGCAGGGCAAACCGAGTGCCAGGGAACAAAAGGAGACACATGGCCAGCACAGGAGAAGGCTTCCGTCAACTCTGCAGGTGGGTCCAGGTTGGATTCTCAGAGGTTGCTGCAAGGCTCAGGTTTGTGTTAGGAAAAGCCTCCTCAGCAGAACAGTGTGGCCCTGGAAGAGGTCACAAGAGATGGGAGAGGATCTCCATCCTTGGCGGTTTTCAAAACTTGGAAAGGTCAGTCACAAAGCCTGGCCTGGTGCTACTGTTAGTCCAGCTTTGAGAATTCTTTCAACTGCTTTCCTACAATTTTACTAAGGACTTTTAAGTAGTACATAGCTATTTAATGAAACACAAATCTTTGTCAGACACTAACAGGTTCTCTGCCCATTTTGCGCTGCATGGCCTTTTCATGGCACCAAGAATACTAAAGAACAAGGCTCAGACTTTGTTCTGAAAGCATCAGCTCCAAGTCGGAATAACAGGCAAGAGAACTGTCACATTCATTATAGCTCGGGGCCTTCACACATCACTGATGAGAGCTTCAGAATAAGGATTAAATGTATACAAACAGTGCTGGTAAATGCTGTATTCAACCCACGACAGAATCCTGTTATTTACTTAATGCTTTCCCTACACTTATACACATTATTTGCAAGCATAGAAAGTTTCAGGCAGAATTTCTCCAGCCCAGCCTCTGTGTCCTTTCCCTACAGGATATGCTCCAGCTGAAGGGCACTGGCCTGTCCCGGCACTGCCATTCCAGCAGCTGCAGACTCACTGCTGGGCTGACGCCTCCCAGCTCCTCCATGGCACTGCTGGATCGGGCTCTATGTCCTCTGCACTCCCCAGCACGGTGCTCAAAGTCCAGCTGCACCTGCGTGAGGCTGATGGAAAGCCAAGCTTCCTGAGAATGGCTGTGCCAGCTCAGACCAAACTCATCAGTACACCATATGGGAGGAGCGTTGTTTCCCTGGGGTGGGACTTCAGGAAACCTGTATCCTTCGCAGAGACCGGGGCTGTATTCATACTCTTGATTTATTTGAAAACTGTGACAATAAACAGCCCCCAAGGGGAGGGTAAGAGCACATCAACACATCCCACCAATAGTCTGATTTACAATAATTTTCAGCTCAACAAGTATTTCCCACACATTCACAAGCCTACAGTAGCAGTCTTGCTACATTTGTAAATCCATGTAACCTTCTGACAATCTCTTTTCGCAGATGTAGGAAGCCAACACCCTCATGGGGAAGAGCTGCACGCCCATCCCAGACTCCAGTTGTGCTGTGCAGCTCAGCACCTGAACCCTGTCCTGTGGGACATCCCAGCTCCTATCATGCCTTTCAAGGTGACTCAATTTACCAGGTCATTCTCGCCAATTAGTATCACGAAGTCCTTCAAGAACTCTCCCCACCAGCCCAACCTCGGCGCTCCCACCCCCTCACACCACGGCCGGTCCCGGGGCAGGACCGGGGGAGCGGCAGCGAGAGGCACCTCGGCAACACCCAGGGCGGTGGGACAGGCTCCTCGCCCCCGCGGGTCGCGCACACGGCGCGGAGGTGCCCCGTGTTTATCCGCAGCGGGAACCCGGCCGCTCTCCCGCGCTGCGCGGGCAGGACGCCCCGGGGCCCGCAGGGACGGGCGGCCCCAGGGGCTGACCGCGCCCGGGGCGGAGCTGCAGCCCCAGAACCGGCCAGGGCTGAGGGTCCCGTGGGCCGCCATGTTCTCGACGAGGCCGCCACCATTTTGGGATGAGACGGCGGGAGCGACAGAGCGCGGGACGAGACACGGCTCGGGGCAGCGAGACCCACCGCCCACCACGGCCCGGCGGGGCCGTCCCCCCAGCCCATCCCGCCCCTCACTCCCTGCTGCAGCGCACGGAGCGGCGCCGGGCTACCCCCGCCGCTCCCGGCCCTAGCCCCGCTCACCATGGCTCGGGAGCGCCGGG
>VZRS01007712.1:0-45533 GCA_013398055.1 Ifrita kowaldi | reverse complement strand
CGGGCTGGGATCGCTCTGTCCCGGGCTGGGGTCGCTGTGTCCGGGCTGGGGTCGCTCTGTCCCGGGCTGGGGTCACTCTGTTCCGGGCTGGGGTCGCTCTGTTCCGGGCTGGGATCGCGCTGTCCCGGGCTGGGGTCGGTCGCTGTGTCGCGGCTGGGGTCGCTGTGTCCAGAGCCAGCGGCTGAAAGGGAGAGGGGTCAGTACTGTCCACCCCCCGGGTGCTGGCTAAGGGCTCCGAGCTCAGCCTGGGGAGCCCAGAGCCAGGGGCTGCTGCCCTAGGAAGGAGCCCTGAGGGCCGGGGGCCGCTCGTGGCCTCCCACCCACGGGTGTCCTGGGTGAGAGCTCTCCCTGGTCCGGCCACGCGCACTGAGCCCGGGAAAAGCCACCGGTGGAACACCCGGGTAAAGCTGGGACCAAGGCATGAGCACCCCGGGAGCTGCCAGGAGACACCCTGAGAGCCCCGGATCTGCCTGGTGGGCACCCAGAGGCCCCCGTCCTCCAGGCAGGCTCTGGGTGCTGTCTCTGGGCTAAAAGAGTGCGATGTGGACAAACCACTCTCGCAGGAGGCTGGAGGCAGCTCCACTGCAGTCACCAGGGACAGCAGTGCCTGTGCCAAGTGCCACTGGGATGAAGAGACACACAATGGAAAGGACGCAAAGCTAAAGGGCCACATCTGGAGAGCCATGTAGATTCTATTGAAATCGCTAGATCTGGTGCTTAAATGCCACAGTTTAAGTTGGGCATTAGGTGGGAAGCATAAAAACGCTGTGGTATGTCCTAAGGGTTATATTAACAGAAATATTCCTGAGATTGCCAAACTCACTCCCTGGGTAAAAGCAGCTGCTGCGTGTGGGTCTGATGTTTGATACCTGGAGTTCCATCCATCCTTCAGGGGCTCAGCAGCAGCATCGGTTTCAGGAAATTCCTTCTTCCTGTGCTGAGCTGAGTTGTTGCAGCAGGAGAGGGACGTGAAACAATTTTAAACAATAACGAAGTAGGTAATTTTTCCTCTTCCTGTGTAGATCTCCAGCCCCTCAAGTAGCCTGAACAAAGGTGGTACTTTTAACAGGAGTGTGGCGGAATTGTGTCAGGCTGGATCTGTAATGGAGGGAAGAGATGAACCCCCTCACTCCGACTGACCCCCAGGGCAGGGATCTGACACAAGCCGAGGATGCTGCTCCTGCTGTTATCAACCCCATTGTGGTAATTTGAGCCCAAGGCGTGGAATGAAACCTGTGTGGGTGTACCCTGAAAGAAAAGAAGGGCAAAAGCATTCTGGAAAGCAAGGATCAGAGGATAAAGAGAGGAAGGCAGAGACGGAAGAAGGGGAAAAACCCACAAACAGCATCGTTATAACTGTTTTTCCAAAGAACAATGCCAAGTGCAGTGTGTGACTGAAAAACAGGTGGGCTGTAAGGGCCAAACTGTCTGTGTTTAGGGAATTTGGCCATCCTCACACCAGAGTGGGGAGTGATCACACATATGAGTACCTGTGAGCTGGGTGATGGACACCAAGGGAAAACATACAGCTGTGCAATGGTTTTTTTAAAGATAAGTCTTCTCTGTCATGTTTTAATCCTCAGCAAGCCCAAACTCTTTGCTTAGTGCTTTCAAGCTGGTATATATTTGAAGGATCCAATCAATATTAAACTTCTAATAAGCCCCTGACCTGTGCTCCAAGAGACTTGAAAGAGCTTCTCTTTCTGTTCTTTTCTCTCATTTGTTTTATCCTAATTGCTTGGCCTGACTTCACTGAGGCATGACCTTGGCTGCAAGGTGCCTTTAGCTCTGACCATCTCCTTAGTGAAGCTGTTTGGTGAAGAAGACCAGGATAGTCCTGGTTGTCTGAGACAGGGAGAACTGAAATCATAGAACCACAAAATGGTTTGGGTTGGAAAGGACCTTAAAAGTCATCCCATTTCACCCCCTGCCGTGGGCAGGGACACCTTCCACTGTCCCAGGCTGCTCCAAGCCCCATCCAGCCTGGCCTTGGACACTTCCAGGGATGGGGCAGTCACAGCTGCTCTGGGCAACCTGTGCGAGGGCCTCAGCACCCTCACAGGGGTGAATTTCTTCCCAACATCTAGTGTAAATCTCTCCTCTTTTAGTTTAAAACCATCCCCTGCCTAGTCCTGTCACTCTCTGCCCCTGAAAACCTCTGCAGCTGTAGATATTCGTGCTCAGATAGGAGGGTTCCCACCTTCAGTGATCATGAGCTATTGGAAGATGAAAGAGAAAAATAGTTACATAATTTTGGTTTCTTTCATTCTTTTTTATTTAAGAAAAAAAACCAGTTGAATGTTCTCTATGTTTTTCTTTTTATCATCTGTTGTGTTTTTCTCAGTTGGAAACAAAATACCAGCACCACATGGCTAATGGGACCTTTGCAAACCTGGATTTGGGGATACTTTTCCTGTAGGTTAAAAGAGAAAATAGGTCAAATTGGAGGTAATTCTTCCACGTATTGCTATTGTATTACAAATATTTCAGTGTTCTCTTTTTTTTCCTTTTCAAAGCCTCCCATTTTAGACACCAGGTACATCTGTGAGAATCTCATCTGTTCATTCAAAGCAATGCCTTTGGTTTTGTTGTTCCAAATTACTAAGGAAATCTTCAGTTTATGAGCAAAGTTTAACCTAAACTGTACAATGTATGGAAAATAAGTGCCCACACTGATTAAAAAAATAAAAATCATTATTTTTAAACTACTTATAAGACTTTAAAGATGATTTATGCTTTTCAAATGCTCTGACCTGAAATAACACTCACACCGCTCCAGCTGTCCTTCAACTCTGCCAGTGCAGTAGAGCAGTGGGGCAGAGCCTGGATTGTCAGTGGTACAGAGTCACACACTCTGGGAGGTTTTATTCTCCATTAGAAACGTTGCAGCAACACAACATGAGACGGGTCAGACCCCTTGCCAAAGCAGAAAATTCAGATGGTATCACTCTGAGTGCAGTGAGCATTCTTTTCAGCTTAGCTGACAAATAAAATCAGAGATTAGGCTGGGCTGTGATGTTAAAGGGTGCCCTGGTCCAGCTTCAGCTGAGGTTTTGACATGCTTAATTCCTGTATTCATCACCTGCTCTGACTTGGGCACCTGGGACCTATGCTGGCACTGCCTCAGCCCCATTCCCCAGGCTGTATTGGGTGTCCCGTGTGGCATCAAGGGCAGGTTCAGGTTGGACATCAGGAAGAATTTTCCTCTCTGAAAGGGTGATTTAACACTGGGAGGGGCTTCCCAGGGAGATTTGGAGTCCCCATCCCTGGAGGTGTGCAAGGAAGGACTGGACGTGGCACTCAGTGCTCTGAGCTGGTTGACAAGGTGGGGGTCGGTCACAGGTTGGACTCGAGGATCTTCGAGGTCTTTTCCAACCTCAGTGATTCTGTGATTCTGTGAAAGGGACATCAAGGCAGTGATACCACACACTTGGCTGAGTGTGCCTCAGTTTCCCTCTGTGTGCCCTCCACGTGCTGCTGCACTAGCAAGAAGTACCCCAGTCCTACAGAAGTTGGTGCTGCTGCACACCCAAACCCCATTTCTTGGGGCCTGAGATGCTTGTGATTTAGTCTGACCAAACAGTCATGTGAAGCCCAAGGGGCTATCAGGGGCTTCTTGAACACATTCTTTTTTCCTGCTGGAGACTAGTTCTGCGAGCAGCAGAAGTTTTTTGTTTCCCCAGGATTTCCCTGTGCCTGGTAATGCTATCATGGCCCCAGGCACAGACTTGGGCTGCAACCCATGTGTTCAGTGAATACGACACCTTCCAAAAATGCTGGACTAGCTGTGTATCTGTGATACAGTCTCTGGGGCTGCACTGTGGGCCTGGGACTTCTCCAGCAGCTTGGATGAAACTCCTTTGAATGTACAACTCTGTAGCTCTTGCTTCTGTTCTTTCTCAGAAGAATTGGACAAATAATGTGTGCACATTCACTTCTATCAGTGAATTCCCAAAAATGTGACAGCCTTAACCCCGTGCCTGCCTGCTATAACTACCTGGGATGATCTGGGATTTCCATGCACATTTCCCAGCACTCAGATGGACAAGGGCAGCTTGCTGCCTGGATTTCAGCCAGGCACTGACTGAGGTACGGGCTCCTCCTCATCCCCAGCTCACAGGACACTCATCTGGGTGTGAGGATTGCTGAGGGCATGTGTATGGTGAGAGTGAAACCATCAAACTGCACCACTCAGGGGACACACTTCACCACGACTCCATTGCTTAAGTGCTCAGGTTCATCTCCTCCTCTCCAAGTGCAAATCCATTCTGTTCCACACATCCATCCTCAGTCCTCTGTACTCACCCTGCCTTTACATCTGGTTCCTTCCAGAAGCGTAGGGCCCCTCTGACTGTATCAGTGGGGAGAGACACTGCCTTCCAAATGCCTCCTTTATGGAGGCCAGAAAACCCAGCCCAGATGCCTGTCCAGACAATTCCTACACAGGAAGATGATAGATGAGGAGGGCGGGGACTGGCAGTGAGTTTGTGAGTTTTCCTGCTCTGGTTTAAGCCGTATCCCATGACCACCAGCCTTACACCAGCCCATCCCTGGCTGGATCAGGGGGTACCTCAGCAGTGGGGGGTCCCTGCTCCTCAGTGACAGGTTTTATTCTGTGGCTCTGAAAGACTCTTTCTGTCTCTAATATATTTGATTTCATTAATTATTTTAAATTCTAGATGGCAGGACCTGCAGCTGGTCCTGGACATCAACTGGGAGCTGGTGAGGGGATGTGTCATGCTCCAACAGCAGGAAGGAGCACACTCCTTCAGCAGCTGGTTCCTCAACATGGATTTCACTTTCTCATAAGGAGAACTGCATAATGCGGGTGAGCAGGGACAGATCCTCTGTCCCATGGCAGCAGGACAGGGCTGTGCCAGCTGCAACCTTTACAGCCACCTGTTCTTGGCTCCCTGGGTCGTTTGCCATCAAAAATCTTCCTTAGCTACAGACACAGGTACAGACAGGTGCTCTCTCCTTTGCTTCCATTCTTTCCTCATCCCTTTTCCCAATATGAGCACCCAGGCTTCCTCTTGGTCAGGTCAGATGAAATGGTGCCACAAACTCCCACGGCTGGGGTCGGGGCCAGGGCTGAGTGTCAAAGGAAGGGATGGTATGACACAGTTGAACATTCTCAAACACCGCTCCTGCCCTCCCTGCCCAGCTCAGGGGGATGGGATTGATCTGGCAGCTCAGGGCTGTCCTGAGGGACAGGTGGGAAGGTGCCTCCCAAAGAGGGACTGATCCCCTGACCCGTGCACAACATGGGGCAAACAAGGGCCCAGGTCCGTGCTGATCCTGGGGACAGATCCCAGAGACACTTGTCACATGCTGCCATGGGAGCAGATAGTGCTGGGCTGAGTGTTGGTGCCGTTGTGCTGGTTTGGGCTCCCCTTTGCATTGGCGATGTCTCCTGGCCCCTTTGGTGCTGTGGCAGAGGGTGGGAGGTTGGGTTTAGATATCTGTGTTTTAATCCTCAGGTGACTGTACACATGACGAAACCACCGAGGACAGAACACATTACACAAGAAGAGTCACCCTGGCTCAGCCTTTCACCACTGAGCTCACTCATGGTGACCCACAGCAAATACCTTGGGAAGTGTTGAAGAGGTTGTGTAACATCACCACTACCCCGGGATATTCTTCCCCACTTTCAGTGATCCCTGTAATAGAGGATTCCTGAACTACTAGCCTGTATTTTCTAAACTTTCTATCCTGACCTACGATCTGGTGATGGTTTTTCCGTGTCTGTTTGCTCCTGCCCCTTTCCCCGCCGGTAGCTCAATGCTCGCCAGCGGCCAGGAAGGCAACAGAATCTCCTTTGGGATCTGAGGTCCTGTATTGCTAGAGGAACAGGCGGGTTTTGGTGTTGTCAAGGAGCTCCAATTTGTCTCGACAGGGACCATCACGTATTTTGGTTTGGGTTTGATCTTCCTTTGGGGCACTGGGGGCAGTTCACTTGGGATCATCAGATCTGGTCTAATCCTTCTCCTCCAGCTGACAGGTCTGACACACAGCCCAGGGCTGTGGACTTTTACAGGGGCTCCCACTGCAAAGCCCTGACCTTTGGCTGTTGCAAAATGCACTGTCAGCTCTGCAGAGGCTGGGGAGGGACAAGGCTCCTGACATCAGAACTGTCATTAGTCTTTTGGAGAGGTGCAAGGGGAAGAGAAGCAGGGATGTTCTGTTTTTTTCTCTTGTAGCCTGGGAAGGGTATGGCAGGTAAAGAAAACTGTTGCATAAAGCTGAGCTAGCAAGAATGAGGAAAACCAGTACTTTTTGTGCTGTGTGCTGAGATTTTTGTTGGTTTAGCCCTGCCTTTGGTCACGTTCTATCCAGACAGGCTCGTCTGGCCATTCAGGTCTGGCTGCCATGGGCTGCATTGTCACTAGTCTGCAGCTGCAGGAGCAGCCAGCACCCTGTCCTTTCCTGCTGGAATGTATCGATGTAATCTAAATGCATCACGGAAATAATGGAAGACACCCAGAATGGAACACTCTCTTCACTAGACTGGGTTAAAATCAGAAACCACTGCAGCTCTACCTGTAGCTCTCTTCCTGCCCCATATCCAGTGAAAAGATCACCCTGGAGCAGGATGGGGTATTCAGCCCATTTCTATTTCCTGGGCAAGCTGAAGATCCTCAAGCCCTGCCCAGAAAAGGAGGCAAAGCCTGGGGTGTCTCAGGGCGGTGTGGGCAGGGCCCTGGGAAGGAGAGGGATGTGCAGGGGGAGGTGCTCCTGGATACCTGGGATGCGCCAGAGAGTAGCAACAGCCCAGTGCACATCGCTGGGCTTCGGCTGCAGAGCGGGATGTTCATCTCCTCACACAGACCTGCACATTTGTCCTGGTTTCAGCCAGGACAGGGGGAATTTTTTTCACAGCAGCCATGAGGGGCAGAGTCTGGAGCCGTGTGGGTGGGTCCAGGTTGTTATTCTACATCACGCACTTCACTGCCAGGTTGGGGAGGTGGAAGAGCGGGACTCTCCCAGGGGGAATATTCCCTTTCGTGGGGGAAAGCGTGGTGTGGTCAGGAAGAGCTGGTGGGTGGTGTTGTGGTTTTCCATGTATATAATTTCTTTGTTATTAATATTGTTGCTATGACTGGTCGTTTCCTTATCTCATTGCTGTTTCCAGTAAATTGTTCTTACCTCAACACATGACTTGCACCTTTTGTGCCTCCAGTTCTCAATGCCATCCCCAGAGCAGGAAGGTGGAGGGGAAGGGGGGCAGTGAGAGGCATCTGGTTCGGGAGATTCTTGGTGGAGACACTGAACTGAGGAATGTCATTCCAAAACCACAACAATCTCATCATACAGACCTGCACATTTTATCTCAAGTGCTGCATTGCAACAAACAGAGCAACAATTTGGGGAGAATGCTTAATCCACTGACCTCAAGCCAAACCTTGATGGGAGGACACGGATTCTTCATGAGGGTTTTGGGAATGTTTGCTGGCTGCCAAGATATAGCTTACATTTACAGCTGAAAACTATTCAGCTAGACAGCACTGAATTAATTCCTGTTCTAAATAGTCCTGACCCAGATGGGCTGGGAATCCTTAAATATGGGAATTACAAGTGCAGAAGGCCTAGCCAGAGTGGTTTGTACAAGGGAAGGCCTCCAGAACCCTGAACGTGTGCAGTAGGCATATCTCTAATTATATGATTAAACCAGTTTATACCTGATCCTGCCCCCGCAGGGAGTGTCCAATTAAGTGGCAGGATGTGCCTGAGCTGCCAGAGTGGAACCCCAAAGGGCTGGGCTCTGTTTTTGTTTTGTGAGGTTCCTTCCGTGACAGTCGGAGCACTTGCAGCAGTGTCTGCACACAGATTAACATTGCATGAGCAAGTTTAATATCAGCATTCTGTCCCTTGATCACTTGACTTTGTAACCTCACCATGCAATTAGCCTGGCTTCTTGGAGATAATCCTTAAATAAGAGCCTGGTTTAATGGCCTTAAATACATTCTCTGCTTTTAAATCTTAGATTATTTGTTCATCCGACTGTTTTAATCCTGCTCCTGCAAGCATGGACTTCACTACCTGCCCTACTTTTTTGTTCTCTGCAAGCCCACATTGCAGGGGCAGCTCCCATCCCTGCTCACTTTAAATACTGTTTCAGCCCAGACTCTTTCAGTGCTGCTTTCCTGCCTTTCCCTGCTGCTCTGCGGTACCAAACCTCCACCTGCCATTTGTCAAAGCTGAAACAGCTTCTCTATCAAGTACACTTGTTTTTACTTCAGAATTCAAAGCCCTCCTGAGTAACTCACCAGTTGGGCCGTGGCCTCTCTGTAGTGGGGTGCTGGGTCTGTGCTGGACAGTGCCCCTGTCTCAAGTGATGCCACACTTTGGTACCTGTACTGTCTGTATTGGTCAAACTGCTGAGCCCAGGTTCAGTCTGTTACCCAAGAGTAAACTGTCCCTAGCCTACAAATTTTGTCTTCTCCACACTAACTTTTGGTTTAGATACTGAAAACATATCTTGTCTTGTCCTGATGCAGAAATTGGCATCTCATTTAGGGCAACTAATTGGCTTTTTTTGGGAGGTGTTCACCTGGAAAAGAGAAGGCTCTGGGGAGACCTTAGAGTTCCTTCCAGTGCCTAAAGGGGCTCCAAGAGAGCTGGAGAGGGACTGGGGACAAGGGCCTGGAGGGACAAGATGAGGGGAAATGGCTTCTTACTGTGAGAGGGCAGGGATGGGATGGGATACTGGGGAGAAATTCCTCCCTGTGAGGGTGCTGAGGCCCTGGAACAGGGTGCCCAGAGAAGCTGTGGCTGTCCCATCCCTGGAAGTGTCCAAGGCCAGGTTGGACGGGGCTTGGAGCACCCTGGGATAGTGGAAGGTGTCCCTGCCCATGGCAGGGGGTGGGACTGGATGAGCTTTGAGGTCCCTTCCAACTCAAACCATTTTGTGACTCTTTCTGTATGGGTAGCCAAAATCACTTATTAAGCCAGATCTCTCTTGCTGTGCAGTTTCCCCTCCCTGCTGGTCAGGCAGCAGCACCAGGTACCAACTCATTCCTATTCCCAGTGTTTGGACATTCCCATCTGTACCAACTCTGCTGCGTGGTCCTTCTGACCACGAAACCTGTCAGCTGGTGCTGCAGTGAGTGAGTGTGGCAAACAGTTCACATCCTGCACGGGTTTGGGCTGGGGCAGAGTTACAGCTCTCCACAACACCTTGTGGTGCTCTTTGGGTTCTGTGCTGAAAACAGCACTGACCGCACAGGGATGATTTAGCTCCTGCTGAGTCAGGAGCTGTTCTGCCCCTCACCCTGACCCACCAGTGTTGGGCTGGGGGTGCACGAGGAGCTGGGGGGACACAGCCAGGACAGCTGTCCCCCACTGAGCACAGGGATATTCCAGACCCTGCGACACCATGCAGTTGGTGATGAGCAATTGCTTTGTTGCATCACTTGTTTTTCTTGGTTTCTATTTTCCTCTCTCTGATGGCTTTTTCCCCCTTACATTTTTAAAAAATTATTTTTCATTATTTAACTGTCTTCATGTCAACCCACCAGTTTTCTCACTTTCACCCTTCCACTTCTCCCCCCATCACAGTGTGGGGAGAAACGAGGGGCTGTGTTGGTGCTTAGCTGCCAGCTGGGGTTAAATCATGACACATCCACAGTCCAGACTCCACTGGCAGGGCTATATCCATCTGTGATGGTCAGGCAACACGGGCTGGGGGAAGTGTCGCAGATCTGAGTTGGTTCTTGCTACCCAAAGGGCACTCAGGGTGGCTGTACTGAGAATCCAGTGGACTGCTGACCAATACAGCAGGTAGGAACAGAAACTCCTCAGTGGACTGTCTCAGATTTGAGACCCTCTGGGAATTCACGGTGACACTGATGGATTAGAGCAGGGCACCAGGACAGAGCTGAGCATTCGTGTCCCCACCAGCCCTGAGGAGCTGAAGCACTGTCAGCACTGAGCTGGCTGGAGAGCTGCTGGTCCAGTGACCTGCAGAGGGATGCACGGACAGGGCAGAGGTGCTTTGCAGGTGCACTGCACTACAACCAGTGCACCCAGCTCCGCACTGCACTGGCCTTGTGGTGCAGCTGCACATGGCAACAACCTCTTTTCACTGACCTCTCTGTCAAGACCAATTTCACGTCAGTTTAGCTGGACCAGCAGCACAAACTGTCTGCAAAGGCGGGGAGGGGGTGCCAAGGAATGAGCCAGAGGGTCCCAGTAAACTGCACTTTATGCTGTGCTGCCCTGAGTATGTGCAGCACTGGGCACTGTGGCATCACCTCTCCCAAAATCAGGAGCTGTGCCTCAGGTACCATCCAGCTACACACAAGACATTCCCTTTTGGTGTCAGCACACTGGGTTTCCAACAGAAATCCCCATATCCTAGCAGGGGCCTTGAGGGAAGGGATGGAACCAGGTCCCCCCGAACAGTGCTGCCATCCTGAGGGCCTGTGGAGCACTGGCACCAGAGCCAGACTGGGACACCTCTGGCTGCAGCAGGGATTGAGCTGATGAGAGCACAGAAGCCCCACATTGCTGCTGATGTGTAGCTACAGCCCTCACACTTTGGTATTCCTTATCGAGGGAGATCCCTCCCTCCCTCTGGAGCCCGAAGCTGCTCCTTTCTCCAAGCATCCTTTCTCTTTGGCAGTT
Source organism: Ifrita kowaldi (assembly GCA_013398055.1). NCBI lineage: Eukaryota > Metazoa > Chordata > Aves > Passeriformes > Cinclosomatidae > Ifrita > Ifrita kowaldi. Next base: position 34,904 of record VZRS01007712.1, on the reverse strand, counting down.
GGGTTCTATTTGCTGAGTCCTGGCCCTTTTTGGTGCCAGCCCCTTGGACCTGCCACGACCTGGCAGAGAGAACCAAGTCCTCCAAGAGAACAGGAAAGCACGAGGCAACAAGTTCTTGAAGCCACGTCCTCATGTTCCACTGCCAGATATTCCAAATTAACCAGCGATTCTGCAACGAGCTGTGGTCTGGATGTTTGCCATGGAAAGAGCCTGCTGTTCACAGCATTCCAGGCAGCGTGCAGAGCCAGCTGCTTGAGGAGGGGAAGGATACCTGTGCTGACACGGCTTTGCTCATTTTCCCTCGCTCTCGGGCATCTCTTCCAGCTGGGTTGGAACAATGGCACAGGGGACTCCCGGCAGCGAGCAGATGGGAGCGCTCTGCCTCTGCACGCACAGCGATTACAGCAACTGCCTGCCTGCCTTCCCGCAGGGAATTCAGAGCCTCCTGGAAGATAAGGAACATGAAAGGGGGAGCAGAAGCCCAGCTGAGCATACTCACACTCTCTGCTGCTTCCCCAGCGAGGAGAGGCAGGGACAAACAAATCCACGGGGGAATCCTCCCAGCGCAGCCTCTCGCCCCGGGGACACGCGGATCCCATCGACACACAAATTACCCTGAAAGACTTGTGAAGGACAGACCCCGCCTGCAGCTCTGCCCTGCCCTGCCACACAGCCGGGGCTGCCGGAAACACACGGCTCTGGCTCTTTGCTTTGGCCTCCTGTGCAGCACATGCCCCGCTGCCAGGCCCAGCTGCACTGCTGGGCTCCAAACCTGCCCGGGGCTGCCCCGTCCAGCTCAGCCCGCACGGCTGGAGAACCGTGCCAAGGAGGGAAGAGCAAGTGCCTTTCTCCAGGCAGAAGCCGTATGTCACTAGTTCATGTCTTAGGCCCCCAGGAAATGGCCCTGGGATGCTCAAGGGACAGATCCTCCCCCCAGGTAGCTCTCCCAGAGCTGGATGTGCAGTACTTTGAAAGCCAAGCTGCAGCAACTGCCGGGACGGACTGAGTCACGCTCGATTCAGTTTTAGAAAGGATGTAAGAAACACTTTTTCTGGAGCTGCCTCCCCCTCTCAGAGGATGGAAGTGTTACCTCAGCAACCCAGGAACCTGCTCACTCTTCCTCAGGGATTGCACAAAGGGAGCCAAGCACTTGATTTTCTCTTTGTGTAAGATTGGGTCATTTTCAGGTGCCGGGGCACTCACTCCAAAGCACACTCCTGCGAAAACTGGCTGCTCTCCCCCATCCAGCCCCACAGGTCAGTAACTCTCACCTGGATTGCTGGGCTGCCATCTCCCCCTTCTCTCCCCTCACCAGCACCAAGGGGCCCAGCTGTGCTCGTACCAAAGCTGCACCGTAGGGACCTGGCTGCCTCACAACTCAGCACTCAAGTATTTATGCTGAAATGCATAAAAGTGTTGGTTGAAAGAGAACAAAGCTGGCTTTGATAAAAACCCTCATGTTCTCTTTGCACTTTTATGGCCAGTTCCACTCATCTGCTGTGGTTTCCTTTTGTGTCCCCAAGCAGCTTCAAAATACTTGGTGCGTTTTTGGCAAAATACTTGGTGGTTTAGTGTTTCTTTGATTCTGGAGTTTGGCCTGTATTAACCTGACTCTGTGGGAGGCAGGGATGCTTTCCCTGCACCAGTTGTCCAAGGACTCTGAAGCTATTTCATCTCAATTGTTTCCTTTCCTCCTACTTATGTTCCTGCCAGGGAGTGTAATGTCAGATATGTAAAATGACCTTCAGGGAAATTCATAACACATTTCAGAAATCCCTGTTTCTCCAAACACCCCCCTGCAGAACTGCCTGTGCTGATGGGGTACTCAGAGGTTTAGGGAACGCGGCAAGGTGAACTGCGCAGGACAGGGAACACCACAACCACCCCTCCTGGCCAAGCTGGCCCTGCTTTCATCAACCACAGCTCTTCTCTGAACTCTGCTGAGCCACTCTCCTCTACACCTGCAGGCAGCAGGTCCCATAGACACGCTGTGCAGGTGTTGCAGTGATCCCACTTTCATCCCTCCTGGGTTCCTCCGTGAGGGCTAGCTGGATGGGAGAGCCCTAGGACACAGCAGAGATGCTAACAGCAAAGTTCTCCAAGCTACTGCTTCAAAGTCCACATTGTCACCACTGCTCTGCTGAAGATTCCCTCAGTTAGGGGTGAGGAACCAAGCAGAGACCTCAGGTCTTGGCAGGCCCAGGCACCAAGGGCCTTTTGCTGACCTGCAGAGCTGGGGAAAGAGGGAGCCTTGAATCCCAGTCCCTGCTCCATGCACCACTTACCTGATTCAGTGAAATGTACTTAATTTAGGGAAAGAAGAGTGTGATTGTGACCTCTACGCAAGGCACGACTTGTGGCAGCTCCCCAAGACAGCTCAGCTGATCTCACAGCCTGTGGCTGCCAAAAAGGAGGGAAGGCCTTCATCCAGCCACTGCCTCCGGAGCATCTCACAGGCTGCAGCACTCAAACTCCTGTGTGTCAACCCAGCAGCCAAAAAAGGAAGCTTTAGCCTAAGTTATCAAATTGAACATGCAGAGGGCTCAGCAGTTGCTCAAGCGAGAGGTTTGGGTGGGAATGGGAGCAGAGAGGTGCAGCTACATGAGGTGCCAATGTCAGCCAAGCCCAGACCACGGCTCTGGGCTGTGAACCCATCCCAGTGTCAGAGCCAGAGTGGAGCAAGGTCTGCTTTTAACCATCCTAAGCACATTTGTGGTATATAAACATCTGACCCATACAAACCAGGCATACCTTAAATCCACACCAGCAAGCAACTAAGACAAAAACATTATTATTTCCCGCCCTGCACCTTGCTGGAGGGATTGGCTGGAGCAAGGGATGCAAGTTTGTTACTGTTCCCTCTCAAGGCACTGTTACATCTCAACAGAGGATGGTCTTAGGAGTCAGATTTATGCAGACATTAAATAGAAGATTCCATTTTCAAATTAAAGTGACCTAGACATGGAAATAAGGGTTTCTGCACTGTCTTGGTGTTGATAGAGAAAGATGGGCTGCAAGATGAGCTTTCCCAGGTCCTGTGTAAGTAAGGCTTATGCCTGAGGGTTGTCTGTTCTTATTTTCTAGGAGTTACTGCAGGCAACTGGAAAAGTTTTTCAACATGCTGGATAAAAACCAGTGAAAAGATCTGTGAGTCTATGTGAATTTTTATTAGCTCTCATTGACACAGGAACCGTGCAGCTTCAGCAGATCCCAAGCCTGGTGATGTGCTGGGTGGAGCAGCAGCTGCTCTTCCCCCAGGCCACATCTGCTGACTGGGACATTCCTCCCCCAACACTCCATTAACAGCGCAGTGGAGCTGCCTGAGCTCAAATTCCACAAAGTGATGCTGCCTTTTCCCCATTTCCTGCCCACCCCCCTGAAATTCTCAGTCACCTCTGGGAACATGAATTAGCCCAGGTGCTAACTGGGAGCTGGACTGTACAGCTGTCCCTTCACCTGCCCCAGGTCTCTGCCCGTGCCACCTGCACTGCAGGGGTGTTTCTCATGGCCTTTCCAAGCTGCAGGAGCCCAAGACCCTACCTGAGGCTGAAAGACCCCCAGGATCTCATGGTACAAAAGCTTCTTCCCAAGAATTCCCATCAGACTGTTCATTTCTTCTTGCATTTCAAGTCTACGTGATCCTATTTAAGAGGCAGCAGAAAGCACACCTGGATCCATGGAGGATTCACCTCCCCTCTCCCACCGAAGCGCAGCAGGAGCTCACAGCACTCCCAGCACTGAGGTGCATCTCAGTTGCTGCCATTCTGACATGAGGGCCTTTGACCTAAGCCCTCCCATCCCTCCAGGGGTGTTCTACCAACTGGGAAAGCTGCCAGCACCCCCCAGCTCCATCCCAGTGCCACCCTCTACTCAGGAATCTGCATGTATCATTTTTTTGGAGGTCATTTACTCAGCGTTAGCCAAGCTGATTCCCACAGGCTGTTCTGCACAGCAGCACCTTCAAAATGAAGCTCGTGCAGCACAGCATATTTAGGTGACATGGACTGTCACTGGGGTATTACAGGTCAGAACACATTTCCTGATAGAGAACAATCCAAATGAAAGAGTGAAATTAGTTCTGAATTAGTGATCCCACCATTTTGCCATGCCTGTGCAGAGCCCAGGTGAAGCTCTCTTGTCCTTTGAGGTACATCTCCTCGGTGAACCTGTGCGGTCCCTGGGCTTAGGGCTAAGAGACAGGAAGGGCAGGAGGGAAGAAGCAGTTTCCATGACAAATGTCCATCTGACACATGTAGCAAGGACACAGCACAGGATTTGCCTCCTGCTCCAGCGAGACCCTCAGCCCCCAGAGCACAGTTCTGCCTCTCTCCCTCCCCTGATAAATCCTGACTGCCCACAGCAGAGGTTCCTGACAGAGCAGCCCCAGAACAGCTAACACCTTGGTGGTTCCACATTAAGGCAGAGTCTCCAAACCTTAGAAGGGCAGGTGCTCAAGCACTGCGGGAATTAGGGACTTGTTTGTGCCCCTCCTGCTGTCAGGATGCCTCTTCTGGGAGATTCATCCGAGGCTGTGCCTGCTTTGCAGAGTGCTGCCAGCAAAATTGTTCCATTAAAGGGGCAAGGGAAAGGTCCTTCCTACAGCCTTGGGGCAGCACACCTACAACCCACCTTGAGTTTGGTGGCACAAACAAGTCTATCACCCCAGCACGGTGACAGCTGTGCCTTCACAGCTGGGTTAGTAGCCAAGTGCTTATGAGCAGAGGACAGTGATAGGTCGCACAGCACCAGGGACCCCAGAGGATCTCTGGAGAGCTGCTCTGCCACTCATACAGGGGTTTGCAATGGAGAATGAACTGGACCACGACTACCAGCAGTGATAAATGCAGTGAGAACCACGGCTGCTGCAGCCTCTTTCCATTTTTAATTAGCTTTTTGCCCAGCTTTTAAAAGGCTGAAAACTGGTCACAATATCCCAAATTACTCTTACCACCAGCTTTTACAGAAGAGAAATTCCTTCCTGACACCACTATTTAACACACACATATGGCTGTTCTGACATGCTTCAGCACTGCCTGTCCAGTGATTCAGATCCTTTTCAGGGTGGAATCTCTTCACTCTTCCTGCTTGAAAACTCTATGGTCTGGCACATTTCTTTATTTGCTGCTCTATCAGCCTATGCTGGCTGCACATTCTACCCGTGTTTTGTTTCCAAGTACTCAGTTAATAGAACTGCACACGTTAGTTGGAATGCCTTACACTCACTTCAGGTGCCACACCTCTCACAGAGTACAGCTGTCAGGTGGGATGAGGTTTTGGAAAACATAAATGTTAGAGCTTAGGGCAGCGAACATTCCTTCTGAAAATCAACAGAAGATTCAGCCTTAAACCCCGGAACTGCTCTGGCTGCAGGTCAGACAGTTTCAGCTGCCACGACCACTCAGTGCAGCAGTCTTGTCCTCCTGCTGCCCCGTTCCAGTGCCCCCATTTCCACGGTGTCACAGGGCCACCAGCCTGAGAGACACCTCAGCCCCTTGGAGCAACAGCAGCCACCAGGGAAGGGGAGCAGCCAGACTGGGGCAGATCCATGGCACAACTGTCAGGGTGAGCTGTCCCTGCAGGGCACAGGGGACCCTCCCACCACCAACACTCTTCCCATGTGGGTGCGGGTGAGGAGCTGGCTGTGCCAAGGCTGCAATTCCTGACGCTGGTCAGCGTGTGGGTCTGGGATGTGGGGTGACCAACTGGGCTGCGGGTCAGTCACACCGCGGAGCAGGCAAGCTGTGGCCAGCCAGGCCAAGAGGCACCGGGCCGTGGGGCAGGCAGGGCGTGGTCAGTCAGGCTCTGGGGTGACCAGCTGCGGTCAGTCCCCGTGTCAGTCCGCAGGGCTGCCCGGCCGCGGGGTTGTCGGGGCTCCCGGCGGCCGGGCCCAGCTCCCAGCCCGGGGCCCGGGGCCCGGGGCCGGCGTCACTCGTGGGCCACGCGCTCCAGCGCCACGTAGAAGCTGTCCTTGTCGTCGAGGCAGTGCCAGCCGATGGGCCCCGCCTCGCAGTCGGCGCACACCAGGAACTTGACGTTGCCCACGTCGCGGGTGAATCCCACGTTCTCGAAGGAGAACATGTCGCGCCCCAGCCAGTGCTCCCGCAGCACGTCCCCGCCGCCTCCCGCCGCCGCAGCCGCCGCCTTCTTCCTCATGGCGGGCAGGAGGAGCTGCGGAGACCCGGGGCCGTCACCGCCCGGCCGGCACCGCCCGCCCCACCCCGAACCCCCCGGTACCTCACGGCGGGCGAAGGTGGCGGCGCCGGGCAGCAGCACCCGGGAGCCGCAGCGCTGGCACAGCACCGCCCGCAGGTTGCGGCCCTGCGCGCACACGAGCCCGGCCGAGCCCGGCGCGGCGGCGGCGGCAGGAGGAGGAGGAGGAGGGGAGGGAGGAGGCGCCGCCGGCTCCATCTCCGCGCAGGGCGCCGCCATGGCGAGGGGCGGGGCCGGCGTCGTGACGTCAGATGCAGCTCTGCGATGACGTCATCGCCGTGACCCCGCCCCCCCGGCGGTGGTGGCGCCGGGGCCCCGCCCCGCTCCGCATCCCGGGAGCGGCCCGGGAGAGCCGGGCGGAATCGGGTGGGAATCGCGCCCTGGAATCCCGGCCTGGCATCCCGGCCTGGCATCGTGCTGAGGCCTCGGCACCGCCTGCCCGGGGAGGCTGTGGCTGCCCCATCCCTGGAAGCGTCCAGGGCCGGGCTGGACGGGGCTTGGAGCCCTCTGGGACGGGGGAAGGTGTCCCTGCCCATGGGGGGGACGAGATGAGCTTTGAGGTCCTTCCCACCCAAACCAGTCTGGGATTTGGTTCCCCAGTGCTCCCGGACTGGCAGCAGTTGGCAGTGCAGTCTGTCTGTTTTGGTTCTGCCCACAGGGACCATCAGGGCCAGTCACTTCCCAGGCATGGCAGTCTGGAGATGCCTGAATTCATCACAGCGGTTGAAGAAGGAGCTCAGTTGATGCTGGACAAAGGGAAATCATCTCCCTTCAAAGTCTCCATCAGTGGAGATATTCCAGAACCGTCTGGATGCAATCCTGTGCCGTGTGCTCTGGGATGGCCCTGCCTGAGCAGGGAGGTGGCACCAGATGAGCCACTGGGGTCCCTTCCGACCTGACCCATTCTGCTGCACATCTTTTCCATGCAGGGATTGCATCAGCACTTGGGAGTGCCTGGGCTGCTCTAACTCAGCAGCTCTCTTGGTGCTTGGTACAGAGAGAGCCTCCTCAGAATGGGGAGGACAGAGTGTGCTGAAAGGGACAAGGGGCTGACGCTGGGAGCAATGTGTTTTCCTGGAGAGAAAAGCAGGGATCAGCCTGACCCCACAGAGCCTGGGCAAAGCAGGAGGCAGTGCCAGTGCTCACAGGCAGCAGTGCTGGGGACAAGGTCCTGGGGCCCGGGTGCCTCTGCTGCTCCTCACTGAGCACCTTTGAGCCGCTGTGGCTGTGTGTGGGTCTGGGCTGCTGCTGCTGGCCCTCTGTTAGTGTGGAAAAGGATTGAAAGAGGCCTTTTGATTGAGCCACTGCTTCTTTAGAGGGTAAGCCAGATCCCAGAAGAGCCCTGATTTGGTGTAAATATGCCGCATCCTCCTGCTGCCTCACTGTCTCCTGACTGTCTGCTGCCAAGAACTCTCAGGAGAAGCCAGAAATGGGAACTGATATTTGAAGTGCTAAATAAAGGTACGGGATTTCATCAGCAACGCAGCTGCTCACCTCAGGCTCCAGCCCTGGGCAGTCCTGACACGAGCCGGGGTGTGGGTGTAGCTGGGAGACATCACCCCGCTCTCCTGTGACCTGTGCAGGCGTTTCTAAGGCAGGGGCAGCATTTGGGGCACCGGAGCTCCTGAGCCCTGTCTGGGTGTGTGTGGGGAGCCAGAGCAGGGCTCGAGAGGGGAGCGGTGCATGAGGGGGGCGTGGAGCTCAGCAGCACCCCCTGAGCACAGCCCTGGGGCACCCACCAGGCACAAACCAGGCACAGGAAGGTGGCAGGATTCAGTTCTGTCCCACAGCCAGAGCCACCTGTCCGGGGGGCTCAGGGAAGTCACAGAATCCCCTTCCTTGGAGATACTCTGGACTCCATGGAACCTGATCCAAACTGGATCTCCTCTGGGCAGGGTTACAGACCTCCAGATTGCCCTTCCCAACTACGATTGTTCTGGGACTCTGTGAGTTCTTTCCTGCTCATGTAGGTGTCAACACCGTTTTTAGAGGAACAGCCCAGAACATTCCTGGGAGTCCCAATCCATTCCTGCCCCAGGAGCTGACTCTGGCTGCCCCAGAGGCACCCGAGCAGGGACACAGTCCACCTCAGTGTCACTTCTGTCTCTCCAGAGCTTCGGAGCCTCCCCATGGGTCACTCCTGCCCCCAGACCAGCCAGGAAAGCTCTGCTCCTGCCCATGCCTTTGCTTTGCAGGAGGGTCAGTGGGGGAGGCCTTTCCCTCCCAATCTGACATGAAGTGACACATTTGTAGGGCTTCTGCCTGGTGGTACCGAGTGTGCACATCCTCATTTTGGTGGTAACACAGCCTGTGAGGAGCGAGATCCCAGCCAGATGGGGGGAGAGGAGGGTGAGCCCTCTGCCTGCCCCGGGGAGGCTCGTGCAGGATGCGAGGAGTCAGCTCTCACCTCTCTGCTCTCACCTTGGCACATTAACGTGAGATGGGGCCCTTCTGATGAGGTCCACAGCCCCATGGCACAGTGTATGTGGCACAACACAACACTGATGTCTCCAGCTTGTGGCCCAAGGCTGCTGCTGGGCTGGGCTGGTTGGTCAGGGCTGGTGGCTGGAGTGGTGTCTCTCATTGTTACAGTCCTTGTGAACAATTCAAGGGGTAAATAAAAACCCACTAATAGGATCTTTGGCTGATTCTTAAGTCTTGGGTGGGAGCAGTCTCTGCTGAAAACTCACTCAGTTCTGCCCTTTAGCATTTTCTGCTGGATTATTCATGAAGCAAAGCTTCACTTTTGCTGGCCGGGGAGAATCAATACCAGCTTCTTCCCAAGCAGAACATTTTGTCCCTTTGTTTTGCTTTCAGCAGGAGCCTGTACATTTTCTCATCTCCAGCACCAACATGGAGCATTTTGAAGGTTTGTATTGTGTGTTACCTCCCTGGAAACACCAGTTCCTCTTCAAACCCTGCAGTACCTCCTGTCCTGGAAAGGCAGGGATGGGTCTGCTGGCCACTCTCATGGGGTCACATCCTGCTGTGACCCAGTTCTGATGCTGCTGCTTCAATCTGCCCAACTGCTGAGTTTCTGCCCAACCACACACTGGACATGTCACTTTTGAAGCTGAATGCCCCTGAGCCCTTTGCAGGAGAGCAAGGCTGGTCAGGGAAGGGAGAGGAGCTACTGACAGCTCCAGGGGCAGTATCAGAGCCTGGAAACCCCCCCTGCACTGCCTGTCTCCCTGCAGGTGTCAGAGGGGCACAGGTAGGACAGATCCATGTATGGGACCAGTGAGTGCTTCCTTGTGAGTAATGCACTCCCCAAAAGGGGCCTGTCCCCTCGTTTGCTTCCCCATTTCTTGCTGGCTAAAGACTGATGGAGCAGTTTGGGGGACAGGTGTCAGGAGAAGTCATTGAACATCTGGAGTGAGTGGTGATCTGTTTATGGGGGGACCAGGTAGTGGGGAGAGGATTTGGAGCCATCAAAGGCTGCTGGGGCAGGATGCTGCAGTTTGCCCTGAAATCAGCAGAATCTGTGTTCTGCATATGGGCAGATGAATTAATGCTGGGCTCCATTCATCCCACACGCCCATGGTGGACAAAGGAGCTGTAATTTTTTTGCAACTGCAGCTCTATTGTAACAGTATTAGAATTATGGAATTATTTAATGTGGGAAAGGCCTCTAAGATCATTGAGTCCAACCATTCCCCTGGAACTGCTGGGTTCTAACTAAACCATGTCCCCTGGTGCCACATCCACGCGTATTTTGAACACTTCCAGGGATGGTGACTCCACCACTGCCCTGGGTGGCTGTGCCAGGCCCTGACCACCCCTTCAGGGAAGAAATTTTCCCCAATATCCAACCTGAACCTCCCCTGGAACAACTTGAAGCCTTTTCCTCTTGTCCTGTCCCTGTTCCCTGGGAGCAGAGCCCGACACGCCCCCGGCTGCCCCCTCCTGTCAGGGAGTTGTGCAGAGCCACAAGGTCCCCCCTGAGCCTCCTTTTCTCCAGGCTGAGCCCCTTTCCCAGCTCCCTCAGCTGCCCCTGGTGCTGCAGATCCTTCCCCAGCTCCGTTCCCTTCCCTGAATGTGCTCCAGCCCCTCCATGACCTCCTCCTTGTGAGGGTCCCAGACTGCCCCCAGGATTGGAGGTGTGGCCTCAGCAGTGCCCAGCACAGAGGGATGGTTACTGGTCCTGCTGGTCACACCATGGCTGCTACAGGCCACGTGTCCTTGGCCTTCTCGGCCACCTGGGCACACCTGGGCTCATGTTCAGCCCCTGATGATTCATTATTGCTGTCGACTGTGATCAGAGTCTTTTCCTCCTCTCTGCTGCCGTGCTCTTCTCCAACAGACCTTGCAACAAATTCCCTCATTAGGGAGTCCTCCAGGCCTGGCTGCTCTGTGCCACAGATCTCACAGCTGGAGCAGCTGTTTTTCACTACCGGGCTGAAGCTGCAGGGCAGAGACACCTGAGGGTGGCTGCCTGGTCTAACACAGGGTTTGCACAAACCCTTGACACAGCAGCTGGACAAATGTCTGGAAGGTAGAGAACAGAAGCTAAACTCCCACTGGCTCAGGAAATATTTTATTCTTTATACTTTCATTAAAAAATAAACATAGGAAACAAAACCACAGAACACTTGTGTGATAGAAACAAACGCAGAAGGTCAGAGCATTGGCTGAAAGTGCATAATTAGGTCATGCTACCATGTCCCTGATCCCACCCTGTCCCCAAGCAAGGAGTCAGCAGGAAGCTCAACGAGCAGCACTACATGGAGCCCAGGCACTGTGGGGCCAAGCTGATGGCAGAGGGGAGCCCGTGCTCCCAGGAACGCAGCGAGGCAGGACATGCTGAGCAGGGAGTGCTCCGTGAGCTGGTGTGAGCCACTGATGGAGCCTCACCTGGGCTCGTGGGGCAGGCCAGGGATAGCAAGTGTCACGGGATGTGGAGTTATGAGACAGGGGGATAAACAGCTGAGAACAAAGGGCGAAACGGAATCCTGGATGTCACTCCGGAACAGCCCTGGAAGCAGAAAAACCCTAGATAAAAGGAAAACCAACACAATGAACTTGAGTGAAAGGCTGCCTTGGGTGCGCCGGACTCAGGTCTGTCTGGGGACAAACCCCAGCGACTCACCAGCAGGACCTTGGTGGGCAGCAGCCACTGTGTCCCTACTCTCCTGGCCTCAGCTCAGGTGACCTCCTCACAGGGTGGGGCACAGGCATGGCCACGGCACAGCCAAGCTCCCGGTGCCACACATCGTTTGCAGCTGGAGCTGTCAGGCTTTCTGAGGACACTCGATGTGGTGAACCTTGCTGAGCATCCGATCAAGAGCACAAACGCTGCAGACGCTTCTGTGGCAGCAACGAGCTCCTCCCCTGCCCTCTGCCCCTGTGGCCTCAGGCTCTGCGTCTCAGTAGTTGACAGCTTTAACCTGCGACTCCTTTTGTGTGCAGCCCTGCGAGGACCCTGCAGACACGGTGCCAGTGCAGGCCCCCCTCACACACTCACCCAACCTGGCTCTGCACCCACGCGCGCTCAAGGAGCACGTCTGAACATTCAGTATGTACACGATGATTTGAAGCTGGAACATAAGAGCAGCTGGATTCACCCTCACACATCCACATGGCTGAGAGCGACCCGAGGACCCGCGGGGTCCTGCGGTGGCTGAAGAGGTGACCCAGTGGTATGTACATGTCCTTGGGAGGGGTCACCAGACTGCCTGAGACCAGGCTGGGGCAACTCTGCTCTGCCCACAGACTGAGCCACAGGAACAGCAGCGAGTGCAGCTTCTCCTGACCCATTCACCCCCTTCCTCCAGCTCCCCACAGAGCCCCTGATTTCAAATGACTGCTGAGATCACACAGTTATGCACATGCTCTAGTCACAAGCAGCACAGAAAGCTGCTGTTCTGGTGCCTATTCCCACAGCATCCACAACTCTCAAGAACAGTCACTGCAAATCATTTGGGACTCTTCCTCCAGCTGAGACTTTTTAGAATGTTTTTCTTTGTGAGCTCCCTCCTGATCACTTCTCCCGAAGGACGCAGACTCCCGCGTCGCAGCGCTGCATCCCCAGGGAGGTGACCACTTCCCAGCTGTCAATGATGGGATCGTAGCACTCGATGCTGCTCAACAGTGAGTTGCCATCGTATCTGCCAGGACAGAAAGTTACAAATGAAGGACAGTGCTGGAGGAAGAGGCTGCAGCCTTCAGAGCTCTTCCTGGGAGGCTGGGCAGCTGCATACAGCAGGAACAGCCCAAATTATAACCCCTGCATCAGGCTGCCATTGCTGTCGGCTGCCGCTCTCCTGCCTGCCTGGGCCCTGGACCTTTGCGCTGCCTGTTTTGGTTGGGCACGGTGACCATGTGGGTGTCTCCTCTCATAGAGGAGAGGCCCCGTGGAAGGGGCAGCAGCTGTGTCCCCTCAGGTCACTTGTTCAGCACCCCGAGCTGCAGGACCCCGTGCGCTTACCCGGCGATGGCGTAGAGCCGGCCCCGCAGCACCGTGGCCCCCACGTAGCAGCGGGGCGTGGTCATGCTCGTCACCGTGGTCCAGGAGTCGGTGCGGATGTTGTAGGCTTCCACCGAGGAGAGGTGTGCCGTGCCATCGAACCCACCCACCACGTAAATGTGGTCATTGAGCAGAGCCACGCCAGCCCCTGTGGAGAGAAGGTGGCACAGTCACACCCACGAGTGACACTGGCAGCACCAGGCTCGCTGTTACAAGGCTGAACAGGTCAGTTCCTCCCTCTTCACAGGACATTTTTTATGCTCGTATCTCTCCCAAAAGAGCTGATAACTGTGTCTTCTGTTGTTTTCTCCAGTATGATACGTGAGAACATGTCACTCCACTAAACACTGCTGACTCTGTGCCATGGGGGCAGCACAGCAGCACAAGAGGTTTACCTGGGCTGACACCTGATCACAGGTGTGAGAGCAGAGCAGCACCAGGCCCGCTCTGCTGGCAGGCAGCTGGCTGGGACTGTCAGTACAGAGACAAGTTCCTCTGGTGTTTCTGACTCCCTGGTGTCACCCAGCTCCTGGCTGTAGCCTGGAGAGTAGCTGCACACTGCTCCATGCAGAGCTGGAGGAGGGATTTCCCTGACATTACTCCTCTGGAAGACACGGAAACGAAAACTGGTTTCTACACTGTTGCAGAGGCAGAGGCGGCTGGAGCAGCTGCCCCTGAGCAGCTGTTCTCACAGTGCAGGCAGACAATAATATGCTGGTCCAACTGGGAATTTATGAAATCAGCAGCAAATAACCCCCTGCCAGCCTTGGTTCCTCCTTGGCAGCCCCCTCAGGTACAGCACTGGAGGACACTGTGATGTTACCATGCACTCGGTGGCCTCGGGGGGTCCTGCACCTGGGAACACAGTCAGCCGTGTCAGGCTGTCACCACCAACATGGAACTCCTGCACTAAGGAATATCCTGAAGGAAACAAGCCAGCTACCCTGCAGTTGTAGGGCATGGATCTGTTTCTTTACAAACAGGGTATAAGAGACTTTCTGTTCCACTGAACGCATCCTCGCTTTCCCTGTCTGTCCTTGCTGAGAGCACCCAAACAGCTGGGAACGGCCAGGCTGGCCCAGTGGGCTCTCCAGGAGCTTTGGCTGAAGAGACCAAACCAAGGCCTAACCGGGGAAATTAGGTCCAGCAATGCAATATGGCCAAGGTCTCTTGAGGGGTAGCCTCCCTCCAGAATCAGTCCTAAGAGGTGGAAAGAAACAAGGAGGAAATGATCTCTGTGAATAACGCCAAGATTACTTTAAGTCTTGGTCTTGCAATTCAAAGACCTGCATGTGGATAAGTCTTTGAGGGTTTTTTGGGGGCCAAAGAAGTCCTACAGGGCCCAAGTCATCAGGACAGACTTAATTGACACCAGGATGAAGGCTGCAAGTACCTAAGCTATGACTAGTTAGGGGTGTTAGTGCCAGAGTGGCAGCACAAAAACTTGGGCAAAAAAAGGCCCTTGGGCACACCCACGTTTCAGATCTTGGTGCTCCAGGTGACAGTTCCAAGGAAGGAACCAGCTGAGCCAGTGCTGGGGTCAGGAGCCTCAGCACATTCCTGCTCACTTGTGGCACCATGGAGCTCATGCTGCAGCCAAGGCACTGCTACTAAAGCCCCAACTCCTGGGGAGAGCACAGACCTGGGAAATGCCTGTTGTGGAAGGCTTCTCCCTTGAACTCTGCTTTTGGTCTTGTCCAAAGTCAACCTTCTCTGGGGCCCAAAGCAGACCCCTCGGGGAAAGCCATCTGATCCTCAAGCTTCCTAGAGATTTGTGGATTGGTCTCACACGGTGCCTCTGACCTAGAAAACCTTGCAGATTTATCCTGTGTTTTATATGTAGGGTCTTCCTGGATGTGGAAAGTGCCCAACTCCTAAATCAAATCCATTCTTGGCAGATAAACCCACACTTAACAGGAATATCCCTGTCACAGGAATAAATATTTAAAGATTGGGGTTTTGGTGAATGCCGCTGCAGGCACAAGCAAGCTGAAATGTTTTTGGAACAGAGCCCAGTTTTATTGAGTACCCAGCACTTGTGCCTAACCAGGAACACTGCACAGGAATCATGTGGAGCAGTGCTGCCCAGGCTGACTGTGAGGGGCAGTTATTGAAAGAAGCAGAGAAAAAGCAACTTCAAAAGAGATTTGGAAGAGGGTCTAAGCATGTAACTCTAAGCACTGGGAGCCACACAGGCGTGAAGGCCCTGAGAAACCTGCCCCTGCACACACAGGCAGGGCCAGGGCAGCTCATCAGCACAGCGTGGAGGTCAGGGCAGGAGGCCTGAGGCACACAACAAGAGCACAAGGTCAACACACCTGGGCACACAGGAGCTACAGGAGCCCCACAGCAACTCATCTGAGAAGGAGAGCTTAAACAGAAAGATACTCCAAAAGCAGGGTTTAAACTATTTTTGTCCTAGATACAACTGCCAACTTAAAGCTTGGACAGAACTCCAGGCAGAGAGACAAGTGAAGAGTTGGTGGGGGATAATTATTGTGTGACTGCACCATTTGTGGAACCCCACAGCAGGGTGACACTGCTCTGGCAGTGCTGCTCTCTGTGCTCCTGCTGCCCTGGAGCAGGGCTCAGGTGAAGGAGCAGCCTGGCAGGGCACACCTGCCTTCACCATGTCCCGTGCAGCTGACAAGCACTGACGCAGTACTACGGTCAGTTTGTGCCTTGGGAGCTCTTGTCCCTGCCAAGCACTGTTCCTACTTTTGGGAGTCACACAGCATCTCCTCTCCCTCCCTGTAACCTAAAACCCCGCCACTACATTCCTCTATACACACCTTGGCATGGGATGGAGTCAGCAGGCATGTGAAAATCAGTATTTCTCTTGGGAATCCAAGCCAGTGTGCTGCAAAATCATCCCTTCTCAAAGCCAAACCACCCACCAGGGCCAGAGCATCCTCCAGAGCAGCACAACACACCAGCAGTGACTGCTCCCTCAGTGCAGCAGGAAACACACTGACTTCAAGGCACTGTGGGCTCTTACCTGAGCGCTTGGTGGCCATTGGAGTGACATTTGTCCAGTGTCCAGTGTGGGGGTCATACCTCTCAACAGAATTCAGGATGTTCAGCCCATCATAGCCTCCTGAAACAAAACACAGGAGCAAACCATGGGGCTGACTTGGGGAGAATGTTTTCTGTGTAGACAGCAGTAACACGCCCGGGGGCCCTGAGCACAGCGTGGCACTGCCATCAGCACAGCCCACCCTGGCAGGACACAGGACCCTGCAGCCAGCCCAGAGCCAGCTCTGCCCCCACACTGCACTGGGCTGTGTGGGAGAGCATCACCTTCCCAAACCAGGCCAGCCCCACGGAGCTGCCCCTGAGCACACTGAGGCCACTGCTGGTGCAGCCCTGCAGATGTGCAGCTCCCAGATCTGTGCTGCAGCCGCAGCTGCACGAGGCTGAGCAGTGTAGGCTGGGGATCTCTCAAGAGTTGTTTCACAAGAGGATACTAAAAAACCTCTGTGCAGCCCCAGCAAAGGAGCAGTGTGCTGCCATCCACCCTGGGGGACAGCAAGAGGAAGAAGAATTTGGGAGGGGGAAGTGAAACCCATAAACCAGGTTGGTTTATGGCCAGGTTCGAGGCCAGGTTGGGCAGGGCTTGGAGCAACCTGGGCTAGGAAGGTGTCCCTGCCCATGGCAGGGGGTGGAATGAGATGAAGGTCCATTCCAACCCAAACCATTCAGCGGTTCTATGAAACAAGTGCCTAAGATCTGTGACTCCTCAGGAACAGGACTACAACAGATGTGGGTGCAACGCTGGGCCTGCCTTTTCTGGGGCCCAGAAGGTGACCCACAGAACAAGCTTCAGAGTGCTTTGTCCTCTGGAAATCTCACTGTATTCACAGCTGGTGTGGTGCTCTGAAACTGAGTGCTACAGGAAGAAGCTGGAGAACAGACAGCTCAGGATACATTTCTGGAGCACTACAGCCACAATTGCTTTGTGTGGTGCAGGTGCACCCTCTGTCACACGGCCAGAGGCCCACCTGCTTCACCTCTGGGCATTTAGACACTGCCCAGGCCACCCAAAGCTTCAGCTGGCACTGCTTATCCTCCACACTTCATCCATCCCTCAAATGCAGTGTGTCTAAATGGTGTGTAATTTGCAGTGTGCAGCATTTCCTGCAGTGATCCTGCATCCCACTGTGATGGGAACAGTGAGGTCAGGCAGCACTCACTGACACCAGCTGGGAGTGCCCAGTGAGGTTAAACCTCTTCTAACATGGATGTGACAGGTTGGTGCTGCTCAGGCAGCACCTGAATGGTCACTTGTGTAAAAGGGCAGGCTTTGCACAACTCCCAGAGGTGCTGAGGTACCCACCGAGGCAGTAGATCACTCCATTGGCGACCACGAGCCCTGCTCCCTCCCGTGCTGTCTGCATGTCTCCCAGCATACTCCACTGGTCGATGTTGGGGTCGTAGCGCTCCATACTGGTGTGACGGCGGCTTCCATCGAACCCACCCGAAACGTAGATCATGTCTGCAATGACAGAGGTGGGACCCAGCGAGTCAACCATGCACATGGAGCACGAGGGCCCTCACACACGGAGCAAAGCTACAACACGGACTGCAAACCACAGAAAACAGACCTTGGCACACTGGGAGCCAAGATGAACCCAGGCTCCTCAGCCTGGCTCACAGGCCCAACAAACAAACACAAGTCCCATCTGGCCCTTAAATCTGCTTCCTGCTGATGGATGAAACAGAACATGCACATCCAGCTATTTTTTTCATGCTGCAGAACCACCAACATTGCCATGCCCAAACCCAAGCCCTGCCCATGACGAGCCTCATGTCAGTACCTCCCCAAAGTCCTCACTCCTTCCCTGCACATGTTCCAGTCTCTCCAGCGCTGGATGGTCACAGCTGTACTTGGTGTCCTGTGCTCAGTGTTGCCCAACACTGTCACCACCCTCAGAGCTTCCCACTCCATAATCTCTCACAGAGCCCCTTTCCCCCAGTTCACAGATACGTGCTGCAGGAATGCAGCGGAGGCAGAGCTCCTCTCAGGATATGTGGGCAAGTTTTCCATTTCTGCATCCCAGTGATGAGAAGGCAGAATCTCAGGCTCCCCTCCTCCCCCAGAGCCAGCCCACTCTTCACATACCAGCTCAGGGCATCTCAGGCCGGAGCCGAACAGGCTGCTGTGCCCTGGCAGTGACCAGGACGTACCTCCAAGGGTTGTGGCTCCCGCCAGCCCTCGCCGCACGTTCATGGGAGCCACAGAGTACCAGATGCCATCCTCATCCGATGTGTAATCCAGGCACTCCACGGAGCTGAGGCGGGAGCGCCCGTCGTAGCCCCCGATGACATAGATGCGGTCATGGAGGGACACCGTGGCCACGTATCGCCGCTTCCGGGTGATGCTCTGAGACAGCAAAGCAACGCGAAGGTCAAAGAGAGAAACAACACTGGGCATGGAGACCAACCACTGCTCTTCCACCCTCTGCTGCTGTCCTTTGGGAAATGGCCCACTGTCCCAGAGCAGGCAGCACAATGGATTTAAAGCCTGAGTGACTGTGTCTGCCTCCCCCGCCATGCTCTCTTCTCAGGACCATGTCTCTCTGCACTCAAATATTTCGCATTAAATGTATTTATCCTGTGCTGCTGCATAATCTTTGATGCATTTGGTATGTTTTGTTAGCCTCTGAATATTTGATGAAGCTTTTAGCCTCCAAAATAGATCAGAATTTTGGAACACCAGGTGATACTGAGTCTGACCTGACTGGTGATATTAAAAAAGAGGCAGTTCTCCACCATTTCACACAGATAAAGGTGATTTTAATTTGGGTAGAAATACTCCTCAGTGCAGGAATTCTCTCTTCCCGTTATGCTCCAAAACACTGCAAGCAGTGGGATCATGCAGCAGCCTGAAGACTGCACTGATTACACTGTTCCTATTGACATTCCAATTATCATCACTAACCTTAAAGCTTAACACCCCTTCACTAAGAAACATGATAGTTCTCACTCCCACAACCAAGATGTGGGTCTCTGCAGGCTCAGCTGATCAGGTCTGTGACAACAACCCCCTCTCCCTCCGTCACTCTGCAAACTGAAGTGGTTTCAGCATTCACCATGTAAATATCTGAAGAATTCGTCAGAAATCCTCAGCAGATTGCACAGGACAGACCAAGGAGACTGTTATCCAGCTGGTGCTGCAGGATCAGTGTTTGCTCACAGCCTGGTCAGCCCAGTGGTGGTCAGAACCAGTCCCTTACCGGCAGGAAACTCCACTCCTGCGTCTTGGGGTCGTACTTCTCCACCACATCGATGGGGGACTGCTGGCTGCCGAAGCCGCCGATCACGAGCAGCACTTCATTGGCTCCTGAGGCACAGAGGGACAGCAAAGCCAAGTCAATCCCTTCACAACCAAAGGGTCACCTCAGGGGAACAACCTGAAGAAACTCTGAGCCTTCCCTGGCACAAAGCTGCCTCTAAATCCCTGTTTTCATCTTGGCTCCGGGGAAGGGACCTAACCTGGCTCAAGCATTCCCACTCCCTCTGTGCTCAGCAAGGAAGAGAAAGGAGAAACTCTTCAGAGCATGTGGCAGACGATTGACTGAGGTGTTAGGAGCTGGCTGCTGGAGGGCTGTTTCTACTAACATCAGAGGCACTTTGAGAAGACAAGCTGCCTCAGACAGGTGCTGAAGTTTGCTCTTTTATATCTCCTTTTATATTCCTTCCACTGTTTTTCCCAAACCTCTCACCATCCATAGAATCTGGAGGAGAATGGCTGCTTCCCTGCTGCCTCCTCACAACACAAGGTCTCCTCCTGGTTGCAAGTGACATCCAGATCTGATTTACGCAATTTCGTTCACCACGTAACTGAGAAACAAGTCAAGCTGTCTGAAGCTTGGAACACGAATTAAATATTTTCCCAGGAATTGTCTCTTAAATCTTGTATATTTTATTTCAAAATTGCCTTCCCTCTACTTTCTTTTCTCTGAGACAGTCTCTGAATTTTTCTTATTTCCTCCATGACTGTTAAATAACAGCTGTGACTTGGAGAATTGTAACTTCCCCTGTAATCACTGCCTGGAAGCAGGCTTCTGTCTCAGGTTTAGAACAGCTCAGCATCCCCCAGATTCCTTGGGCCCTTTCTGGAACAGGGAATTTATCACTAGAATGTAGGACCGTCCAGCTTTTCATTGCAGAAGGACTGAACACCAAGCAACAAACATTTAACAAGACCTTCCCTGCCACAAAGCAGAAAAGCTGCCACCTCAGATGAAGAATAATATAAAAAATAACTGGGAAGGATTCACAAGAGCTCCAACATCTTGGAAAGCTTCCTTTCCAGTAAGACAGCTAAAAGTGCAATCACTTCAGTTCCCGCATGCAAAGTTAATACACGACTTGGTAACAGTTTATAAGTGACACAGTGCTGATATCAGATGGTGTGGAATCAATTAAAAGAGCTAGGGCTGAATCCAAAGGGTGAATCTCAGCAATAATGTGCAGTTTTAACCCATACAATTAGACAATAAAACAGTTTTTAAATGTCTTTTTCATCAGGTGAAGTATTTCAGTTAAGAGTAAAATGAAATGTGTTTTCCTAAAATCACAGAATCACAAAATGGTTCGGGTTGGAAGGGACCTTAAAGCTCATGTCATTCCACCCCCTGCCATGTTCAGAGACACCTTCCACTACCCCAGGTTGCTCCAGGCCCCGTCCAGCCTGGCCTTGGACACTTCCAGGGATGGAGCAGTCACAGATGCTCTGGGCACCCTGTGCCAGGGCCTCCCCACCCTCACAGGGAAGGATTTCTTCCCTAAATTTCCTGTGTGAAACCATTCCCCGTTGTCCCATTGCTACAGTTTGTGATGACAAGTCCCTCTCTGGCTTCCTTGCAGGCCCCTCCAGATACTGGAAGGCTGACGCCAGTGACAGGCTGAGCTCAAGTGCAGGTCTTAGAAACTGGCATAGGAATTCCCACAAAATATCCTGAGGCCTGGACTATGCAGGAGCAGAACAACAACATTCTCTTCAGGCCAGAAAAGTTTGATCAGTGTGTCTCTGACAACCCATATCTGCCCTCCTCCTTTTGTGGTTAAACTGCTTTCTGTCCGCTAAAACGGGGCACGAGGGGATTTTGGGGTCTCTCTCTACCACACCTGCAGAAGCACTGGAGAACACACAGGGAGGATTCCTTGCAGGGACAGTGGTCCATGCTGGCACTGATGGCAGTGCCCTGGGAGTGCACCAGGACACAGGCACAGCACAGACAGTCTGACAGAAGAAGCCAGTAAAATACTTTTCCTTCTTCTGTAGGTCATTCCTACATTTATGTTGCTCCTGAGTGCTCACAGCCCTAAGACAAGTCTTTTCTGAACAATTCAGTGACCGTGCTTGGTAGGAGTTACTGAGATAAAGGAAGATATCATCATTTATTTACCTTAACAAGGCTAGGGAGAAAAACAAAAGCACCTCTGAAGGGGAAGAGGGACATCTCCATCTCCCTCCTTGCACCTTCCCCTGTTCAATTCGCTGTGGAAACTTGCTGTCACTGTAAGGCAGCTGTCACTCACCTCACAGCTCTATTTTGGACTCTGACACCTGCCTCTTCAGACAGGAAGAAACTCTTCCTACAGTTCTTGGACAGCTGCATGCTGGGACAAGCGTATCTGCAGGCACCAGCAACTCAGGAAACTGGTTTTAAGGCCACAGCAGGGGCCGGGGATTAAAAGCAATCAACTGGTCCCCACACTGGCACTAAGCAATCATGCTCTGTAAAAGAGGCACACTGTCCTTTGCTCTGGTCCCCTCTCTGCCCCACTGGGGACCATGGGATGACAAGCTACTGCTGTGAAGAACATCAGTACAATTACAAGGCACTAGACAAGGTGTCTGACACGCCACCTGCCAGTGCCCCGGCCCCTCTCAGTGTGCTTTCCCCTGCTGCTCACCCAGACGTGCTCGTGTCCTGGGTCCTTGCATCTGGCTCCGGAGCTCGGGTCGAAGGTGGAATTTCTTGGCTTCATCTACTAGGTCTCTGCACTGCAGGCTGCAGCGTATAAAAGGCTGGGGAGAAACATGAGTCACTGGTACATGCAGTGTATTTTAAGAAACCTCAGAAGAACTGTCCTAAAGCCAACTCTCATCAGCTCAGACAGCATGTAAAGGACTTGTGTGCAGGCTGCAGTGTCCTGGTGGAGACACAGCATGCAGAGAAATGCAAAGGCAACTGAAGACCAGATTGCAGCTGAAAAGATACGGCTCCATTCTCAGTCTGGCACTGAAGGTTCCTTAAGGAAAATGGCTGCATTGGAACACTAAGGAAAAGTCACTTCAAAGCCATTTAAGCCAGCAGAAGTATGACTAGGAAGGAGAACTGGCAGTGAAATCACACTTGATCTGCCCCACATAACTCGTCCTGCACCTGCCACTGGAGAAGAGATGGGGAGCACAGCCCAATGAAGCTGTTCAGCTGATCTATTGCCCTGACCCCTGTGCACGTGGGACATGGAGTTGTGAAGAGGCAACAGAAGCTGTGAAGTGTGAGGGGCACCCAAGGACAGCTTCATCTCCTTGCACAATGCCGTTGTAATTCCCCTCCCTAGCCAAGGGCCTGGACCAACCTCCATTCAGCTCAGCGCTCATTTCCCCTTGGGTGTTTGGTGTACATGCTGCTTCAGTAAGTTCAGATTTACTTTTACAGGTTCCTGCTGTCTGTGTGAGGCAGCCACATGGGGCCAACGCTCCACTCTCCACACCACCCCAAGCTGAGGATGTGCCACCAGTGTGTGGCACTGCCAGACTGGACAGGTCACCCTGCACGTTCACTCTGAGAGCTGAGGTCTGTACACGCTCTGTCTCAGGCTGCATTTGCAACAAATCTATTTGTTTTGGTACCAGTCCCTTTCCCACAAGCTTCAATTTCAGTTTGAAGTGGACCATGACAATCTGACTGAACACCCTTTAGCCCTGGCACAGCCTAACACAACAGCCCATTAGGTTGTCCTGATTTAATAACACCCATGATCTATCACATCTGAGATGACTGTTGCTAAACCAGCCTTTTCCTGATGTAGAGAAACATCTGTCATTCACTATTCAGCACCTGTCAGATGACAAGGGCTAGTAACCCTCGAGTACATCCTATCACCATCTAACCTGAAGGTTGGTTTGATCTTCTCTGGGCCTTCCTTTGAAATCTTGCCTGGGGTCAGCATCACTTTCTGTCTGGAATTAAACTTGCACTGAAAAGCTTAATTATCTCTTTGTATCATCCCCATTTTGGGTTGCCTCTGCAGCATCTCAGAACACAAAGCAGCAGTGTTAGCCATGGCTCTTGGCTGTGTATTGGTCCTGGACCCACACAGCTCCTGTCTTTCTCACTCAGAGGTACGTGCCGGCCATCTGGACCTCAGACACCTTCTGAGGAGCCATGACCTCCCTGAGATCAATGCCAGCAGTCTTCAGCCTGGGACCTGCCAGCGCTTAGGAATGAAGGCAGAAAGCACTTGTTGGAGACTGTAACAGATGACAACAGAAAGGTGCAGTGGATATCTGCAGTGACAGCTAACGAATGGCTCTGGAGAGGGCACCCTGCGGCTGCAGACCGGCACACTGACTGCTGGCACAGCAAACCACTGCTCAGTGTGACGGCGGCTGAGCAGGGACAGCTCCACAGTGTCACCACCAAACAGCAGCAGCAGAGGAGAGCTTTGAACACGTTCTGTCAGACAGCAGAGCCCAGCCAGGAGCACGCAGCCACCGCCGGCCCCGCTGGCGGCCGTGCCGTACCTCGGTGTCGATGACGTCGGTGATGTAGCGGGGGGTGAGCAGCGGCATCCGCACATACTGCAGCAGCTCCGGCAGCGACGCCTCACGCTCCTTCTTCGAGTGCTTCACCCAGTTTATAACCGCCTCGAACACCGGCTCCTCAGAGTCCACCTGCAAAGAGGAGGCACATCCAGATCAAACGGCAGGACAACACTGGAGCTACTGCCATGGAGCACACAACGTCCAGGCTGTTGGCACTGCTTCACAGCGAGCAAGGGAGCAGGACACTTCAGCTATGAGTCTCTTAGGGAAATCCCCATAAGCACAGTTAAATTCCCTCACTTCCTTTTCCTTAAATCTGCATTTGTTTTTTCCCCTGCTGCTGAGATCAACAATAGGCAGTCCAAGTCCCAGAGCAGTGAGCGCTACGGTGCGGAGCAGAGCCCGGAGCTGGGAACTCCATCCGCTGACCAGTGGGAACTCGCAGAACAGCTCCCCCAGTTCTCTGTGGAGCAGGAGCTGTGGTCCTGCAAAATTCAAAGTGCCATCATAGAGGTGATCAGAATCAGGTTTCCTTTGCACAGCGAAGTGTCTGGCTTAGGCCCCGGCAGCCCCGTGCCCACACACCGCCCCTCGGACAATCCAGTCAGAGCAGGTACATTTAAGGTATCTTTTTATTTCAATCCACCTTTAAAAAAACTACAAATGATTTCAAAGTGGAGAGCCCCGGGGCATGAATGTTACTGTTTCTTTCTACTGTTTACTTAATTTTATCACTAGTTTATTTCTCCATCTCCGGTCTCCATTTAGGACTGGCACATGCTGGTGCTTACACCACTTCCGGAGATTACACTGACTAAATCATCCAAATTTGATACTGTTAGAGAACCTCAGGTGCTTTGGACAGCTATGATGACCAAAAGCAAAAGAATTGTAAAAATCTCAATTATATATTACTTAGACTTTGTTTTATTTTTGTACATCTAGCAGATCATCCAACGTAAAGGGAAATCAGATATGAATTTATTATCATAAAGTCTGTTAACTGAGCCTAAATATGAAGATAAAAGAAGAGCCTGTGATGAAAGGACTGAGCCTTCCCACCAGCCTATGACTGGTCCCCTTTGAAGTCCAGTTTGAAGCTGTCAGGCAGAATGTTTTGAAGCACGGAGCCACAGAGGTTAATTACGTAAGGCACTCTTCTAAGCCGTTGTTTTATATTTGTTACAGTGTAATTTGGAATGGCCTCTTTCTCTTGGAATTGCAGGGAAAGGACAATTAGAGCTCACAAAAGGAGAGCAGACTACTGTATTGTTTCCAATTCCCCCACCTCTTCTTTAAATGCAATAATCCTGAGCTGATTTATTCCCTCCTGAACGGAATGTCCTCTGATATATTTAACAGTTTTATTGTTCATTAAATCACTTATGTTTTCCGATAAATGATGAGTAACATTAAATGCAGGATCACAGTGAGGACCTGTCACTGCACTTCTTGAGCAGCCCAGAGATTTTCTGAGGGTGTTCCCTGAGCACGCTCTTGATTCCACACAGCACCTCTGTGCTGGCACAGCAGGAGAGAGACCTGCTCCTTATCCCAGACTGGTTTGAGTTGGAAGGTACCTTAAAGCTCATCCCATTCCATCCCCTGCCATGGGCAGGGACACCTTCCACCAGATCAGGTTGCTCCAAGCTCCGTCCATCCTGGCCTTGGACACTTCCAGGGATGGGGCAGCCACAGCTTCTCTGGGCACCCTGTGCCAGGGCCTCAGCACCCTCACAGGGAAGAATTTCTGCCCAACATCAAATCTAAATATCTCCTCTTTAAAACCGTTACCCCTTGTCCTATCACTCTCTGCCCATGTAAAAAGTCACTCTTCCTCTTTTTTACAAGGGCCTTTATAAGATCTCCCTGGAGCCTTCCCTTCTCCAGGTGAACACCCCCAGCTCTCCCAGCCTGGCTCCAGAGCAGAGGGGCTCCAGCCCTCAGAGCATCTCTGTGGCCTCCTCTGGACCCGCTCCAACAGGTCCACGTCTTTCTTGTGCTGAGAACCCCTGACCTGGACACAGTGTTCCAGGTGAGATCTCACAAGGACAGAAAACAGGGGGAGAATCGCCTCCCTTGCCCTACTTGTCACATATTCTTAAGGTACGACAGTGCAGGCACAACACACGGCCTGCTGCAAGGTCTGAACCAGCCCTTCCAATCCACAAGGAATGGCACTTCTCCTGAGCGGACCATCTGAGAAGCTTGGCTGGGTCATTCTGAAGTTCCCCACTATTTCCTGCTCCCATCCTAGAAGCTGCTCTCAGTATCACCACAACCCACAGGAGCTCAGCCCCTCACAGCACAAACACCAAACACACTCAGCCTTCTCCACTGTGGATCCTGGCTGGAGCAGGGTCCTTCACCACTGTCTCACACGCTCTTTCTCCAGCGGCCTCATTAACAAGAGGATGTTGCCATGGCTGATGACCACTTTCAAGGAACACTTCAGCAATTCTCCTCTGGCTACCCCTGTACTGGCTTTTCAGGAATCCTACCAAAGATATCCCATACGTTGGTTTGCTTCCAAGCATTCTTGTTCCCCTGAACTCTGAGTAGTGATTGCTTTCAACTGTAGTGAACATTAGCTCTCGACAAAATCCACCTCAAGAAATAATCAAGCTCTCTCCTCATTACCAGGGAATGTTCAGCTTATTAATAGAAAAGGTGGAAAAATGTATTTGACATGTTCCAGTCACATAGCACATCCTCCAGAAACTCACCATCAGGGACCTAAATCTCCCTGTAATCCCTGCAGAGTCAGACCACCCTGCACCATCCCGGGGATTCCTTGTGCTGCTGATCAGCTGATCTGCTGATCAGAAGTTAAAGCTTAGGGGTATTTCTGAAATCTAGGCATTGAGACAATTTGTCTTCTCCAGGGAAAGGAGAGAATGAAGGGCCAACAACTCTGCAGAGAGAACTAACTCACTGTGATTGACTTGCAAGAATCACTTGTGCGACAACAAATTCTTACAGAAAAGCTACATGTTATTGATAAAATTCAGATTACAAACTAGCAAAAAAAAAAATTAGACGCTTCTTGAAAATTAAATTTCAAATTCAGGAACTGTGTGAGAAGTCCACCCCAGGAGTATGGACTAATTACTGACTGGTTTCAATGTTTTATTTCAATGCTTTGCACAGTAATGGTACTTTTCAGGTTTTACCTGAATTTCATCACACTTGATGAGCTTTTCAACCTCTTCTTGATTTAAGAGGATAAACTCTTCATGCTGAACCACCTCTGGAAAATGTTTCTGGCTGAAGACCTCTGCAGCTTGCATTAGATCCACACAATTGTGTGTCTCAGCAAAATCCCGAATGCCCAAACAATTTGATGGATCCAGCTGGCTTTCTAGAAACTCACAGCAAGCTTGTTTCACACCTACGGAAAATTGGAGGGGTGAATGAGCACTGCATGCTTACTATCAATCCACTGCTTTGGCAAGGGCTTCAAAAAAGAAGTTCTAAGCAATAATGAAAACCCAATTCAAATAACAAGTAAAAGCACTACAGAAACACACACATGCATGTATTGTTTTGGAGACTGTGAAGGCACTCGGAGCAGCCAGACCACGTGTTTGGGCTGGTTTGAGCTCTGGCTGTTCTATTCTAATCTAAAAATTACATCAAGCTGATACTAGGAAGACTCCAACGGGAGTTGTACTCAGCTTCACAGATTATAAACCACTAATGTGCCTGCTAGTGGATATAGTACCAAATTTCTAGGTCTATGGTAACTTTTGGGTAAGTTGTCTGGGATTTGGGATAATTGTCTGGAGTAGCTCCATAGGTGCATGTGCAGTGACAACAACCAGTCTGTTACCGACCCAGACACCCTGTGATGGCAGGTCAAATGACATCCAGGATTTGCTTATTATAATAATATAACTGAGCTATAACATTTATGTGCTATACAGCTCACAATTCCTCTTGGGAATACTCCTGCAGAAGTACAGCAGCCCAAAGCATGGAACCTGTTTCACCATTTTTTCTGCACCCAAATCTGTTCCTCTACCAACGAGACCACAGTGCACAAGAAAACAGAAGTTTGATACAACTACTCATAAATATCACTCCTCCCCCAATCTCTCCTCCATGCACAGAGGGTCAAACAAACCAAATCTCTTAACAGCAGCAATGGTGCAATTTGTGCTAATCCTTGAATTACCTTTCAGTTGAAGCAGACATGCTGCTGGCAGCAATTCTTGGACGTTTTCTACTGTCACATGCACAGTTTCTGTATATACAAAGTCCAGCAGGATTTCCATGGTGGAGGCTGTCAGGCCCTGGATATCCACACAGGGTTTATCTTTCTCTGAGAGCTGTAAATTAAAAGGGAGACACAGCTTTATTTTTCATTAATGTGAGCAGGAAGCCCACAACATTCAGCAGGTTTGAAAATAAGATCTGTCAGAGGTTTCAATAGAGATTTGTCCTTTCTGTTCTGGTACTCACTGAAAGGATATGGGGAAAGAGGGAATTTCCCTACAGAATTCACTTACAGGATGAGTAAGAGACAAAAGTTCTTTATGGATCAAAAGGACAGTCACACTGCACAGTATAACCTGTGAGCTGAGATCTGAGTCAGCAGAGATTACATGTGTCACCTGTGCAAGACAACTAAACACTCTCCTCCATGCAGTACTCCAAGCTTTACTCCAAGGGAATTCCTCCCTGAACTGGATGTATGTGACACGCTGCAGTTCACATGGAGTCCCCACCTAAGTGTTGGCCCTAACCAGGCTCTTTCACCTGGTGTGAAAGAGGCCAATCCACACCCAGAGTCCAGGTATTTGATTCATTTCAGTTCAGCACAGAGAGGGGGGCTGGAGGCCAATCCCCAAAGCCAGCACATGACCGGCAAAACTGTTCACTTTATATCCATTTTAGCAAACAAAGGCATTAATGTTCATTGGCTACAAGTTACCTAGCTCTCTTATTAATTAGCCTTCTATCTTCTATTGGTTAATGATTTCCTTGCTTCTTATGCTAATGAGTCCCATGCTCAGTCTTTCTCTTCCTCTGGTCAGGGGATTTCTGGAGTCGATGGCTGTGAGTCAGGGGTTGTGATGTGCCCCTGCTGGAATTACCTTCTACCCATTCAGAGCTGATTCAGCACAGCTGCTGAGCCAGCTTTATCAATTTCTTCCTTATTTTGGGAGTTTTGCCAAGTGTCTCTGTGGCCCAGAAATTTGGCATCTCTGTGCCCTCTATCAGTAGGACATCCTCCTGGCCTGAGCTTTGGTAACTTCCCTATGGCAAGCCCTAAACCCAAGCAAGTCAATTCTACTGACAAGTAATTTTCCTTTCCAACACCTGGACATCTTCACCATTCCACTCTAAACCCAAGCCAAAGAAAAAGCTTTCTCAGCTCGTCAATTTCCTGATTCATTCTTCAAGCTTATGGTGAACTTCATTCCTAAAATGAAATGAAGTTAAATGACAGTTTGTGCAGTGATGGCACTTACACAATCCAGACTTTGTCCCCCTGACTATTTTATCACCTCTATGATTAATTTTGGAATAATTATTTTTTCCAAGGAACATTATCCTCTCAATGGTCAATCTTTGGGAACAGCAAATTCTGTGAATCCATCAAATTTGCACAAAACAGATAATATTTCACAAAGCATCAGCTTCGTGGTTCAGTGCCCCCAGCACAGAGCTGCTGGCAGAGCATCCGATGATTCCTGACCACTGGACTGGCTGGTGGGCTCACTAAGCACACCCTGCACATTGCTGCCAGCTCAGCAGCATGGCTGCACCTCAGGAGATAATGATCTCCCTGGGGCACGCTGCAAAACCAGCCCCTGACTTCTGGAGCAGTCAGCACCACAGCAAGCACAATGCAGACGAAAGCCCGTGGCTTCTCTTGCCAAGAATGGGCCCCAAGTTGTTACAGCCAGTTGGGCAGAGGCTCAGGGAGCAGAAAGCATGGCCAAAGCACCATCACTGAGCTTCAAATCTGCCACAGTCGGGGAAAAAGGAGGTGATACAGAAGTAGAGAAAATAAGAGCAGTGGAAGCTACTCCTGCAGAGGCACTCCAGGACACAGCAGAGATGTCTGCTGGAACTGAGCCATGTCTATGATGCAGAGATACATTCGCAGTAGAGAAGCACAGGAGGTAATGGTGAACCTCGAAGGAATTTGAGGGAAGAGGCCTTTCAAATCTGTTGAC
Organism: Ifrita kowaldi; assembly: GCA_013398055.1. NCBI lineage: Eukaryota > Metazoa > Chordata > Aves > Passeriformes > Cinclosomatidae > Ifrita > Ifrita kowaldi. The sequence goes on along the minus strand of VZRS01007712.1, from coordinate 5,254 downwards.
TCAGTGAACAAACTTTATGGCTTCCAAAGTCGGGAAGGAACAGCAAATTACCTTGTCTGACCTGCTGTGTGACAGGCCAGGCATTGCATTCAGAAGCTAAAACCAGTTCCTGCCTTGGAAAAAAACATTCCTGAAACAAGACTAAGCTGTTTGTACCACAAAGGACACAGATGTCACCAAAGGTCAGAACTGATCAGACAAGACGTTCAGATGATTCCAATAAGCAAATGGAGACATCGACTGTACATATTTAGGGTCAAAGATGTTACAAACTTCTATTGACCTCCTGGTAGCTGTAAGCATCAGTTCTTCACACATCAGCCTGGAGCTGGTAAAGAAGCTCCTGACCCACAATCAATATTCAATAATCAGCCATGCACATACTCTCTTTATACTGCTGACCACAACACAAACCATGGGGACAACACTAATACCATAGAGATGATTATTTCCTGCTTCCCTTGTATTTCAGCTACACTCCACTACTTGGCTGTTATTTTGCTCAGTTTACTCACATGCTAAGGACGCCTGGAAGGAAGGAAGGAAGTATTTCACCTAACTTCACCTAATGTATGACTTCACCTATGTGATGCAGAATCAGGATCCCAACATCATACCTTAAAGAAGGATCTCAGTGTGGAGACAACTTGATTCTGAACACAGAATCGTGGAATGGTCCTGGTCGGAAGGGACCTTCCATGGACCCTCTCTGTCAGTTTGAAGCCATTCCCCTTTCTCCTGTAACTCCAGTGAAAAATCTCTCTCCATCTTTCTTGTTGGTTCCCTTCAGGTACTGAAAGGCCACAATTAGCTCACCCCAGAGCCTTCTCCAGACTCAACAATCCCAATTCGCTCAGCCTTTCAGACTCATGAGGACTCTGAGCTGAGCTCCAGTCTCTGTGTGCAGCATTGGAGAACTGCCTGCAGTGCTCAGTGCTGGGCTGTTGGGACACAGACAGTCCCTCTTTCATCCATACAGCCATGTATTTGGACTCGGAATGCAAAATTATGATCATACAATGCTGACCAACACAAAGGGCAGGCAGCTTTCCTCTCCCAGGTGTTCCATGTTTCCTTTTGAGGTTGTTCAGTGGCACCAGACACATCTCTGTGTTTCTGTTGTCAGAATTCCAGATCGGTTTCCCACTTTGTTGTTTAGTATGAGCTTTTAGTTTGAGCTCTGCTCACTCTCCCTGAAGGGAGTGTAGTAGCCAGGGATTGATACTCCCTCACACAAGCACATTTCTAACACCATAAAAAGCGTGCAGCAGTAGAGATCCCAAAAGCAACTGCAGCATCCAGGAAAACAACTACAGAGAGTCACTTTGAGGCCTCAAGAGTTTTACCTCAAGATGCCCAAGCTGCTGAAAGCCTTAGAGCAGGGGCTGCACCTTACAGCTCTTTCGTGAAACACAGTGTTGCTTCTTCCATTCCATCCATAAATCATTGTGCTGGGTTTGGCTGGGGTAGAGTTAATTTCCTTCCCAGTGGCTGGCATGGGGCTGTGTTTTGGATTTGTGCTGAATGTAGGGACAATAATGGATATGTTTTTGTTATTACTGAGCAGTGGTCACACAGAGCCAAGGCCTTTTCTGCTTTTCACACTGCCAGGCTGGCGAGGGGCTGGGGGTGCATGGGAAGTTGGGAGGAGAGACAGCTGGGACAGATGACCCAAGGTGATCAAAGGCTTATTTCAGACCATATGATCCCATGCTCAGTATACAAAGTGGGGGGCAGAAGGAAGAAGGGGGAGGGATGTTTGGAGTGATGGTGTTTGTCCTCCCAAGTCCCTGTTACATGTCACGGAAGCCTGCTCTCCAGGGGATGGCTGAACACCTGCCTGCCCATGGGAAACAGGGAGTGAATTCCTGGGTTTGCTTTGTTTGCACAATTGGCTTTTGCTTTCCATATTGAACTGTCCTTACCCCAACCCACAAATTTTCCAGCTTTTACCCTTCTGACTCCCTCCCTGATCCTGCTGGTGGGAGAGCAAGCACGGGGCTGTGAGGGGCTTGGCTGCCACCTGTGGCTAAACCATGACAACCATGCAACTCACCCTGCAGGAGAACAGGTCTAAAATTTTGCAACCCCTTTCTCACCCAAGGCTACTTCTTGTTTTTATCTTTACTGATGCAGATACACAAAAGTACACTGGAATAAACCCCAATTTCTTCTCACAGGGGAAGAGAAATGCGGGCATTGACAGTGCTAATGTGTGGCTCACTGTACTCCAGAGGGCAACCACAGCACAGTGAAGCTGACCATGTAAGAACCTGGAAACACCAGCTGCTTACTTTCAGAATATTTCTCCAAGCTGGGGGAAAAGAACCCTTCAGTTTCTAGAACACAGCCTCCAAGAGAAGACAGAATAGTTTCTTTCTGAGGTGGAGCCAATGATCAGCTCCTAAAAGATCCTAAGTTATGTTAACTTGGCCAAACAAGACAAATACCAGTGCACAACCAAGATCCAGGGGAGATAAAACTGCTCTGCAATTTTCACTACAAGGAACAACCCTGTAGGTAAAACTGATAGTGTTTCAGTTCTCCCACACTGCTCAGCACAGGGGCAAAGGAAAGTGTAAAAAGCCTGGGGTTCATCACGTGATCAGCGGCTTCTCCTCATTCTGTAAAACAGGAACGGAAAATGGGAAGAAATTAATACTAAGCTAGACTGAGAACTTTTTAAAATGTTAAAGTCAGAAGTGAGAGAAGGAAGGAAACTTGAGACACAGAGAGGCAAAGGCAGATCTTTATGACAACAGTATCTGCTGACAGTCTCAGTGTTGTACTGGCCATGCACAGATGTGACACCAGGAATACTGTGGCACAACCCCAGGATACAAGACCAGGAATGCCATGGCATAACCCCAGGATCAGTTCTGAACAAAGCCTTATGCAGCCCGGTCTGGCACATCAGAGCAGCCAAGCAGCCCTCAGACTTGCAGGAGGCAAGCGATGGAGAGCGGAGGAAGTCCTGGCAGGGCCTGTCAGTCCATGACACCACACACACTCTGAGCTCCCTGGAGTCCCAGCCTGGCCAAAGCCTGCAGCCACAAGGGCCTGGAGAGTGTCCAAGCACCGTCCCATCACAGGCCCCGACACTTGTCGCTGACACACACAGGAAGCAGGTCCACTCTGAGGCTTACCAAGCTGCCCCTTCCTGGAAGGAAGCTCTCCCACAAACACTCCGTAATTGTGTGCCCCTTGGCAGGTTGGTCACTTAGGGTTTCCATAACAAAGAAGCAAGTTTGGAACAAAGACTAAGCAAAAGAAGCAAACCCCTTAAAGCAGAGGCAGTGTGGGAGTGTGAGAGAGCAAGCAGTTCTGCTCACTGGGCACAGGCGTTTTCCCAGGGAGAATTTAATTTCCTAGGAAGATTTACATGTCTGAATGAAGGTCATGATGATGTTACAGTTAACATGAGTGTAACGAAGCAAGGAGAGACATCTCAGCTCAGACCCAAAGCACACCAACCCCCAGCCTTTGTTAGCAGCCACGAAGAACATTCTGGAGCACACGGAGCGATTGGATCTCTGCACACTGCCTAGACAAAGTCCAGAAGTCAAACGCACTGACAGGAACGTGGAGGCAAACCCAGAGAAGCAGAGACACTCTGCTGTACTGGTGAGCACCTGGAGCTACTGGAGAACACAAAACTGCAGTCTTCAGGGACTGAGTTTGCTTTGTGCATTTTCTTCATTTAATTACATTTCCTTTATGCAGAGGAAGAGCATAAACCTGATGAATTGACAAATTTCATTAAGATATGGACAAAAAAAAATATTGGTCTGTGGTCAGGCCACACATTCCTCGTTTTGGTTTCTTTGCACAGGACTGTAAAAACTGAGACACCTGCTGCCCCGACAGCACTGAGAGCAGTGGGCACACAGAGAGCTCTGCCACAGCCTTCATGCCTGGGTAAAACAAAGAACAAAATCATTCTCTGCTGCAATGACACTTGGGCTAGCAGGGAGGGCTTTAGGACCTGTGAGCTACTTAATAATGTTTCTCCCTGCTAATGGGGAAGGTGGTAGGATAAGGAAAACATCTTCCATAAGAAAAAGCTGCAAAGATTGACTCAAACTTATAAAAGACAAAGCCAGGCAAAGCATCTGACATTTAGCAGCGAGTGCCAGTTCCAGCTCAAACAGTGTCTGTCAGTGACTCAGGGAAACAGCACACAGGTACTGCAAGTCTCACGGTCAGGGCTGAGAGCCAAGGTGCTCACAGGTGAGATGTGCTGAGTGCAGCACCTGGGGCTCAGAGTCACCCCAGCCCCAGTGACACCCCCACGGCAGGAGACCAGCACGACCCAGCACACACCAGCTCTCAGCCAGTGCCAAGGGCAGCCCGGAGCACGCAGCAGACGCCCTCCATTGCACAGAAAGGGCTGCCCAGACTCCACAGCACAGCTCCCACAGCTCGGCACCAGGGTAGGAAAGATGCCCAGAACCACAGAAACCACAAATCACCGCTAAAAAAAATAAGTAAATGTATCAGAACTCTCCGGTTTGGCAGCTCAGCCTGGCAGCCTGCTGGGCACAGGGTGGTTGCAGCAGACCATGAATCAAGATCACAATCCCTGCCACAAGCTCTAACTCCCCACCAGGTCACGATAAAGGGCTCTGAGGTCACCATAAGAAGACACAGAATCAACCTGAAGGGCTCCAGGGCCACCAGGACAGAATCCAGAGGGCTCCAGGGCCAGCATGGGGGGATTCAGAGAGACCCAGGGCCACCATGGGGGGACCTGGAGCCCATAGGGAAATCGAGGGCTACCACAGAGAAATCCAGGGCCACCATGGGGGGTTCCTGAGGAACCCTGAGCCACCATGAAGGGATCAAGAACCACAACGGGGGCATCCTGAGCAACCACGGGGAGTATCCAGTGGACTCCAGGATCACCACAAGGGGATCCTGGGCCCCCACGGGGGGATCCTGGCCCAGCTGCTGAGCAGCTCAACAGAGAGCAACCCAGGCACTGGGCGGCCCTGCCTCCTCCACCCACGGAGCACCCAGGGCCGGCGGCAGCACCGACCTCGCTGGTGAACATGGCGCAGAAGTAGTCGCTGCAGGCGGCCAGGACGATGCGGTGGGCCGGGAAGTCCTTGTGCTCCACGCGGAGGGTGACGTCGCAGAGCGTGTTGCTCTTACGCAGGGCGTTCATGGCGTTGAGGATGGACTTGGCGTGGGAGTTGGTCATGATGTCCTTGGGGGGGGCCATGGCGCGCGGCACCTGCGGGCACAGCCAGCA
>VZRS01007710.1:57304-78860 GCA_013398055.1 Ifrita kowaldi | reverse complement strand
TTGGATTTTTTTTTTTTTTTGTCGCCCTTATCAAACGTTCCCCCTCCTCCCAAAGCCTGGAAACAGAACCTTTTACGATCATTAACCGCTCTTTTTTCCTCCCCAAATGTAATTGTAGCCATTTAGTTTAATGAGGAGCTGATAGGAGAGTTGACTCTTGAAGGGATATGGTTAGCTACCCAAGCCCTGAAACAAAGCCGAATGCCTCCACATGAAAGAGCATTTGTTTTGAATTTGCTCTGATTTACTGGCATCTCCCTTCCGCGCGCAGAAGTGCATTGCTGAAAATTCCCAACTGGAGAGACCCAGTCAAGAAAGCAAAACAAACGCACTTTGGAGCAATCCTCCAAAGCTCACTTTCTCCTCCTTTTTTTCCTACCCCTTCCTGCATATTTTAGTTAGCAGAAGAGAGTGTTTGAAGAGGGCTTTAATGAGTTGTTGGCAGGGTACATGGCCAGCGCTTTGGCTTGGTCTTATCTGTGTTCGGGCGGACAGGGATGGGTGATACTGGGTGGAGAATCCAGCATCCCTCATCTCCTCCAGACCTGTACATGCTGCATTTGTGGCTCCTTGATGAAAGGATGGCTTAAGAAAAGGAAAAAAAGTAATTATTTTGATAGTTTGGAAACTGGAGTGGGTGTGTGAGGAAAAAGACATCACAGGTTGGTTGTTGGTGTTGGTGGTGGCAGCACTGCAGCCTTTGGTCATCAGTCATGGGTGGTGGATGCTGGTGTGTTAGCAGAGATCAAGGTCAGTAGATCTGCTCTGATGTCTCAAAAAGCAGGATTTGGCAAGCAAGATCACTCTCAACACTGAGAATTTGGGAATGGGGCCAGCCTGGGGTTCATGGCCACTCTGGCAGGGGAATGCATGGAGGGGTTGAGAGGATGGTGGCAAGGAGAGCACTGAAGGGGCTCAAAGCAAACGCCCTTGCAGCTCTCCAGGGAGCCTTTGATGAGGAGGAGTCTCAGATCAGCCACTGCTGGGGTCTGTCTCTTGCTGGGGCTGCAGGCAGTTGTGTTGATGGATACCAGAGGCTCTGGAGGATGTGTGGCGGGGGGAGTGGCGCGGCCGGGGGGATGTACGGGGAGTGTTTCCCCCTTGCAATAACTAATCTGAGCTGCTCTTTCCCTCCCTCCCTCTGCTTTCTGTTCTCTTTCCTGACCCAGGAATGCAATCCTGGGTAGTCCTTCACACCCTGCTGGTGTCCTCTTCTCATCCCACCTCTGCTCTGTCTCCCCCAGCCATCCCATTCTCTGGCTGATGTACCCCTTGCTTCCCCCAGGGCACTGGCCCTCGCTTCTGTATTCTTGCCTTTATTTATTTTCTTATATCATCTTTATTTTTATCAGTGGTCAGCCTGTGGGTAGGTCAGGACTCCTCGCTCACGTTTTCTCCCCCTGACGTGGTTGTGCTCAGGTATTAGTAGCCAGATCCTTTCTGTCCTCAGTGTGGTTAAAGAGCAAAAATATCCCATTGGAGATAAAAATAATTCCCGTAAATAGGAGACAGAGGGTGGTTTTCCTGTATTTTGAGCTGACTTGTTCTCAGCCGATGTGTTTGGTTATGACTTCTTTCAAACAAGCAAAGCCATGCTTGGAGAGCTTGGAGGTGGCTGGCCCATGGTCTGGCGGCATCAGATTGGTGGGAGCCAAATTCCTCTATGACCTATGGAGAAGCTGTGCTCCGAGGGTAGAAGTGAGCTGGTGGTGTTTGTGGTGTTGGTGCTGGGTCTCCATGGAATGTGATCCACCAGCCCTGGACATCTCTGTCCTGACCCGTGTGTGGCGTGGGGTTGGTGGCTCTTGGTTGGTGGAAGGTTGGGGTGTCCATGGTGGGTGAGGAGGTGGTTCTCCAGTAGGACAGGTGAATAGTGCTGGATCTAATGGCAAAGCAGAACTCTCAAGAAGCCCAGAGCTTGTCCTCAGAGAGGGAAAGCAAGCTGAGCTGGCTTAGGTCCTCGCCACATCCACTGCTTTTTTTATAGAGGTTGTTCCTATAATACCAAACCTGAGAGTTTTTCCAGATTTTGGCCCAATCCTGTTGATTTGCCTGAACTCTGGAAGCACCTCGGGGTCTCCAAGAGCCAGTGGATGTTGAGTGATGATACTTGGTGGGTGCTGGATCAAGGTTCTGCAAGCCTTGGGGATGGGAAACCCGCAAGGCTCTTCTGCAGCAGGCACAGACTCAGTTTCTGCCTCCCAACTCCACACCAAAAACATGGGGAAAAGATTTCCCCAGGCTGGAAAAATATTAGCATCCTTCCCTACTCCAGCTCTCCGTGCTGTGGGACCTTGTCTGGTTTAAGGGACCTCTTGGCTGATTGACATTTCATTCCAAAATTGCGGACAGGCCGGGAATGTTTCACTATGCCTCTGATCCCTACTGGTATCTGCTCGACGGGGAAGAAGCACCTTGTCCAAATCCGGAGATATTTGCCCCCCGAAGCGGCTCCCCACTGCTCTCCCCCCACCCATGTAAACAGGATCCTGTGCTGTGTCTCCACCAGAGCCCTGCCTGTGTTTTCCCGTTCCCCCTACTTCCACCTCCCTCCCCTACGGAGTTTATAACCTCCTGTGAAATGCCTTTATTTACAAATTGGCATCCTATTATAATCTGAAATTGAGACATCTTCCTGTGGAACTAGGATTGTATATTTGTCCCAGGGATAAACAATTGCCTGGGAATTTTTTTTTTCTTTAAGTCACTTATTTTTGGTTTATTTTTGAGCTTACGTCGTTTTAATATTTTTTAATCTGCTTTGAGCATCGCAGGGCACTGCACCCTTTCCTTCCCAGCCTCGCTGGGAGACATGACCCCCTGCTCCTTGCTTACCTAAAAACCACGGTCCTGTCCTGGAAAGGACAAGGTTATCAGGGGTTAACGCCAGGATGACAGCACTGGAGCCTCTGGAGCAGAGCAGGCTGCCTGCCAGACTAGGAGCCTCCCGGCTCGCCTCGCACATCATCTGACCGTGGCCGACTGGGAGGAGGGAGCTGGTGCTTGGCACCGGCCCCGGGCTCTTGGCTTGGCCACCCGCTCCGGTTCCTTCAAGCCCCATGAGGGCTTTTTTTTTTTTTTAAGGGGGTTCTCACCCTGTGGGGACCCCCCTGGGACACAGCCGGGATCCTCCTCCCAGCTCTGGGTGTTTCGCCGATTAAAATCCTTCCAAAGCAAATAGAATCCATTTAATAATTACTTTTAAGTGCTCTAGAGCCTCTTGAGCCTTTCCTAGACACTCTTTTACAATGTGTTTTAAAGAAGAAATGATAGCAGAGGTGCTGCCCCCATTAGATAGTTTCAATCCATACCTGTACAGCTTCATTAAACCCATTTTTCCAGACGCCAGTAGATTTTCCCAGCCAAAGGGTGCCTTTGGAACAGCTGATGCTAAAATGCAGGAGATCCTAGAACCAGCAAGTCCATCATAGGGGGATGATGGTGGGAACAGTGATGGGGACCATGATGGGGTCCACCTGTGTTTCAGTACCACAGCCTGGCACTTTTTAGGGAAGAACGAGGCTAGAAAGGTGAATTTTGGAAGTTGGGTGTCAGTTCAAACCGTGCTGTGCTAGCAGTAGCTGTCCCGATGAGTGCCGGCAACTTGATCACTGGGGACATTTAAAACTCGATGGGACAAAAACACTCGTAGAGGAGCAGCCCCGGGCTGGCAGGGATGCAGGCTGCATCGTTTCCATCCCTGCTGTCTGCCAGTGGGTATCACTTACACTAAAGGAACCAGTAACATTAGCCACATGCATTTCCCCGCCACGGGCATAGGGGGATGCCTGTTTCCAGCCACGGTGGCCAACACTGTAAACCTCCCTGCTGGCTTACAACGGGGTGCAGCCCGTTTTGGGGTGCCCAGGAGGAAATTGTGTACAGGGCCCCTGTCCCCAGCCCTAGCTGTGCTCCAGCAGGGTGACGGGCTGGGCGGTGGGTGGGTGCCAGCCCCACTGCCGTCCCCGGCCGGCGTGAATGACCCACGCCGCAGCCTGGCTGCCTGCCTACTGTCACAAAGGAGCTTCCTTCCCAGTTTATTTTCAGCGCTGGGATATTATTAACCGCTGAGGCACAGTCTCTGTTCTAACCACCCTCGCTTTTTGCCTAAATCGCTTTGTTTCACCCGCCGTCAGCGTGCCGGGGCCGCTGGCGTGGCTGTGGTGCCGCCGGGGTACCGGCTGCGTCACGGCTGCTGTTGAGGAACAGAGGGCACGGAGGAGCCTGATCCTGCACGGGGCTGAGGGCGGGCAAGGGAAGGAGCTCAGTGGCTCACAGCATTTCCGCCTGCTGTCTTTGGATTAGCCCCTGGCTTCTCTCTTTTTTTTTTTTTCTATTCTTCAACTTCTTTTAATAAAAGCAACATCTTGGGTGTTGCCTGTCCGCCTTTTTCTCTACAAGTTATTTTACTTTATTTTATTTCTCCTTTTTTTTTTCCTTTTTCCTTCCATTTTTTTCCTGTTTTCCCTCTTTTTTTCTTCTGTTTTCCTTCTTCTGGTTTTTCTTCTTTTTCTCCTTCTTCTCCTTCTTTTTCTCCTTCTTTTTCTCCTTCTCCTCCTTTTCCTCCTTTTTCTATTTTCCTTCTTTTTCTTCTTCTGCTTGTTTTCTTTCTTCTTCCTGTTTTCCATCTCCTTGTTTCCCTTCTTCTTTTATTTTCCTTCTTAATGCAAGAAAAGAGCTTTTCTGGGCAAGCTTTGCAGGGATTTTTCATCCCCATCCAGGGGAGGGTGGGGGCTTGGTTTCCCTGTGCACAGACCTGCTGCCACCCTTGGGGGGGTCTTTGCCCATGGGTTCAAGTCATCAGTTCCAAAAAGCTTTTTCCAGGATGTTTTGTGCTGCCGGGGATGTGATGTGGTGTTTGCTAACAGACAGTCCTTTTCTCTCCTTTCTTTTTTCTTTTTTATTTTTCCCCTGTTTTTTTTCCCCCCTTCCCCTCTTTTGGATTGCCATTTAAATGCGTGATGATAACTTTCACCCTGTTAATTAACAGGAAACATTGGGACAAGACAGGAAATTACATCAGTCTTTTATGAGGAAAGAGCCAAGAAAAAAAATGCAAGAAAACATAGTTATTAGTGAAAGGAAAGAAAGTGCCAGGGGAGGGAAAAGAAAGAAAAGGAGGAAAAACCACCATCTCGTAGGCCCTGCTTTTCCAAGGGAGGCTGTTCCAGTACTTGATTTTATTTTTATTATGTTGAAAAATATTTGACTAGCAGGGTCACCTTTGCTTGAGCGCGATGGTCCAGCTTCCCGAGGAATTTTTTTTTTTAATTTTCATGCTTTTTCTCAGCTTCCTTCCCCAAACTGTGAGGCCTAGGAAGCTCTTGGCCAGGAGACTAATTTTGGTTTGGCTGCTCAGCCCTTCAAATTGGTCCCCACCCAGTGTCATTATCTTGGTTTTAACTTGCAAGGGGAAAAAAAAAAACCACCCTGTAAGAGCTGGCTCAGCCCTTCTCTACCCTTTTAACCTCTCTGCATAAAAAACCTACTGGCTTCAGCCTCCCTGGTCGGGTTGTGCTGGCAGTGCTGAAGCACCGTGGGCTGGTGGCCGGAGGTCCTGGCGATGCTCTTGGTGATGCTCCTCTGTGTGTGATGACCTGTACCTGGCCCTGTGGTCCTTCCTCATCCTCCCTCAGCCATCAAGTGGGATCCCTGTTGGGGCGCTGGGGTTTAGTGATCCAGCTTTGGGGTGAAGTCCTGGCTCCCATGGCTTTCCTGGCTTTTCCCTGAGCACGTGGAAAGGCAAATTTTGCCTTTTAAGTAGTAATTCAGAACTGCTCGTGCTCTTAACCCTGGTTGCAAATGTGTGCCTTATAGGTGTATGTAATAAGTGAGACTGTAGATGGTTAAATATTGAGCAAACTCTATTCAACCTTTACGTATTGGTTGACTATGTATAGATATAATTTATTCTATGTCTAATATATATCATTATATAGGGTATAGTCAACATACAATGTATATATTCTATAGATATATGTTGAATATATTCAATATATAAATTGTATATTGAATACATTCCATATTTGTATAGAATTCTATGTAATATTTATGTAGGTTGAAGAGATTGTGTTCATAGAAACCAGAACTGCGTCAATAAGAGGTGACTCTGAAACTCGGCTGTTAGGAAGGTGGTGGAAGTTCAGACATCTGTCACTTTTGCAGGTGGTGAAGTTGGCTGTGGATCCAGTGATTTTTGGCGATGGAAGGCTATGGGTTGAATGTATGGGTGATGAAAATTACCAGGTGTCACTGCTGAGGAGGACCCCCCTCCATGGTGGGTGATGCAAAATCGCACTGATGGAATTGAGTGTCTGTTTGCACATTGGTGTGCAAGGTGAGGTTTTGAGTAGAAAAGCAGGGAAAATGGCAAAATAGTCCAGAAACGAAGCCATGAGATGAGGGCCTGCTCGCCCACGCGGGGTGCTGTCAGTGACCCTGTGGCTGGGCTCCGGCAGCACCTTCCCAGGCAGAGCGGATGGAGTCAATAACTCCATAAAATCATTCTTCAAGCAGGAATCAAGTAACAGCAGTTTTATTTGGAAAAGGAGCTGGGAGCCTGAAGTTACATCACTGCATTTGAACTGATGAATTCATTTGCTTTGGAAGCCAGTCTGAGACTTTTTAGCTTATGATAAGGAACAAACCCATAAATCATAGGCAGAGGCCTGTAGTTTTCCTGTTCTTTGTCACAGCCAAGCATGGAAAATGTATCCTGGGTGTCAAGTAGCATGAAGCCTTGGCTCACCTGAGAGTTGCACTGCAGTTATTTTCTGGAGAAGCGGGTGTGATGCTGGGCTTGCCAAACCCCAGATTCCCTGGGCTTTATCCCTGCGTGAGGATGCTCCTGGATCTTAGTGATGCCCAAATCCCTCGGGTTTCATCCCCATGGGAGGATGCTGCTGGGTGTTGGTGGCACCCCAGATCCCATGGGCTTTGTGCCCATGGGAGGATGCTGCTGGCTCTTGGTGACAGCCCAAATCTCCTGAGTTTTGTCCCCAGGGGAGGATCCTGCTGGGTGTTGGTGATACCACCCCGGTCGTGGCAGGTCCCCACTGGGGACATGGCTCTGCATGGCTCAGCAGTGGGATGAGATGAGCCATGAGGAGCTTTTGGGGCTTTTTTTTAACCCGGGTGCTGCCAGCCTGCCCCGTTTTATAGCCCCGGGCAAACCTCTGCTGGCCTCTGTCTGCGAGTAGGGGGTGCCAGCTCCACCGGAGCGCCGGGAGGGTTAATTACTTAATGAATATAATATTCTCTATAATTGCTATGCGTTATTAATCCAGAGCAAAGTGAGAGGTGAGAGGAGGGGTGTGTGTGCATGGCCGGGCTTGTGAACTCCTTCCCAACGCCATCCGTCCTGTCTGTCCATCCCTTGATTGCCCCTACCCGGGCTGGGGCTGGTGCTGTCCGTGTGTCCATCCGTCCATCCCTGGGCGGTGACCCTGCCCGTACGCCAGCGTGCTCCGCTGCCTGCTCTTAGGAATAGGCGTGATTAGATTATGAAGGCAGACAGAAGTAATGATTAACTTTTTCAGTCTGCCTGCTGTCTCCAGTCTGGCGCTGGGTGTTTTTTTTTCCCCCTAAGTAGGCCCTGGCCCCGCGTCGACAGGGTATTAGGTTGTAAAGAAAGCCAGGAGGAATGAAGGCAAGGGAGGGAGGGGAAAGGGGAGGGAGGGAGCCTTTTCCATCGGATCCGGGACTGGAATTTATTGGCAGGAATGCAGTAAATGCTCCAAATGCCAGCCCAGCTAAACAGTTTTCATAATTGTTATGGAGCGGGGCACGATGAACGTGAAAAGGACTTTTGTTCCTGCTCTGCTTTTTCCATGGGTTTACATCCCTGTGAGGGAGATGCTGCTCTGGGAAAAGTTGCTGGGGGAAGTGGGCATTTTTATTTTTTTGGTGTGTGGAGAAACATATATTTACGTCTGTTTTCAGTCTTTAGGGGAGAATTCTGGGTCAGTGTGCTGCAGGGAGAGGGTTTTTTTTCACTATTGGAATGAGAACAGCAGTGATGCTGTGTTGTGTATGTGTGTGTGTGTAATGCAGTCGGGGGGGGAAAGATCCCAACACACATCTGTATATTAGGTATCCATTTCGAAATCCTAGACTGCTCTACTTCGGTTTTTATTAAGGCCTTAACAAGGTTTTGAACATGTAACCCACATAGCTACATGTTGCCAGTGGAGAGCTGTGGCTTCCCTGGGGGCTGTATCCCTGCCCTTTCCAGGGCACCCCTGGGTACTGAAGGACGATCCCTGCGACAGTGAAGCTTTATGTTTCATTAAAAAAGCTTTGTAAGGTCATCCTCTAAACCCCAGCTGGGTGACTGTGTTGAGGGGGGCTGTGACCCCGTGGCTGGTATGGCCCACTGGCCTCTGGTGGCTTCAGCATCTCTGGTGTGATTTATCCCAGCAAGGTGATGGGCAGGACGCTGCCACTGGAGCCTCCAGCGCAGCCCAAGCCAGGAGAGAGATTCTTGGCAAGCTCATGCTCATGTCTGATTTGCATCGCAGTAAGTCAGGAGCCCTTTGTGTGCTGGTTTCTCTTTCTCAGAAGGTTTCTGGTTGAGATCTGGGTTGGGTATGGGTGGGGAAGAGGTGTGTCCTGGTAGCTGCTGAGGCTGAAGCATGGAGGTGGTTGCTCCTCTCTGGGAGCTGGGGCTGGTACCAACCCTGAGTCACTTGGGGCTCCCAGGGCAGCGTCTCATGAGTGCTGGCTGTGTTTTCCAGATAAGTCTGTTGGCCGGTTCGTTACAAAAGTGAGATTATTCCGGGTTGCCCTCAAGGAAGGGGAGAAGGTTGGAGAGTGCGCGGGGCAGTGGAGCACCTGCACCACCTCCAGAGCCAGCAAGTCCCCACCAGCACAGAACAGCAACGGGGACACATGCAGCAAAAATAGGATTTCTGGGGGGTTTCCACATGGATCTGCATGCCCTTGGGCCTCTTTGGATGGCCTGGGAATCTTAAAAACCCCATGAATTTTGGCAGGGCCACTCTGGAAGGGTCTCACCTCTTGCAGCATCCCTTTGTCCCACCCAACTGTCGAGTTGGAGCTTGGGGAAGGGATTCCCGTCCTACTGCTTTTTTGAAACAAGGGAAAAGTTTTCCCACACCTTTGAGGGGTGCAGAAGGAGAGGCAGATAAAGAAGGTTCTTTAAATTAAAACTTCAAAAATAATTAGGCTGACTGTATACTAAACAACAGCAAAGAGGCCCATTTACTGTAAATATTATGAATGGATTTGGCTGGCTTCTTCATCCCCACCCTTCCTCTAAGGCTTTTCTCTGAGCTGAGTCGAAATTCGGCCTTCAGACAGCACGGTACTCTATAATTTGCATGGCTGATGAGGCCTGAAGCCTGGTACGGAGGAAACTGGAGTCAGCTGGCTCCTCTAACCACTGGAGACAGGCAGACAGGCATTTTTGGTGTGTGCCTGCATATTTTCCCCCCCGCCCCACCGCCTTGTAGCTCTGGCCTTGCTTGGCTTTTAAAGAGAATGGTCACGACAAAAGGGTTCTTCTCTTCTGGAGTAGTTTTTAGCCATGGTAATTGATTAATCACTGTAATTAGACAGTAGCAGTGACTAATAGGATGTTTATGAATCAAATTTCTGGTTTGGTGGACTCCATGAACTTGGCAGTTTCACTTGGGTTCTTTCTTTGCCGTCCTGCAATGTAGAGGACATGGATCACCCTATATTTTTAAATATATTTTTTAATATTTTTGGACCTCTCTCCTGGTCCAGCCTTGGCATCTGCCATAGTGGTGTTTGCTTTTGAATCTCTGAAGGTCTGCAACAACATGCTTGCAGGGCTCCTTTCTTTCTCACTTTTATGTTCTTGCTGAATTAACCCTCAAAAAGGTCAGAGCTTGGTTCTAGGCTGGGGGAAGGCTGACTCAGGGCACCACCAAGCTGGGATGGGAACCTGAGGGGATGTCCTCAGGGGTGAATCATCTCTACCCACCATCTCACCTGACCTCATTTTTGTCCTGATTTCACAAGGGGGATTCCCAGGTGTGGGGAAGGTGATGGCAGTTTTTGGTTGGGTCACGTAGGGACCAAGCAAAGCCCTCCCAAACTTTCAGATCACTGTTCATATAAACCTGAACCAAAGCCCTAGAAAAATGGGGGAATACGAGAGTCCTTCCCCTGATGGCTTCTGCTGTATTTTATCCTGCTTGACCTCATCAGACTCAATCTTAGTAAACATCCGCAAATTGAAATCTTGCGGTGAAACTTAACATTTATTTTCTTGCAAGGTTGACTGATTTTGCAAGGAACAAGGAGCCATTTGAGTGATTGATTGGACAGCTTGCTAATAAATTAAAAAAGTAATCTTAAGGCTCTTTAGCCTGCATGACTACCATATATGCTGAGTAATAAGAGCCGTCTAATTAGACATAGACACAAATTTATGGTGTAGCCTGTCAATCCGTGGATTAAGGACTGCATAAGTGCCTACTGACACGATGGGCTGTAGTGGCTCCTAAAGAGATGTTATGGTCTATCATGTCAATAATCCACAGATTAAAGGCTCCCTAAGTAGGTGTTGACGTGACTGACTGTCTCAGCTCTTGGGGGCTCTGGTGCTGGGGAGGTGGAGCAACCCCCCGGGCCCCCCAGGCAGTGACATCCCTGCAGTAGGTGAGCGTTTATTTCCTCTGCAAACAACAGGAGCTTTGCACAGGACCATCCTCGAAATCAGGCTTTCAGAAACCATCCCAGCCATCAAAAGCAGAGGCTCCTGAGGAAGGTGAAGCTGTCTAGCCCTTGTATGCTCGAAGGTACAAAAGGTCTGGGGCAAACACTGCTATGGGTGGAGCCTCCAGGCTGCCCACAAACTTTGTTAAAGGCACAAAGGCCCTTTTCTGCAGCAGAATACATCCTTTAATGTGGATTTATCCTTTATTTGGCCTTTTTTTTTCTTTTGCTTTTGCTGAATGTACCTGGAAATCTAGCTTTTAGGTATTTTTCTTTGTTTTGGCTTTTTGTTTCTTTGTTTATCTTTTTGGTTTTTCGGGGTTTTCTTGTTTTGTTCTGTTCTTCCACCCTGTAAGTCACCTGAGAGACTAGAAAGGATGTAGGATTTCCATTTTGGGTGCCCATTTTTCTTTGTTTTGATGAGCACACCATGCTCTGTGTTCTCCTCACCTTGATGTAATGCCTTTCACTTCTAAAGTAAGGGGCCAGGGGGATGTTTTTCCTGAGATCCTACAAAATTGGCACTTGCCAGTAACAGGAGGGGCAAAACGGCAGCTGGAGAAGTCCTGAGGACCCTCCAGAAGAGCATTTAAAACCCCATGAAAACGTCTGAGTTTCATGTCTCCATCTCTTGCATCTCAAAGAGGAGAAGATGAGGGTCATGGCACTGTCCCGGACACACAAATGCCACTTAAGGTCAGCCAAGAGAGATTATCGGGCGCGAGACGAGCTGAGCTTGGTCTCAGCCCTGGCCCCAGCCAGACACGTTGTGCTGACACCAGTCCAGCCAACTTTTTTTTAAGCACAAATGCCCTCCGTGTGTGCTGATGGATAAAGGAGGAAGGACTGTAATGTGTTCATCTGCTCCTCGGCAGTGCCCACAGCACTTATTTTCCAGCAGAAAGCTGTCTCCTGGAAAGCCAGGCAGGGCTCTCTCCAGGTTTTTGAGTCCCCCAACAGCACAAGGACCTGGAGCTGCTGGAGTGAATCCAGAGGAGGCCACGGAGATGCTGCCAGGGCTGGAGCCCCTCTGCTCTGGAGCCAGCCTGGGACAGCTGCGGGTGCTCACCTGCACAAGAGAAGGCTCCAGGGAGAGCTCAGAGCCCCTGGCAGGGCCTGAAGGGGCTCCAGGAGAGCTGCAGAGGGACTGGGGACAAGGCATGGAGGGACAGGACACAGGGAATGGCTTCCCAGTGCCAGAGGGCAGGGACAGATGGGATATTGGGAAGGAATTCCTGTCTGTGAGGGTGGGGAGGCCCTGGCACAGGGTGCCCAGAGCAGCTGTGGCTGCCCCTGGATCCCTGGCAGTGTCCCAGGCCAGGTTGGATGGGGCTTGGAGCAACCTGGGACAGTGGAAGGTGTCTCTGCCCATGGCAGGGGGTGGAACAAGACGGTCTTTAACACAAACGATCCTGTGATTTTTTGAAAATTAGGAGACTTTTGTTAGCAGTTCAGGGTAAATGCTAATATGGTGAGTATTGTGCCAGGGTTGGTGTTTGTTGGGAAATCCAGACCCAGGAATGAGGGAGAGGAGGGGGTGAGATGGTGAGAAGTTTAGGAAGAGCATGAAAAGATGCCCAGGATAAAAAGTGCTCTTTTGAAAAATAAATGTATATGTACATATATTAGAAAAAGTTTACATACATAGTTCGGAACACTTCTACTGTTGGATAGTTTAATTTGCCTCTAATCCTGATGTCATTGATGAAAGATTCAATTACGGGTGTTTAAAATCCTCATCAGGAAGGCTATTTTATTCCCATTTTCAGCAGTGAGTTGTTATCACAGATAGTGCTGATAATTTTGACAACCCTTGACGTGGTCAGCTGGGAGCAGTCCTGGCTGGTCAGATAACTCAGTGTGTGTTAAACTTGCTCTTTTCTTTCAAGGCTGGTTGACTACAGGAAAACCTTTAGCTTAAAAAAACAAGAACAAAACCAAAAGATCCCCAGCCTAGCTCCCCTCTACATTCATGAACCTGGCACTGGGACAAGGGTGAGATCTGAAGGACAACAGAGATCTAAAACAACCCCAGGACAGGAGCTGTGTTGTTTTAGTTTATTATTATTGCTTTCTAAATTCAGTTTTGCTAAAATGCTTTGCTTCTTTGCGAATTAAAAAGAAAAAGAACTTTTTCTTCCCAAATTCCTAACAAAACTGTTGGTGCTTGGAAAGAAAAAGCATGGATGACATGCTTTCATCAACTTAAAACTCACCATGTGATGGGGAGAAAAGCCACACCAGAAATTTCCCTCCACTTCCAAGCAATGGGAGATGTGAGTCCTTCTCCCACAACTTGGAAGAGCCAAGTGTGGGACTTGATAAATTTGGGTGTTTCTGTGGTGAGAATGTCCCATACCCTCTGCTGTCTCTTGACCTCCTTGGTTTCTGCAGCTGCCAGTTTTTTGGGGTTATTACTTTGGTCTCCCATGGCCCAGGATTTCTGTATGGATGAAGCATTTTCAGAAGGAGCAGGATCATGCCCTGAGCCCACAGACAGCATGTGCACCCCCTGGGTGGAGAAATCCTGACTGTGGTCTTTTACTGAGCAATTTCAGGCAGGACTTGAAGTTTGTGAGGGTCAAGGCAAGCAGTGGGGAACCTCACAGCCTCTTGTGCTGATTGGTGTGCTAGGAATTAGCTGGGATGACACTTTTATGGAGGACAATGGATGCATTGGCAAAACTGGGGCAGCCCCTCAGGAAAATCCAGGAAGGTGTAAAAAATCTGGAGGAAAAAAAAGGAGTTTTCCAGTGGGAACGGGATATTGTGTAATGTAGTTGTGCTGGGGCATCACTGGTGATGAACCATCTTCACCAAAATTACAAAAAACGTTACCCCAGAGGCTTTGGAGTATGGCCTTGATTTCCCCCCTCTATGAGGAGCTAGGAATCTCTAGACCTGACTATGAGTGATCAATACAACCAATTCCCTAAATTCCTGAGGGCAAACTCACTTTATTTTCGGTTATTTCTATACTATTATTTCTTCACAATGAACTTGCACAACATGCCAGGGGGAGGCTGCCAGAGCCTCAAGGCAGGCTGTAATGGAAACCATGGAAAATCCTAATAACCCAGCGATAGCAGCAAATGGAGGGATCCTTAAAAACGAAATAATAGCGTGGATGTTTATAGCATTAAACATTATCATTGTTTGCTGGGATATGGGAACGCTCCCAGTTTGCTGGGAGTTTTCCAGGCATTTAGAAAGGGACATGTTTGCTCCGAGGAGCTCGTAAAAATGATGCTTTTAACTCAAAACAGGGATCCCAAAGGGTTTGCAGCCGTCTATGGGCTGTCGCACACAAGGATGTGTTGAGGAGGATGTGGCTGTGAATTTTCCTGGGATCTGGGTTTTTGTGTGAGTTTGCAGCAGGCGGAGATGGGAGCTGGATGGTGGGTGCCTGCCATGACCCCAGGTTGCACAGGGTGAACCCAGCAGGGTGTTTTTGAGCATAATACTTCTGTTTGCTTCATTTGCACAGATCCGTGATTATTGCCACCAAAAAAAGCCTTTTGGGGGAAAAAAAAGAAGTCTGTCACTGTAGGAAGCATCTCTTGAGTCACTTTTTCCTTCTCTCCTGCCACCTCCTCTCCTGCCTCACTGATGCCACTGGCTTTTCCCACCCCTTTTCCTGGCGGATGCCAGAACCAGGGGGGTGGGTGGAAGCAAGGGGACTCCGCTGGGGTCTCAACAGCAGCGAAAAGCGGCTTTGGTGGCTGGCAGAGAGGCCTGAGCCTGTTTATCTGAGCTCAGCCCTTGTATTCTCATGGCTTTTTGACTAGACACGCAGTCAACAGCTGAAGCCCGCAAACGGAAGAGGCTCTGGCATATTTATACTGTGTGCTGGCATCAGCTCCTTAAAAAAAAAAGCCAAACATCCCGGATTACCTAAGATTCGTCCTTGAGGTCTGGTCACCCCATGTCATTCAAAAACCTAGTGGGATTCATTCATGAACTTCCAGCCCTCCATAAAGGTCTGTTCATTCATCACCAAGGCAGCTCTCTATTTTTTCTTTTTTTTCTTTTTTTCTTTTTTTTTTATTTTTGGTAGGTTTGGGGTTTTTTTTCTTTTCCTTAAATGCTCTAGCAATTAAATAGCTCTCTGTAAGCAGCAGTGAGCTAGTTGTTGCAAGGTCTTCACTAATGCAAGCACAAATACCAGGTGAAGAAGTCCTCTTTTTCCCCCTGCCACCTCCTGATAGAGATGCTTTTATGTTCAAATTGATAAAAACCTACAGGAATTTCAGCAGGGGTCCAATGGCTCCAAAATTCCCTCAACTGCTGTAAAACAAAACCGAAAAGATTCTGAATATCATCGACAGGCCATCAGTGAGGAAGGAGGTGGTGGGTGGCCAACAGAGTTCCCCCTTTGGATCCAGGACCATCGTTCCTCGGGATCCACAAGCATCCTTCCCAAATTCCTCTGTCCCCCAGGCAGGTGGTGGAAGCTCTACCCTGGGGGTGTTTCTTGCCCATCTGGATGCACTTTTGCATGGAGGGCACCCCATTTGGGTTTGTGGGGAGGTAACCCAAACTGCCCACCCTGCCCCTCCTCAGTCCCAGGTTTCAGCAGCGCACAAAGTTACCCACAGCAAAGTCTTGTGAGGCACCAAAACAGGGAGGTGGAAGGACAAACTGGGGTGCACCTTGACAGATGCTGTGCCAGGGACCACCCCAGCATGACCATAACCCCCATCCCTGGTTTAACCTGGGAATGAGGGTCCGTATTTTGAGGCATACACAGTCAGGCCCATTTTTAGTAGCTGCCTCCAGCAACTGGAGAAATATTTTCCTCGCTGGCATAGAAATGAGGAAATTAAAAGTGTGTGGCTGGGCTGTTTTTTTTTTTTTTTTTTTTTTCTCCTCTCTTAAAAGCACAGTGCAGGGCTTGAACAAGCTGGGAGGAAAATGCCTGCACTGGGAAAATAGGCTTATTAATAGCAAAAAATAGAGAGAGCAGGCAGCCAGCACGTTGCCCTGAGGAAGGGGGGTTTGAGGGAGGGCTGCAGGAAGAGCTTTGGGTTCCTGGGTCACCCGCCATCCCAGCTCCAGTAGTTTCTCCCATAGTTCAGGGGATTATTTTGGTAGTGCTCACTAACTTGCATTCCCAGCTTGAAGTTTTTTTTTATTTTTTTTTTTTTAATACTATTATAGAGATGAATAGTTCCCAGGTCTTAACATGCCTACTGAGGCTGCAAGGAATTACCCGCTGAGCAGCGCCAGGCTGCTTGGGATCCTCCATCGGGAAAAGGGGCTTTCTCACATTTTTTCCCTCCTCCTGCCTTGCCTTTTGCTCCTACATCACAGCCTTGCTGCATGGGGTAACTATGGGAAAGGGAGTTGAGAGAAGGGCTATAGGAATGAATTTCTATGGTTTTTTGCATGTTTTCAGACCATTTTTGTTGACACGTGTGAGATTTTTGGTTCCCTCTATCTCTTGGTGCTTCCCATGGGTTAGGGTGTCATCTGATATCCCCATAACATCCATCTGGCCCTGCAGGTGGGGAAAAGTGCCATGAGCGAGAGCAGTCAAGTTCTCATCCCCTCTGGTCCCATGGGGTGACTTTCAATGTGGTTTTCTTAGCAGCACCTCATTTTTTTCAGTGTCTGTGCACAGTAGATTGTTATTCATGGAAATTAATCCATTTTTCGGTGGGTGAAAATAAGGGGGTTTGGGTGTTCGGCTGCATGAGCATCTCACCTCTCCTGTTGGCTCTGGAGGTGGTCCTGGTGTTGGTGTGGGTGAGGGTGACTGTGTCATTGGGGCTGCTGGTGTGTCTGGAGCCACTTTTGAAGGTGGACCTGGTGATTCAGGACCCATAAATCCAGCTAGAACTAGGCACTGGAACAACACAGGAGTGCTCCAAACCTGGAAATGTTCTTTTGGAAACAGTGGGTGCACTGTGGGCATTGATATACAAGTAGAGGGGATTGTGAAGGCACGGGCAGGCAAGGTCCTGCCTGTTCTGCGTTGCTTTTGATTCATGTAAATTCCCCTGATGCTAAATCTCTCCTTTTTTTTTCTTTTTTCTGTTGTTCTGCAGATTCTCAAGTTCTTCAGGAGCCAGGGGATAGGTCACACTGGTGTGTGGTGGCATACTGGGAAGAGAAGACACGTGTGGGTCGGCTGTATTCTGTCCAAGAGCCCTCCCTGGATATCTTCTATGATCTACCTCAGGGGAATGGTTTCTGCCTCGGACAGCTCAACTCAGACAACAAAAGCCAGCTGGTGCAGAAGGTGCGCAGCAAGATCGGCTACGGCATCCAGCTCACCAAGGAAGTGGACGGCGTGTGGGTGTACAACCGCAGCAGTTACCCCATCTTCATCAAGTCGGCCACACTGGACAACCCCGACTCCAGGACGTTGCTGGTTCACAAAGTGTTCCCAGGGTTTTCCATCAAGGCTTTTGACTACGAGAAGGCGTACACCTTGCAGAGACCCAACGACCACGAGTTCACGCAGCAGCCATGGACCGGATTTACCGTGCAGATCAGCTTTGTGAAAGGCTGGGGCCAGTGCTACACGAGACAGTTCATCAGCAGTTGCCCCTGCTGGTTGGAGGTTATTTTCAACAACCGGTGACTCAAGACAGAGTGAACTCATGACATCTATACTACTTTGCTGCTATTACTTCCTTCTGAGTGCTTGCTTTTCATGCAGACTTTTTGTTTTTTATTTTTTGTTTTGTTTCGTTTGTTCACCCTTCCTCGTTTTGAGAAATAGCTTATGAAAGATTTTGTTTGTTTGTTTGTTTTTAGTTGTTTTTGCCTTTGGGGTATTTTGATAAATATATCTATTTTTTAAAAGTGTGAATGACCAATAACTCTCACAAAGGCGAGAGAAGGGTGCAGTGGGGATAGATCACACGAGATAATTACTTCACGCCTCTCGAAAGGATTATCCAATGGGGATCGATGGATTTGAAAGCCACTAGCTCTATGTTACAGCTCCTTCTCTTGGACAACATAACAAGGTGACTGTATTTTTGTACGCACCACCTTCCCAGTGACGGTGACACCGAGACCCCTTCCCCAGCAGTGCTAACTCCGCGTTGCCGCCGAAGGATGGTGCAAAACCTTCCCAGACAGGTCTTTTACTGACCTTTTGTGTTTCTCTTGTTGCTGGGTTCATGTCTTGTCACTGTGTTCATTGTTCCACTGCTTTTTCTATGTTTTTTATGATTGTGGATTGATGTAAGGGGAGAAAACAACAGTGGAGGGACTTCGGGCATGGCCCGTGCTTGATCGTTTGAGCTGAGATTTGAAGTGACAGAATTCTAAACCTAAAAACAAGTAAAACAAAACTAAAGAAAAACAAGTGGGAAAAACAAGAGAAAAAGTGTTCACAATAGTTGGTGTGTTGTAACCTGCTTAGATCAGGTTATCCAGGTACCATCTTATCTGGAAATGCAGTTGTGCTTTCATTTCTTCTTGAATTCATACACGAGTATGATACTTTTACACTGTTCTTAGCTCAATGAGCATGTTTAGACCTTAACATAAGCTATTTTTCTAAATATAAAGGTTTAATTGAACAAGAGAGCATTCTTCTTGGAACTTTAGCATTGTAGTGCTTTGGAAAAACACCCACAAAAAAGAAAGGACTCCTTAAAAAACCCTGAGATTTATTAAAGAAAAAAATGTATTTTATGTTATATATAAATATATTATTACTTGTAAATATAAAGACGTTTTATAAGCATCATTATTTATGTATTGTGCAATGTGTATAAACGAGAAAAAAAGTAAGAAAGATGCACTTTGCTTTAATATAAATGCAGATAACAAATGCCAAATTAAAAAAAAAAAAAAGAGAACACAAGGTTGGTGTTTTTTCTATGGGTGTTATCATCCAGCTGAATGTTTCTTTTTCTAAAGGAGTCTATGTTCCATTAAAAAATAAAAATGTACACTTGATCCCAACCTGTGCCAAGTGGCTTTTTTTGTGGTGTGGATGAGGCAGACTGCAGAGATGCTGCTCTGAGTGAGTGCTGAGTGGGGTCAGTGGTGGGAGCACCCCTCAGTTCTGTATGGGGCCTCTCTGGGGTGGGTAACACCTGGGTGGCATCGTCCTGAGCCTTGGGCTCTGCTGGCATGGTTCGGTGCACACGGCTTTCGGGCCCCCAGTTTGGATGCATCCTGCCAGCCCAAGGCTGGAGGGACTGGCTGCACAAAATCTGCTGGGTTGTTTTCATTGTTGTTCCTATTTCTCTTAACTTCAGCCTGAAAGAAGCCCAGTGCTGGGGGTACAGCTCCATTTGACCCTGTCCCTGTCTCAAAAATACTGCCCCAAGCTTGTGCTCTGTGCTGGGACACAGGTGGTCTGTGCCACCAGGTGAGGAGGAAAATTTGAGGAGGAGGCCTGTCCTTGGGTTTTCCTTGACTGTTTCCTGCCCCTTTCATCTCCCATGCCTCTGGAAATAAAGGTGCTTGTTCCTTTTGCCCCCCTCAGCCTGCCTTCAGGAATGCCCTGCTCCACATCTGCCTTGCCCATGGCAAGTCCCTGTAGCTTGGTCCTGCCTTCCGTGGAGCACCAGAGCCCTGGAGACTGAAGAACATGGACAAGATGAATATCCAGATGGGCTTGTGAGCTCCCACCCCACCGAAGTGCCTGGACCCCAGGAATGTGACTTCAGCTTTTGCTGTCCTCCAGGGGGTGGGTGGGCATATCAGCAGGTCAGTCTCTGTGATAATCAGCTCGATGCTGTGCCTTCTGTTCAGCACAGATGTGCCCTTCCCAGAGGGATTTACTGACACACAGCATTTGGTTGTCTCCAAATGGACTGTGCTTTCAGCCAGATCCATGCTACTGAACCCACGAACCAGCTTCAAAATGGCTTTTGATCATGAGTGAGTTTCAGTTTCCAGGGTCTCTCCTCATCCTTCAGGTGGAAATCAGCATGGAAAGCTGAGACAGGATGGATGTACCCATCCTGTCTTGGTAGATGTGTACTACGACACACTTGGGAGGGCAGGAGTTGAAACAATGTCATCTATGCTGCAATTCGGCTCACTTCCACTCTGAGCCACCAAATGTGAACTATCCAATAATCACATGATACCTGAGTGGCCCAGTGGCCAAGCTAGCAGTGATGACATGCATCAGAAGCTCCAGGAACACCATCAAAGGCACTGCAGGTGAAGGATGAAGCTGACAAATTCCTCACAAAACCCACTGCTGACTCCTCTTGAGTTGTTGTGGCATTGATCTGTGTGAGCAGGTCTGTGTCAGCAGCAGGCACCTGGGGTTAGAAAGGGCACTCCAAAATCTAGGTGTATGACCATGTATAGGATCATGCTGGGGTTACAGCCAGCTATGTAAGAATCACAGAAATCAGAAAAAATCATAGAATGATTTGGTTTGCAAGGGGCCTTAAACTACTTCCAAATGCTTGCCATGAATAGGCACACCCTCCATTATCCCAGGTTGTTCCAAGCCCTATCCAACCGGGCCTGGATGACTTCCAGGGATGGGGCAGCCACAGCTGGGTGGGTTTTACTCTGGATTAACCAAAAGTAGAGAATTTCTCTATCTTTTTTCTCCCTCCTCCAAGCTGTGCTGCTGGGTCTCAACCCAGAAGAGATGAGATAATAGCTTTGAACTTGAGGTATGGCACCAACTGAGCCACATGAACACACCACAGAACTCTGCATTGCAGAGATGTTTTCATTTGTTTTCACCTTGTTCCATCAGGTACACACTGTATCCTGGTGGTTAAGACCCTGAAGCCAAATTGTAGCGTAGATGGCTTTGTCCCTTGAATTAAGATCTGATTCTTGTCTCCGCTCAGTAGGCCATGAGGTGTGACCAAATCATTTAACCTTCCTGTTTTCCAGGACTTCCACTTGTGAGGTACAGAGGTTACAAACAGTTGCTCATCCTAAGAGCTGAAAGCAAGGGATGGAAGTACTCTACCCCTAAACAAACTCTTCACAGCAGCTTTCCAAAATACATCGGGTCACAAAAGTACTCCCAGGGCTGGAGCCCCTCTGCTCTGGAGCCAGCCTGGGACAGCTGCGGGTGCTCACCTGCACAAGAGAAGGCTCCAGGGAGAGCTCAGAGCCCCTGGCAGGCCCTAAAGGGGCTCCAGGAGAGCTGGAGAGGGACTGGGGACAAGGCATGGAGGGACAGGACACAGGGAATGGCTTCCCAGTGCCAGAGGGCAGGGACAGATGGGATATTGGGAAGGAATTCCTGTCTGTGAGAGTGGGGAGGCCCTGGCACAGGGTGCCCAGAGCAGCTGTGGCTGCCCCTGGATCCCTGGCAGTGTCCCAGGCTGAGTTGGACAGGGCTTGGAGCAGCCTGGGATGGTGGAAGGTGTCCCTGCCCATGGCAGGGGGTGGAATGGGATGAGCTTTAAACTGTTCTGTTGTTCTATGACAACGCAAAGAGGAAAAATGATGCAGCGAAGCCAAGGTCTGTCTGTGGTGATGTGCCCATGATGGGTGCAGTGCTGGTGGGCTCTTGTATCATTTGCAGGATGCACTGAGGGTCAGGGATATCCCCCAGAACTCCCCCCCTTTACATCTTGCCCTATGTTACTCCCTCTGGCCAGGGCTGGGACACACTGAACTGGCACGACCTTCAGCCGGACATGCCTTTCCAGGTCAAATATTAAATCCTCTGGAGACATGAAAAGCCTGGCAGATCACTTTATTCTGTGAGATCTTTGCTTGCATTTATCTGCCAAAGTAAAAGGCCTGGCAATGCTGTTCACAGTAAGAAAGCTGAGAAATAATCAGCAAAACTATGGCTTTTCAATACTATGACAGTTTTAGTTAAAATGTTCCAGCCCTCACCTCCTGCTGAGCTAATTTTAGCCCTCATTCAACACAAAAAAAA
>VZRS01007710.1:42196-57288 GCA_013398055.1 Ifrita kowaldi | reverse complement strand
AAAAAAAAAAAAAAAAAGAACACGACAGAAGGATGCTGAGCACCAGTTCATATGTGTCCCCATTCACTCGTTCAGCTCTGGGGCTGGTGGATGTGGGGCGAGTGGGAGGTTAAAATAGAGACTGGAGGTTAAGCAAGGAAGAATTTCCCCTTGTCAACCATTTGCCAGTGCTGTAATTCCATCTTTAGGGCTCAGAAAAACTGCAGCCACAGAAAGCAAAGTGCTGACCTGGTATAAACCTGGTCTGAGCAGAAATGCAGATGAAGGAGCTGTGGACAAGGACAAAGCCAGCTCCTTCCCAAATGAAAGCGCTGATGTCCAGCCAGCAGGTCACTCCTGGACATGATGCCCTTCGCTTCAAGCCTCCAGCAGCTAAATTCAGGCACACCCCAGCCTCATGGACATCTTGCAGCAGAGCAATGATGGCCCCGGGACCTCAACTATCATCATGCTCTGTACAGCTTATCTGTGGATTCCACCCTTCCCTCCTTGGAAATCACCTTAGAGAAATCTCATCTGCTTAAGAGGCTCAGACATGAGGTGGTTGAGACAGTCTGAAGTCCAGATTTCCCAGCGGATGGCGGGACATGTCTCCCTCCTCTCCTTCTTAGAAAAGAATTTCTCTGGAAATTTAGGATGACTGAAATCAGTCTGTTCTTGTTAACTGTATTTTTGCTTTGAACCACAGCTCCAGAATCAAAAGTGCTGAATCTTCTAATGATACACTGCAACATGGTAAATTGCAGCACAGCAGGGACTTATTTTCCCAGCGTTGCTGAGCAGTAATTGAAGAGCGCAATAAAGAAGGGTCAAATGATGCAATTTTCGTCCTAAATCTACACGAAATTTTGTCAAAGTGTCAACTGCAAGGGAAGGTGGTAAAATTCCACCCTCTTCAGGTCATGGTTTTCCACATAGGAAAACCATTTGCAGGTGGTGCAGAGCCATGATCCCAGTGTCAGGTGATGCTCAGGATCTGGCTCACTCCCCACCCTCCCCGAGGCATCCGAGGGTTGTCTGCAAGCCTGAAGGGAATGGGTCCTTCTGCCCATGCAGCCCTCATGTGGTGCATATGGACTGGCTGCTCCAGACAGTTCGAATCCATGAATCCTTGGAAAAGCTGATTTTTTATGCTGGTTATGCTTTCACTGGTGTAAAGTCGCCCCAGTGGATTTTACCTCAGCTTGAAAATGGTAGTTCATCTGGGTATTTGTCTATTTATATCTATATCTATATCTATATCTATATCTATATCTATATCTATCTATCAATCATCTATCTATCTATCTATCTATCTATCTATTTATCTATCTATCCATCCCCTGGTCTGAAAGGCCTTGTGGAGGCAAATTGGAGAAAAACTGGCTTAAGAGGAATTAATAAAACACACCCATACAAGGAAACAGCATTTTCTTTGTGTTGTCTACATGCATTTAAAAATTCAACCTGGCTCATTGGGCACGTTGGACAGAAGATGCCAGGGTGTGGGGACACTTCTGGGGGTTTAAGGGAGGAGATTAAAATGGGCTGGGACAGTCAATTGTGAGAAATATTCAGAGCAAAAAGTGAAGATGGACCTTGTACCATGCCATTTATCTGTACAGTAGCATGGACTCACACGAGCTTTTATGGACCAGGCTTTTTTATTGACCTTGCACCAAGATGGTGCAAGGTGGGTGGACAGCAAACCCAGGACTTGGCCTGAACAGCCATGGCTGAATGGACAACTTATGGTTGGGGAGGTCTGTCCCCTGTGACCTTGCTGTGTCACCAGACTTTGGTTGGAGCCCTGCTCAGCCTTGCACAGAGGAGGCAGAGGAACACTCCCATCCTCTCCAGCGACTCATAGTACAAAATTTTGTGTGGCTTAAAGATGAAATGAAAAAAACCCCGAAATGCTTGAGAGGCTCTGGTGGCTGTTGTGGTTAACGGGGAAGTTGCTGCTGTGTAATGTTTACCAGCCAAGGTCCCTGTCATCAGCTTCAGTGGAAAGGCCCAGGATGTTTCCTCTTGTCATGCTGCTGGATCACCACTATAAACTGCTGAAGTGCTCCTGGTGATGAATTTGACCATCCTCTTGGGTTTTTTTTTTTAGACACTCTGGTTTCTGAAAGCCAAGAGGCTCCAGTGCTCACACACTACATCTGGCTGTCAGCTGCACACATGGCTGGACTTGATGACCTTGGAGGTCTTTTCCAGCCTTGATGATTCTGTGATTCTTAATGTCTCCTGAACCTGGTGACAAGGTTCATCAAGTCTGGAAATGTGGAAATCTGAGAGTGAATTCGCACTTCCAGAAACGACAAAGGCTGGGTGGAGGGAGAAGTCCTGAATGAGCAGCTGTTCTGCAGCTCGAGTTGTGCTGTGACTCATCTTCCTCGAGGGACCCTGTGGTGGGAACAAGGGTGTGCTTTGTCTGGGCTGGGGTATGGTGCTTTGGTGCCTGGGCTTTTGGGATGCTCACTGGATTGGTGAGCAAGGAAAAGCAGTGCTGAACAGGAGCACAGATCATCTACTTCAGTGGTTAAGACTCCCTGTGCAGGGGGATGTTGGTGTTCCTGTCCCCAGCCTGTGCATGCCTGGTGCCATCTGCAATAGTGATATATTTCCATTTGGGCTGAAACAAGAGGTTAAGGGTCCCCTTGCACCCTCCACACACAGCTCAGCCTGTAGGGCACTGTCAGGAAGTTGTGGGGACTCTGCACACCTTCAGCCAAGAGGTATTGAGCCCCTTTGAGCTCGGCTGAGCCCGATGTTATGGGCAGGTGCTCAAGGCTCTTGGCTCCATCCCTTGCATCGGAGCAGGGTCAGGGCTGAAGGGAGGGCGAATGAGGCCCGCTGGGTTTCAGATCAGCTCTGAGAGTCAGATCTGGGTGGTTTCATTAGCTTTCAGCGTGGTGAAGTGTTTGCAGCCTTTTTTCGTACCAGACGGGAACAAAGCAGTGCGAGTCAGACATCGGTGCGGGTGCTGTCGGTTACCAGGGTTACAACACGCATGGGAAAAAGGGAAAAAAATCCCACATATTGCAAGGAACTAAGTACTAATTTTGCTGTCGAGGCGATACATAGGACTGGCATTACCATGGATGTATTTATATCCTCTGCCCTGTAGCAAATATGTAAGTTATTCTGGGGCATGTCCGTACTCTGGTTTGGAGCTGGACCACCAAAGACCTCTGGGGAGTTGTTGTGTGAGAGCTGAGGGGGGTCTCTTCTTATTCCCTGCAGCTGCCCAGATGAGCATGTCAGCATGAATATGCTTAAAATAGGAAAAAAACACATTCTAACCCCAAAGATCTCTGTTTTGCACAAGACATACTGCAAAGAAAGGAACAGGACAGCTCAGGTGCCCAACCTTCAGCCAGTGAAGGGACATAACTGGGCCCCAGTACCACACCTACCAAAGCTTGTTAGCTCAGTTTAAAGTCAATGTCCAGTGGGAAATGGGTCAGAAAACAAGTTTTGCCTCTCGTCAGCAAGGTAAGCCAAGGCTGAGAGGAGGAAACTAGAAAATGAAGGTGATGTAAAAGGGGTCCAGTGAAAGAAAGTGGAAACCAGATCTGACAGAGGTGAAAGAAGGCAAACCAACCTCCTGATGGGAGCTGGGTGGTGGGATCCTGCAGAGCAGTGGGTGGGCAGGTTGCTCAGCTGGGATGGCTGCAGGAGCCACAGGGGAACGCTGGCACAAACAAAACCAAATCCCTGGAGATGGTCTAGCATCCCAAAATGCCCTGCTGGAAGTGGTGTTTACTCCTTCCCTGGAAGCTCAGGCCCTGTGGTTTGGTTCTTCCAGCCCAGCATGCCATGGGGAAGCTGGGAAGAATTTCGTGGTTGGAGAATTTTCTGGTTTTAATAATTGATCAAGAGCGAGTAGTGGGATGGAGAGACCTCGTGCAGCGATGTGCTGCTTGTGGGCTCACCAGCAGAACCACTTCCAGCCAGCAGACAGTGTGGAGTGGGGCTGGAGGCAGGGAATTGCCTCCATCAGACGGGCTGTTCAGGGCTTACAGCCTCCACAACGGGTGGAAGGGTTTGCTTTCATCTCCCTGCCTACAACATCTGCAGCCTGGACTCGTAAAACTTTCAGCACTACTTTAACCCTTCAGGTTCTTTTTTTCTTTTAGAGATTTTTCTGGGGGCAAAAGGCTGCAGTTGAAGCATCAAAAAAGCCATGCAGCAGCATCCCTAGTTGGAGGAGCTGCCAGCTCTGTCTGCTTCCCATGGAGAGAAGGACAGTGGGATCTCAACCCACAATTGGGATCATTCCCTGGAGGCCTCTAGACTGAGAGAGACTCCTGGACTGGGACAGTATTGGTGTTTCAGTGTGTATACTATAAAAATAACTTTTCTTGGGACTTTTATTTTTTTTGCAGAGATGCATCACCACTCTTGGCAGCAGCAAGGCTCCAGGGTTGGATTGATTTTCAGCACAGTCAAGCTCAATGCTCCTAATCCAAAGCCTTTCAGCTCTTGGAGGTCACACTGAGTTCAGGAGGCAAATTTCTCACCTGGGGCATATTTTTGTTGCAGGAAAACAGATCCCTAGATAGGGACTGGCTTTGTCAGAGGAAACTGATCTCAGATACAGACCTGCTCGTATCTTGGGAAACTCCAGGGAGATGGAACCAGAGTGATTTTGGTGTTCAGAGCTCAGCAGCTTCAAATATACCCATCTCCTTCCAAGGGAGATGAAGAGTCCAGTAAAACAACCTCAGCTGGAGCAATAAGGGGCACTGGATAATGATAAAACAGAATTTGAGGAATGTCTCAAAGGGACCTGAAAGTGGAGGTGGTCAACATGAAGAGCAGGAAACCAGGAGGAACAGCAGCACATCTTGGTTATACATTTCTGTCCCAAAGTCTCATCTGCTTTTTGAAGCTCCATGCAAGGTTCCCAGTTGTGGGCTCTGCTTCGAGTCTCCCAGCTGGCTACAAGGGTCTCACAAGCATCTTTGAGCTTCAGAAGTCATGTAAGAATAAGAAAGTGGAAAGCACAACTCTCCAGTCCTCCAAATGCAGGAGAACTTTGACAAGTGCAGGATGAAGACTTGGAGCCTGGATAGGTTAGGGGGAAAAAAGGGTTATTAGGAGTTATCATGACTTTTAAGTCAGCTGAGGATGTGGGTGATTCTTTTTTTTCTTTTTAAATAGTTGGGTTGGCACGGCTTGGCTGGGCTCTGGGACTCCTGCTGCGAGTAGCTGAGGGACAGACCCAGGTTTGATATGCCCAGGGGTGCGCAAAAGCTCCTCCATCAGGCACTGAAACATCCAAACCTGAATGATGTGAGAGATTCAGCTGGTCCAAGTAAGCTGTGTTGAGGCTGAGTGTTGGAGGAGGAGGAAAACTGGGGGATCTTGCACAGAGACAAGAAGTTGTGGTGGAAATGGATATATTCCCTTACACATCCATCATTCCCCGAAGCAACAAATTTCTGCCCCTCTCTGGTTTTGCTTTAAGCAGTTGTATCTCAGGTTCTGACCCAGAATCCTAAAAGCTGGGCTTTAAGCTTGGGTTTTGGTATGTGGCCCACGGGTGTCATCTGTCTCTCATCTCACAGTTACAGAGTGGTCCACAGTCCGTGATGGCCTCACTCTGCCACCTCCTCCTGCTTCTGCAGCCTTCCAGGTGCATCCCTAAGCTTGACATGTCACAGAAACTCTCTGAACGACCTTGGGCAAACTGCTTCTGCCTCAGTTTCCCCTTCCTCCCAGTTATCAGCCCCTGTGCCTTTGGTGGCATCTGGAGTGACTTTCCTCCACCAGCAGAATTTGTTTAACTTAGAGGCTGGGTATGGCTTCTCCATTTATGCACCCATTGCCCAAGTGAGCGCTGGAGACGGAAGCTGAAGGAGAGCACACAGTGGGGAGGGGAGCTGCAGCTGGGACACGAGTGCCAGTCTTTGCAGCACCTCCACACCAGGAGACATCAAAGAGGGCATGGCACCCTCAGCTCCCAGGCAGCGGGGAGCTGAAGTGCCCTTCCAGTCCAGGCATGCCTCACAGTTTGCTAAAAAACCCCCACTTCTTATTAATCTGCGATTGAAACTGCAATTATGTCATCGCTCTGAACAGCCCCATCGACAAGTTTGGGCACGGGATTCCACTGAGCCGCCGAGGCCGGTGCACCGCGCACAGGCCTGGCCGCCTCTCCCGCACCTCTGCGGCCTGGCCCGGCCTGGCACATCCCGGCCTGGCACATCCCAGCCTGGGCCGCGGCGTCCTCCACAGCGGGGACAAAACCTGCCCCGCCGTCCTGGGCTCGTGGTGGGCGTGTGGCACCTGGACACTGCCCTCCTGCACTGCTGCTGCAGTTTCGTGGTCGTCCCCACCCTCGTGGCACAAACCTGAGTGCCTGTCCGGAGTGCCTCCACCAAGGTCAGACTCTTCCATTTCATGCCTGAGTGGGCATCGCTTTGGGAATGCAGGGCTCAGCTGCTTCTGCAAGGTGTTTAATTCGGACAGCAGCCCCTCAATGCAGCCAGTACCTCAGCTGGGGTGTTTCTGGGTCCCAAAAGTTCCTCAGCTTCTGATGCTGCTGGTTGTGTATCTCCCTAAATGTCACCTGGGATGGCTGGTTCTGTCCCTGCTCTGTGCACAGCCCCAGGAGTCTCTCTCACCCCAGGGATTCTCAGCTCTCCTCCACCTTGCAATTCTCCCAAAAACACTTTTGTCTCCCCAGAATCTTCTACCTCTTCAGGTGCCCCTCATCCCCCAGGAAGCCAGCCCTTGCTTCTCCAGCCCCACACTTGCCTCTGTTTGCTCAAAATGCTGGTTTCAGCTTTCATTGCTCTCAGATGTTTTTTTGGACCCTATTAAATAACATTGCAAACGTTGATGTTAATTAAAATTCCTCCTAACCACTCCCTGTTCACCCTCCTCTTGTAACCCCTCCTTAAAACCTCATTCATTTTTGGGATCTTCCCAAACAGAGGCTCTCCAGACCCAGCTTTTTTTGGGGTGTTTCTCCATGCCACATCCCTCCTCTGTAAACAAGCTCTGGGGTGCAAAGCCCTGTCTGTTTTTTCTTCATTGCCATCTTCCTATTATTTTGTCTGTCCTTGCAGCTTAAGCGTGAGGAACTTCAAAAGGATTTACCATGTTTAGGCTGGTCTTTGTGCCAGGAACGGTATCAACAGACACACAGCATCTCATGGGAACAAATCTCCTCAAGGCTGGTACATCTCTCTGAAAGAAAACATTCCAGGAACTGAGCTCCCACCTGTCCAGCATGGGACCTTGAATATCTGGAGCAATGTCTACTACATCCCTGGGTTTTGCTGTTCGTAATCCCTGCTCCAGGTTTGCCTCCCTTTGGATATTTGTTGTCTTTGCTGGAGGAGAAGACATCTTCCCTGCAGGAGGACTGGTCTGAGAAAAACGTGAAAGTGAGGTATTTCTTTAAATTCCAAAACACAACCCAGTTATGGAAGCAAAATAAACCAAATTTATAGAAAACCCTGCTGGAAGAGAGCACTTAAAATCAACTAACTCCCTGCTAGTCCCAAGGGCAATCCAGACATCCTTAAACTACCTGCAATCGGTGTTTTTCCAGCCTGTTCTTAAAAATCTTAAGTGCAGCATTACTATGTTTTTTCAGGCAATTTTTTCCAGGTCTTTATTATCTGTCTGTCACCCAGGCTGCATCTTCCTGCAGGTTATGCCCACGACTTCTCAGCCCTTCTTTTGTGATAATGAAGGGTTTATTTCCTTTTTCTCGGCGGCCGTGTTTTACAATTTACAATATCCCTTCGTCTTTTTTTTTTTTTTTTTAACTTTAGACTAAACAGCCCCAGGTCCTTCAAGGTTCCTTTTTGGGATATCTTGTGATTTTCTAAGCACTTTACACACCATCCTCCAGACTCCCTCTATTACCAGTTTACCACCTTTATTAGTAAGTCATTATCAAGGATTTATTAGACATCACTTATTTGGGTAAATGCTGTTTATTACAGTATCTTTTTTCTGCTCATTATTACAGAATGCAATAGCTGTCATCCAGCCATCTGCCAGCTCTTTATGGCTTTGCAGAGGTGAGGGATGGGGGTATAAGGGCAGCTATTCTCAGCACCAGACTGCAATAGGGCCACAGGGAGCTTGGGGGGGTTTGGCAAGGACCAGCTCAGTGGTTCCCCAACTTCCCAACCATTGCTTGGATGTCTTTGAGGACTCCATCCCCAAAGAGATGTAAAATACCTACCACGAATTTGGGGTTCCTCTGAGGTCTACGTGGTTTTGGAACCTTGGACTGGTCCAGTTCCAACTCACAGGAACCCATGGAAATTCAGAGTGAAGTCCCCAGATTTGTGCCGGGCAGGGAGCAGCCTTGCCAGGCATTAAATAAAAATGGGTCAAGTACACCACATTTTTATCCATTCTGAAATGATGGGTTTTTTCCACAAAGACATTTTGATAAGGGAAAGCATTTTGTGCTATTTATTGCAATTATCTCTGAGGATACAGTTGACTCTGCTGAAGATAAGGAGGACCTTGGAATTCCAGGAACAGCATTACCAGTGAGATAAGCATCAGCCATAAGTGCAGAGTGGATTTCCCTTTCAGACAGAGGACATCAGACCCCCAAGTAAAATAAAAATCTCCAGCCCTACACAAGCACGGCTAGGAATGTTTTTTCCAGTAGAAGATCTGGCCTGGGATCTGTGTGGCAAACCACTGAATTGCTGTACATGAACTGCATGTTTGCTGAGGGTGTTTTAAATGCAAGAACAACGCAGCACACTTATTTTCTGCTTGAAAAGTCGGCACATATTGCAGAGGTTTTGCTCGAAGAGCTCCATTTACTCTCCTGCATTTTTAATTCAGGCCATTTGAGAATAAATTACACATCGAAATACATTTAACTGTGCTTTCATGAGTGTTTAATGATGTCTGCTTCATCAAGGGTGATGATCAGAGAAACAGGGTGTTTTGGGTTGGAAGGGACCCTAAGACCCTCTTGTTCCACCCTCTGCCAGGGGTAGGGACATATTTCACTATCACATGTTGCTCCAAGCCCTGTCCATCCTGGCCTTGGACAATTCCAGGGATCCAGGGGCAGCCACAGCTGCTCTGGGCAACCTGTGCCAGGGCCTCCCCACTCAAACAGCCAGGAATTCCTTCCCAGTTTCTGATCTAAATGACAAATGTTCTTGAACCCAACTTTCTGAGGCTCAGTTTCAAGCCCACCACTGCTTAAAGTGGTGCGGGAAGGTGAGGTGTGCAGGGAATGGACATCACTCTGAGCCAAGACACCTGCACCGATGATGGGCAAGTAGGGAGTTTCCCACAAAGCCCTGCTCTCTGGAGCAAGCACGTTGGCTCTGGGAGGGGGTGACCCCTGGGGGAGTTTGGACATCTGTGGTGCTGAGTTGTGTCCTGTGAGCCCGTTACTTGAGAGGGAGAAGATGCTCTGGCATGAGGGGAATGGAGGGGGAACGTGGAGATAGAGGTGTGGGGAGCAACGTGAATCTCCCTGTGGGATCTGGGTGGTGTTGTCACTCCTTGTTCCACCTCACATCTCTTTTTTCTCTCTTTTCCCTCTCTCAGGCCAGGACAAGATCTATTCTTTTCTAAGTTGCAGACACCTTTGTGAAGTGACCCTTAGACCAGGTTGTTTGAGGTGAGCAAAACCCCTGCCAGCCGCTGTAGATTAATTATTACTCCCAACCTCCTGCTTCTCAACCTTGGGAAACTGCTCTGTATTGGGTAATTCCTCATTTTTCTCTGCCCCCCCCTCCCCCCCCAGATGGGCAACAGTCAAAATACAACTTGCCCCAGGTTTAAAACAAACCCATTTCCTACCAAAACTGCAGGTCAGAGACAAGACCCGCCTTTGAAAAGGGGTCCATGGGTTGATGGGTGTCCATGGGGATGTTCCCCCTCAGAGACACGAGTTCAGCAGCACCAGGGCCAGCAATATTTGGGAGCACTCTGTGGTAATGTTAGTGTTCTGGCAAAGAGACAAGGTGGAGTCTGGCTGTTTCGACACCGAGCACTTCAGCCCTCGGCATGATTTCCATTGGCACCTGTGCCGGGAGCCAAGAGGGAGACCTTTGCTCAGCTTCCTATTAACCATTTAGTTTTAATTAAAGGCATTCACCAGTCAGCTGCCACTGACCAGCTGGGAGGATAAATGGGTGGTCCCTAACCATCACGCCTCCCTGTTTCTGTCACTAATCTGGCAATTTTCGGTATTGCAAGGAGGGGAGGAGATGGATGCCAAGGGGGTGCTTGGAAAAGGTGGTGTGAGATTGTGCTTTTGGGGAGGAAAGGGAGGAACCCTCACCCTGCAGGTGCCCAGGGGTGAGAACTGAGTGAAGCAAAGACCCCTTGGTCCTGAGCTTGAATCCTCTGCATGTATATTGTTGTGAATGCCCAGTTTTGGTTGTGCACACCCCAGAAGGAGGGTGAACTCATCACCCCAATCTACCCCAAATGCTGCAGTCCTGGTGCCACCCAGCTTCCCAGTGGGTTGGGGATCCCTGGCTGCCCATGCCATGCCCACCCACCATTTTCAGGGCTGAAAGTGCTGCTCTGACAGTGTCCCCCCCCATGCTGCCACCTGTCCTCTGTGAGTCAGGGTGACCAGCCTGCTGGCTGGCCCTTATCTCCTTTTGTTGTCTTATCTCCTTCCAGTAGAAATTGG
This sequence comes from Ifrita kowaldi, assembly GCA_013398055.1. Taxonomy (NCBI): domain Eukaryota; kingdom Metazoa; phylum Chordata; class Aves; order Passeriformes; family Cinclosomatidae; genus Ifrita; species Ifrita kowaldi. The sequence continues at coordinate 46,646 of VZRS01007710.1, read as the reverse complement.
ATTGGGATCGGGCGCCCTGGGAGCGAGGTGGGGAGCTCGAAGTGGAGCAGCCGATGGAGGCAGCTGATAATGGCATTTCCTGGAGGCAGAGCTCTTGGGCAAGGACTCCTAGGAACAGCTCACAGGGACGGCAGGGCTGAGATGGGTGACATTAAAAACCCCTCTGCAGCGCTGGATTCCTCATCTGCCTGCAAAACAGCTGGTGCTGAGATCCTGTTGGACACCTTGGAGGAAAAAAGAGCGATGAGGGATGCTGGGGACCCGGGATGACCCCATAAGGCTGAGGAGGACGGACGATGCTGGTGGCCAAGCTGCAGCTCGTGTGAACTTGGAGTGAACAGAACATCTCCTGCATCTGGAGCAGCACAGGGAAGTGAGTCACAGCCGAAGATCCAGACTTGTCCTAAAAAACCACGCGCCCCAGGGTAGCTGCCCCTGGGGTGAGCCTGGTAAATACCCCCTGCAGGCAAGCACAGGAATGGTCCCTCGGGACCGGCAGTGCAGACACAGGACGGGTGCACACCAGGCTGCCCACTGCCATGCGCTGTCATCCCCTGCAGAGCTGGTGGGCTCACATCCCACGTGGTGGGTTCAACTCACCCCAGCAAGACTTTGGGGTGCTGTGGGGTTGGGGTTTGCATGCACAAGGGTGACAGTAAGGGACAAAGGCCACCAGCTGTCCTCCAGGGACCCCGGCCGAGCGCCCTGGGTGGAAAGCACGGCGGTGCCCTGCCGTCTGGGCTCCCTTCCAGGCTCATCATGGGACTCCCAGCAAATCCCCTGGGGCAATCTGATCTCCTGGACGCCAGGCACCTATCCCTCCCTCTGGCGCGGCGGGTTTTCCACGGTTTAAGGTGCCAAAGTTCATTGACAGTGGTGGCGGCTCAGGCACACCCAAAGCCCATGCCACCCTCCACGGGACAAGGCAGGTCACCCTGCCAGGAGGAAAGAAAACAAGGTGCAATAGGGATAAAGTCACTTTGCACCCGGGCATAAAACCTTGGGGGGAGAGAAAAAATCTCCCCGTGATACGTCCTACATAAACCCTGGAAGTTGTAGGGCTGCTGATAGACATTAGTTGGTTTTATTTCACAGAACAGTCAGAATTGATGATGAAACTCTGTCTGAAGCCTCATGGAGACAAATGACAAGTTTCCCAGTAGACATTGAATGGCTATCAAATGTGTCATAGTTAGGAGCCAGCCTGGAGGGACTTCTCCTCCAGTAAGTCCTATTCCAGGAAATCAGTCTGCCCTATGCATTCCCTAGATTTGTCAGTGATCTAGGAGGCAACTTTGTTAAAAAATTGGTGAAGTTTCTACAAACTCTTGAGTAATTTAGGAGGTGAAATAACCATGTGGTAGAAGTCTGTTCTGGGAAGGGATGGCTGGCTCATTGGGAAACACAACTGGCCCTGGAGGGATGCAGTGCCACTTGTCCCTTCGCGGCTCTGCGATGGGTTCAGTGTGAAACCTCCACGGCCACGTCCTTGTGCTGCTGCTTTCACCAGCTCCCCTGGCCCAGAGGGGACTGCCATGTCCCCAGAACGAGGTGCAGAGCGCTGTACGTGCTCCCTGCACCACCCACACACCTCTACACGGGGCCAGCAGCTTGCACAACCCACGGGGTCAGGGACAGGGAGCACAGCTCTGGCTCACGGGTCCCATAGTGTGCGTCCAGGCAAGCAAACTCATCTCCACTGTGGGGTGGCCACATGAAAAATGAAGATTAGGAGAAGTGTTGGCAGTGCTGGAAAGTTAGTCTGGAAGACCAGCTGGTCAGCATGGGACAAAAACGTGCCAAAAATCCCTTGAAGCATCTGCTGTGGTCCTTCTGCACTCCAAATCTGCTCCAAGTTTTCCCCTTTGTCTTCCCATCCTGGGCTGGGCTGGGGCAGACCCAGCACTGAGCTAGGGAAAGGTTTGGTCAGCTCTGCACTACCCCCGCCACAAATACCTGAAAGGGATTAAACCCAACCTGAAATGGAATAAATCCTGTGGTAGCATTTGAGCCACCACATCACCACCTCGGACTGGGAATACCCTGACAAGATCATTTCCAAGCTGACGAGGCAGTCAAACTACAGTGAAATCACAGAAAGACCAAGTTAAAATAAAATAATCCAGTGCCCCCCACTTGCCTCCCTCCCTGTGAACTTCTCTGAACTTTGAAAAGCTAAAACAAAACAGGGCTGAGTTCAGCCTTAGTTCAAGTCGTAGACAAAGTTCAACCTACTTCTAATTTTATCCTGACAATTCCCACCAGAAAATAGGCTCCAGCACGGCGCCCTGGGGGTAATCCAGCCCTGAACCTCACCAGCCCCCCTGGATGTCCCCAAAAACTCCTGTCCACCTGCAGGTGGGACAAGAAGCATGTGGCCAAGCGTCCCAGACACCCCACGGGAACCTCTCCTTGGGGGTGGCCATGGTGTATCACCATGGTGCCATGGGGCTGGCTGTCCCCATCTGTGTCTGGGCAGGGCCACGCCAGGCTGGGACAGGTCTCCAAGGGACAACTGCTTGTTGGACTGGTTTTTTTTTCCCCATTGCTTCCCTTAGGAGCGTCACTTTAATCCAGCACCACGGGAGCAATTAGGACCGGAGAAGAGGGTAATTAGGGGAGGAATTGGGAGACAAGGGGCTGTGCATGGAGGGGCGGGAAGAACAGGAGGAGATAAGGCTCCGTGCAACCTCCTGCTGGCATTTACAGGGGAACATGGGTGGTGGTGATTCCTTGCGGGATTTTGGGATGCAAATCCAGTGCACCCCAGGGAAAATGGAGGTTGTGGACTCCCCATCCCTGGAAGTGTTCCAGGCCAGGCTGGACAGGGTTTGGAGCAACCTGGGATAGTGGAAGGTGTCCCTGACTAATGCAGGGAGTGGGACCTGATAATCTTGAAGGTCCCTTCCAACCCAAACCATTCTGGGATTCTGTGATTCTAAAGTGCTTGCAGAAAGCGTTAATAAAGGAAGAAAACTCTTGTGCAAAGTTCTGGGTACCTAAATGTGAACTGCAGGGACCCAGGATGGCCACCTGTCCCAAAAAGGTGAGTGCAGGCGGCGACCGGCACAAGGAGAACTCATCTTTCCTGAGGAAGAGACATCCTCAGCTGTGAAAAGGGAGCTGAGGTGGCCAAATGTGGCAGCACAGAGCTGGAAACCTGCCTGCAAACACAGAGGGAGCAAAGGGAAATACAAATTACAGGACAGAGAGCAAACGGAGAAGAAAATGTGCAAAATGAGCTGAAAACCAGAACCAAGGCAGCAGCACTGGGTTATTTGGGTTTAGCCCCCTTGGGAGAGCAGTGAGCCCCTGTAGCACCCCTTTTAAGTGCTCAGAGAAACAATGGAAATGCAATTTTATGTAAAGAATATATACAACAGGATGTGTCCACACAATGTTTGTAAAAACATATTGCAGTCACCACATGCAACACAATCCCTCTCCCAAACGCTTCATCGCCCCCCCAAAAACAAGACTGCATTTATCTCTAAGAAATCAGCACAAACCCATGGTTTCTAACAAATACCCTGCATTCTTTGTGCTTGAAAAGAAGAGCATAGCAGCCCTGCTCACCGGGGGTTGGTTTCTTATGTGAGCTGTAAAATCCAGCCCTGAGGAGAGAAGTTACCTTTGCTGTAAAACAATCTGCCGACTGGATTTCACAATCTTTGTCGACTTTCTCTCCCCACAGCAATATTTTTATGGTGTTTGCCCTCAAACCAGTTTTTCATCAGCCGACATGTGTAATTACTGCCAGACAGGTTTTGGATAACCCATCCCCTGGTGCAGTTTTTCCTCCCACCCTAATCTACCCAATATTCCAGACTTGCTTTGAAAGCTGACCTCTTTTGGACCTCAAAATTTTAAATTATCAAAAAAAAGTCTATTTAAAATTGCTTTCTGAGCTTGAACTTTACTAATCCCGGGAAGAGTCCAAGGCAAGCTTGGACAGGGCTTGGACCAACCTGCGACAGTGGAAGGTACCCCTGCCCATGGCAGGGGGTGGAATGAGATGATCTTTAAGGTTTCTTCTAACCCAAAACATCCTGAGATTCCATGATTCCATGATCAAGGCAGGGAGTAGCAAATGCTGACCAGGATTTATTTTGGGTTTTATCTCAGGGAGGAAAAAAAAGGAAAAAGTGCCAGTGACAGATAATTTGGCCGCGGTTGACAGATGGGACCGGGGGAAACCCCAGCTCAGCTGACACCTGACCATGGCTCATGACCCACCTGTGCGCCGCACCCTGGCTCTGCACAGGGCACAGGACTCTGTGCCAGGAAAGCCCAGGCTCTGCAGAGCTCCCTGCTGTGAGTTTTAAAGGTGAAAGAGCACTGCTCATTGCCCACCTCCACCCACAGCACAACGGCCAGAAGGAACTCCTCCCCGGTGCCTGTGTGAAGCAAGAGCAGGTAGGATTTGTCCCTTGGATTGGGAAACCTGGGT